>OX453272.1:47676229-48073729 GCA_949710005.1 Ricordea florida
AAACCCCCGATGAGATGTAGAGTTAAATCTAGCACGTGAAGCTCGCTTTCAGAAAAAACTAATTCAAATTGAATGGTAGGATATAGAGAATTTATAAAGTCAGTAAACTCATGCAGTGCAGGGAGGCCTTGTTGCCAGAGATCAAAAACATCGTCACGGTATCGCCACCATAAGGCCGGCTTTATGGGGCCAGAAAATTTAGCTTGATAATCTATTTCCCCCATGGCAAGATCCGCGTAACTACAGGCGTTCTTTGGGCCCATGGCTGTGCCATGAATTTGTAGGAAAAAGTTTTCCTTAAAAACCGAGTGATTGCTCTTCAAACAAATTTCTACTGCTTCTAAAATGCAATTAGTGGATGGAAGCTGGTTTTCTCTAGCATTCAGTGCCTTCTTGACTGCAGTAAGACCGAGTTGATTATCTATGTTGGGGAACATTGACACAACATCCCAAGAAACTAAAAGGGTGCCTTCGGGGAAAGGGCCACTCCTATTAAGATCCTCAATTCTGTTAAGTAAATCGGTCGTATCCTTGATGAAAGATGGCAACTTACGAGCCAACGGTTGCAAGTAAAATTCACTGAAGGCTGAAAGATTTTCTATAGCCGTACCACAACACGAGGTGATAAGCCTGAGTGGGTTCCCTGCTTTGTGGGTTTTAATATTACCGAAGGCGACCCCTGGTTTGGCTTTTTTGTTAATTATCCAATTAGCTAATTGGTCTGAAATTTCACCTTTTCTGACCCATTTGTTGCACCAACTCTCAACTACAGCTAAATGCCTATATGTAGGATCTTCCTGTAAGGATTTATAATGGAGCTGGTTATGAAGCTGGCCAAACATTTTATCTTCGTATTCCCCTTTATCAATTAAGACGAAACGAGAACCCTTATCTTGTATACGAATTACTACATCAGAATTTCTAAATTGCTTTAACGCTACCCGTTCCCCTTTGGTTAAATTATCTCTAGCTGATTTAATGTTACGAGGGTTTATCAAATCACGCCTAACGCTAGCTAGAAAAAGTTCAAGTTCTGGATACCTTGATGGCGGTGGCTTCCATTTCTTTTCCTTTGGAACTTGAGGAAGGTGACTAGGTGGTTCTTGGCTATCCTCAGGATTGCCTTCAATGAAAAATAGTGCTGTCCGCAAGCGGGCTTCAAAAGCTTCCAAATCATCATATACACGCTGCCAATCAACATCTTTTGGCATGGGGCAGAAAGATGGTCCTTTCTTGAGTAGATTGGTTTGGTCATGATTGATGGACTGGCTTGAAAGGTTGATGGGATCCAACTGATGTGAATCGTTAGCAGTCGTTGTAACAGGCCTCCTGCGCTTTCGTCGAAAAAGTTTACGTTTCCTCAGTAGCCTGTGTAACCCGTGGAAACGACGGTTTTGTGTGGCAGTTATAGTGGGTGGATCTATGGTGTTACTGGATGAAAGTAATTCCTGATCTAACGGAATTGTTTTTAACAACTTTCTTTGCTCGCGTTCTTTCAAAATGCGAAGTAGGTTGAAATTTTCCGTTTTCAGACCATTCCAGATATAGTTCGCAGAGCCAGAATTAATGGATGAAAAGATTTGTTCCCTACAGGATTGGAGCTCTCGTTGTAGACAATCGACTTTGTTCCGCGAGGCTAGTAAGACAGCAACGCAAAGTTCCCTTGACGTTCGTTGGAGTGAAAGCTTACAAAGCTTCACGAGGTCAACATCATCGACGTTGAGTGCCAAATTAAAATTCAAACTAAAACCAGCCGGGATAACATTGTTATCCAAGCAGTTCGTAAGAAAAGTACAATGGTGTTGGTATCTGGACAGTTTGTCCCAGACACGTGCTGCTTGTGCTACCGTGGAATTAAGTAATGGCATCTCTGGATCAACTTGGGCAGATGATTCACAGGCGGACGAAAGCTGGATACAAGGTATTAATAAAAAGTTATGATGCTTCGAGCCAACAGGGATGCCACACGCCAGAAGGATCCAAAAGGATTCGTAGTCCAAACCTCGAGTAATGAAATTTGTAGGCAATTGTGGAACACGAGGACGGACAACTTCGAGCGAAAAAAAAAAATATATATATATACAGTAAAAAATCTAAAAAAAGTTTAAAAATTTAATAAAAATAGACGTTTCGGTCAATGACCTTCATCAGTTGCAGTGCAAGTGAATAAGAAATTACAATGTCCTTAAATAGGTTTACAGTATAAAAGATGACATAATATAACAAAGATGATTACATAACAGGGCGTGGTAACACATGAAAATGAAAAAATTAACCAATGATAAACAATCGGTGATTACTAAGCGAGAAACTATGACAATGCGATACAAAACTCAAGAAACGCAAGCCAAATATGAATAAATAATCGGATATAAAACAAAAAGATTAATGTTAAAAAACTATAACATGATTCGTCAAGTCAGCCAAAAGTGTGAAGGGACCCGCATGTAAAATATTCACAGTATTCATAAAAGGCCATCCTGGGAAAAGCTTGTAATAAAAACCCCAAACAAAGCCCTTGAAGCTATGCCGCGGCAAGGCACAACAGGCGCCCTGAACAGGGCCCTTAAACAACAATAATGTAATAAATTCCCCGATGGGGGCCCCTGAGAAAACCTTGCACTAACAAAGCTAACAAGATCCAAGGTCAGGGCCTTTGAACACCTGAACTAAGATAACCGCCAAATTAGCAAGTTATTTTTACGCTAGTTGTAGTTTATTCTTTTTTTCGAGTGGAATTCCTGACGTTTATTCAAGCCAAAAGGTGCCAGAGAGAACAACTGTGCGCTCCAATATGCTTCTTTAGTGATTAAAAGCTTTTCGATGTTACTTGTATTGTTAGCATTTATCTGCACTTGATCAATACACTGGAAAGAAAAATCGTTTAAGTCGTGCGGTATTCTGTTGAAATGAACCGCTACCTCACAAGTCTTTTTCTTGGTCAGCATGGCAGACTTGTGGTTGCGAAATCTAACTCTAAAATCTGTTGTTGTAGAACCAATGTATTGTAAGTTACATTTCTTACACGAAGCCAAATAAATGACATTTTTTGAATCACAAGAAAGTTTCGATCGTATCTTATAGCTCTTGCCTGTTTGAAAACTTTGGAAAGAATTTGATTCGACAAAGTAATTGCAACAGAGATCACATCTTGTTCTTTTGCATTTGAAGCAACCCCTAACCTCAATAGCCTCTTCAACTTTAATGTTAGAGCCATAACGAGATGGCGCTAACAATTCCTTAAGGTTTTTAGATCTTCGAAAAGAGGCTATGATGGAATTTGGCGGGAAAAATTCTTTTAATTTGGGGTTGGATTCCAAAATACCTAGGTGTTTTCTGATGATGCGACCAACATCAGGTAAATTTGGATTAAATGTTGTTACAAATGGAAACAATTTCTTCTTAGCTTTGGCACGAGTTCTAAGTAAGTCAGTTCTAGATGTAGTTAAGGCTTTAGAAAATTGATCTTCCACTAGTTTTGTGGGATAACCCTGATTGACTAGATAACCCTTGTATTCAGTTGTTCTCTCGGCAAGAAATACTTGTTCAGAGCAGTTTCTCTGTAACCTAGTTGCTACGCCATAAGGGATAGCCTTGAAAACGTGTTTGGGGTGAGCACTTGATGGTGGAAGATACAAGTGGCTATCAGTTGGCTTTGAATAAACGTCTGTCTGAATGAAACCCCCGATGAGATGTAGAGTTAAATCTAGCACGTGAAGCTCGCTTTCAGAAAAAACTAATTCAAATTGAATGGTAGGATATAGAGAATTTATAAAGTCAGTAAACTCATGCAGTGCAGGGAGGCCTTGTTGCCAGAGATCAAAAACATCGTCACGGTATCGCCACCATAAGGCCGGCTTTATGGGGCCAGAAAATTTAGCTTGATAATCTATTTCCCCCATGGCAAGATCCGCGTAACTACAGGCGTTCTTTGGGCCCATGGCTGTGCCATGAATTTGTAGGAAAAAGTTTTCCTTAAAAACCGAGTGATTGCTCTTCAAACAAATTTCTACTGCTTCTAAAATGCAATTAGTGGATGGAAGCTGGTTTTCTCTAGCATTCAGTGCCTTCTTGACTGCAGTAAGACCGAGTTGATTATCTATGTTGGGGAACATTGACACAACATCCCAAGAAACTAAAAGGGTGCCTTCGGGGAAAGGGCCACTCCTATTAAGATCCTCAATTCTGTTAAGTAAATCGGTCGTATCCTTGATGAAAGATGGCAACTTACGAGCCAACGGTTGCAAGTAAAATTCACTGAAGGCTGAAAGATTTTCTATAGCCGTACCACAACACGAGGTGATAAGCCTGAGTGGGTTCCCTGCTTTGTGGGTTTTAATATTACCGAAGGCGACCCCTGGTTTGGCTTTTTTGTTAATTATCCAATTAGCTAATTGGTCTGAAATTTCACCTTTTCTGACCCATTTGTTGCACCAACTCTCAACTACAGCTAAATGCCTATATGTAGGATCTTCCTGTAAGGATTTATAATGGAGCTGGTTATGAAGCTGGCCAAACATTTTATCTTCGTATTCCCCTTTATCAATTAAGTCAAGGCTTTCTTGTGATTCTAAAAACGTGATCTATTTAGTTTCCTGCAAGAAATGTCGTTTACAGTACGTAGGATCAACTACCACCGATTTTCGGGTTAGGTTTCGTAACCACAAGTCTGCTATGCTCACAAACAAAACCACTTGTGAGGTAGCAGTACATTTCAATAAAATATATATAAAATATAAAATATATATATATATGTATATATACATATATACACGTTTATATATATATTTATTTATATATATTCACGTTTATATATATATATATATCACGTTTTTCTGAACGTGAGCTTCACGTACTTGATCTTACTTTACATCTTGTGGAAGGGTTTATTAGAACTGATGTTTATTCTAAACCTACAGATAGCCATTTATACCTTCCACCCTCTAGCTGCCATCCCAAGCATGTCTTCAAGGCTATTCCTTTTGGAGTAGCGACTAGATTGAAGAGAAATTGCTCTGAAGAAACTTTCCTTGCCGAGAGAACGGTTGAGTACAAAGGTTATCTTGTTAATCAGGGTTATCCCCCAAAATTAGTTGACGATCAATTCTCCAAAGCCTCCACCATTTCTAGGATTGATTTACTACGGCAACGCGGAAAACAATCGAGGAAATTATTTCCATTTGTTCTCACATTTAATCCTAACTTGCCTAATGTGAGTAGCATAATTAGAAAGCATTTGTTGATTTTGCAATCCAACCCTAAATTGAAAGAACTTTTCCCTCAAGGCTCTATCATACCATCTTTTCGTAGAACAAAAAACCTGAAAGAATTATTAGCACCATCTCGTTTTAAAACCGCCGATGAGGGACAAACAATTCAGCCAAACAATGGCTGCTTTAAATGTGAAAGAAATAGATGCGATCTCTGTCGAAATTTCTTTGTTGAATCTAAATCATTTCTAAGTTTTAGAACGTGCAGAAAATACACCATTCATTCAAGGCTTTCTTGTGATTCTAAAAACGTGATCTATTTAGTTTCCTGCAAGAAATGTCGTTTACAGTACGTAGGATCAACTACCACCGATTTTCGGGTTAGGTTTCGTAACCACAAGTCTGCTATGCTCACAAACAAAACCACTTGTGAGGTAGCAGTACATTTCAATAAAATTCCACACTCCTTGGATGATTTTGAATTCCAATGCATTGATCAGGTGCAGGCCCCTAATGACTTAGACGAGATCGATAGGTTTTTAATTACGAAAGAGGCTTATTGGAGTGCTCAACTGTTTTCTATGGCTCCCCATGGCTTAAATAAAAGAAAAGAATTTCACTCCAAAAACAGAATTTGTTATAATTAACTTTCTCCTGTGTAAATATGCGTTTGCGCCATAAAGCAGTCCAAAAGCCCTTCCTTGGATTTTGCCAGCTCTTTGGGTGTTAGGTATGCTCAAAGGCCCTGCCTGGGATCTTATTACAGCTTATTGTTTAAGGGCCCCTCCAGGGATTTTGTTGTTTGTCAACCCTTTAATGCTCCAAAGGCCTCGATTTGGGATTTTGTTATTAACCCTGTCCAGCGTAAACGTAGGTTTCTTCTGCATATTTTTGTAAACTAGTTTTCCCGTAATATTTACCGCATTGCAAGAGTCCGTTTTATCTATTTTAACTATTTTAGTTTTTAGGTTGAATTTAACCTAGTTCTGCAATTATCCCGCTTTATAATGTAATTTATGCACAGCATTGTATCTTTTTCGTTTGGTCTATTAATTATCACCCTGTATGACGTAATTTATAGTACAGCATTGTATTTCTCGTTTTGCATTTTTTTCCCTGTATTGTATTAATCACGATGTATTAATAGCACGATAGTATTTTTCATTTCGGTATGTAATCTCCCACACTGTAACCGTATTTAAACTTAGTTTCCGTCCTTTTTCTCCTGTAACTGACGAAGGTCTAAGACCGAAACGTTTTTTCTATCAAATTTTTAACTTTTTAACTTTTTTATCGTCAGAAGTTGTCCGTCCTTGCTTTATCTAACGTTTATATATATATATATATATATATATATATATATATATATATATATATACATATATAAAAACTCTCGGCTCGATTTACTCGGGCTTGCGAGCCACGTGGTCTGACCGGAAGCGACACGATTAGTAACCTCGCTACGCTCGGCCTTCGGCCTCGCTTCGCGAGGAATTACTGTGAAAAAAAATAGTTCCACAATGCGTACGTGAGTGGTTTACTAGACCGCGTGGCCGGCGTTCGACTCTGGTGGACAAATAAATAAATAAATAAATAAATCCGATCGCGCCATAATGTGGCTACACACGTCGTGTAAGACGCAAAAAAGGGAAAGGATAGGTAAGTAGGTAGAATCAGTGCAACCACACATGCGGCAATAACTTGTGTGAAGCTGACTAACATGGCTGTTCTTCTGTTTCTTTTAGATTTCACTGCCTGCAGATGCTAAGCGTAAGAACACAAAAGTGTATGAAGAGGTGGTTATACCTCCTAACACGCCTGTTCCTCCGAGACAAGGAGAAACTTTGATTCCTATCACATCATTGGATGAGGTAGAGATTCACAGCTGCGCATGTCGATAAGTCACTCTTTAAATTGTAAATAAACATGGTTACTTCCGTCCATCAACCTTAGTCATAAGGCGAGGCTTTCTTCGCATAAAAAATTGGGATAATCAAACAAGTTGATAAAGTAATTTGCACCACCGCAAGGTAAAAGAGGGGGGTGCTGACGTTTCGTTTAAGAAATATAGATGCTTGTTAACTCAAGATTAAAAATCAACGATTTATTAAAAAATGTGCGCTTTTTCGAGGAGCACTTCTGTTGAAGGGTTTTTCCGATATCTGGTCCTCCTGAACCTATTAATAATAGTTGCTGGGAGTGATATATGAAATCACAGAAAATAAAGGAACTCCTCAAGAGGCTGGATAATAAAACCCGCACGAGATTAACACAGGTGTTGACAGTGCTCAATTGTCCGATTGATATCAAAATGTGGCCAAATCTGCCGTTCTTCCATTTCACCGAATCTTCCATTGCTACCAAATCAGTCATCCTTCCATGTACCCTAAAAGCTGCTGCTGTAAGGGTCTGTGGATGTGTTTAACAGAAACGGCAGATTTGGCGAAATTTTGCCAAGAGTTTCAGCAGATTTGACATTTATACCATTGGTTGCCGTTTGGCTATATCTTCACGTGTCACCATAATGAGGATGTTACGTCCAATCATATGTCTGCCTGGAAAGACTTGGAATAGTTTTCACTCATTTCCGTTTTTTTTTTGTTGCCAATGCTTCTTACAGATTGGTCAGATGGCATTCCGCGGGATGAAGCAGCTAAACAGAATCCAGTCGATTGTATTCGATGCTGCGTATAACACAAATGAGAACCTACTGATCAGTGCTCCAACTGGAGCGGGAAAAACCAACATCGCCATGTTAACAATCATCAGAGAAATTAAACAGAATATTGAACACGGTGTCATAATGAAGGACAAATTTAAGGTGGGTTTTCTGTTATTTCTTGCATTTGGTTTTCATTGTTCCTTCGGTTTATCAGAGCTCTTTATGTTTAATTAATAAAACGAGCATGTAGACCGAAAACAACTAAGTTAGCTCGAGTCGCTTCCAAAAAAGTGCGGGCGAACCGATAGAGCACAAATTTGCATGAAGATGTCAAGCAAAATGACCATTGCATTTGATAAATCCATTTAATGCTTATTCTTTGCTGTCATATTTGCTCGAACTTCCTCGATATGTGAACTATACCAGTCTGTTATCCCAATGAAACGACTTTCTGGATCGTCGTGGATCGGAGTGTAGAGGTTAGCGTGTTGGGCTTAGAGATCACGATGTCCGAGATGGTGACCGTGTTTTGTTTTCTTTTTCCTTCTCCACCCAGGGGTATAAATTGGTACCGGCGATATAACTAGTATGATGATGTTAGGGTCCTTTTTAGTTGTGTGAACCTCATCGTTCGTGTGTCCCTTTGCCTTTACTAACTTGTATTGTCTTTGTGTCTTGTCATCGTGTCTTAAGATCATTTACGTAGCTCCCATGAAGGCGTTAGCAGCTGAGATGGTGCAAAATTTTGGCCGACGCCTGGCGCCATTGGGCGTTGCAGTACGTGAACTGACAGGAGATATGCAGCTGACGAAAGCCGAGATCCTGAAAACACAGGTCATTACAGAGCGCTGCTTCCACTCTACGACTCTATCGATCTCAAAGTCGAACAAATGATATATGCCTTATTGCGTGAGGTCAAGATGGCAGCATTTTGGCCAAGTTCTTTTTTGCGTATTTATAGGGTAGCCAGTCAGAACTCAAGATTCGCCTCATGCTATGTAATGATATATTTTATACCATGTCATCGAAAATACAGCCAATCAGAATGACGGAAGGCCGTTGTATATTCGTCAGTATTCCACTGAAGCTTCCCATTGATCAGTGCAATTCAACGGTATCACACCCAACCTTCCCATCGTGCGTTGCGATTCTCGGCAGTTTCTTTCAACTGTTTGTATTTCCTATGACATGGTATTAAATAGCTATAAAATAGTTGGAAAAATGCTTTCTAAGATATTGTTTTAAAAGAAAACCAGTAGAGTGGACCATCTCATGATGGTAGAGTTTTACAATTTTGCAAAATTCTACCCCGAAAAGATTAACATCCAATACAATGGTTTGCTTTTTGGCCTTGATT
This sequence comes from Ricordea florida, assembly GCA_949710005.1. Lineage (NCBI taxonomy): Eukaryota > Metazoa > Cnidaria > Anthozoa > Corallimorpharia > Ricordeidae > Ricordea > Ricordea florida. Next base: position 47,685,459 of record OX453272.1, read on the forward strand.
TCTTTCCAGTCGTTCAATAGTGGACTGCTTTTAAATGAATGGCCAAACGGAGAATAGACTACTTTCATTTTCTAGGCCAAAGGATTGAATTTAACTTTTTTTCGGTAAAATTTCTAAAGTAATAAGGAACATTCGTAAGATTCTCTCATTTGCTTACGTCAGTGGTTACATCGCTCTATATTTTAACAGCAAATGGACTGTTTTTAGTATTGTTATTCTTTTTGCCTATTTATTTATTTTGTATTTATTTATTTATTTTTTTTTTTGGTGTGGGGGAGGGGGGCTAATCCTCCACTACTGAAATGCTTTTTTTTGTAAATAAAGAATGACATTTTCAGGACCAAACGGAGAATGGACTACTTTAAATGTAGAATTTTTGCAGGTTGAAAAAGCACCGCGAGATCTTTCCTTGATGGCATTCCGATTAATTTGTTCCAGATGTTGGTAACCACACCTGAGAAATGGGACGTGGTGACGCGTAAGAGTACAGGGGACGTGGCTCTGGCTCAGCTGGTCAAGTTGTTAATTATTGATGAGGTACATCTCTTGCATGACGACAGAGGCTCAGTTATTGAGTGTTTAGTGGCCAGGACCCTTCGACAGGTAGGAAACCTTTCTTATAACTGTTAAGTTTTATCAGAAATCCATGAGACTTGAAACCTGTAACTCACATTCACGGCTTGTCCAGATTCAATTTTTCCTAAGTACCATATTTGGAAACGAGCATGTTTTGAGCAGACGCGGGTATTTCCCACGAAGCACGTCATGCCACTGAAGCGAATGTGATTGGTGTGTTTCATTACGGTATCTTGATTTTCCAAATATGGTACTTGGTAGATTGAATGTGGACAAGCTGTGGTTGAAGACATTCAAAGGCAGTTACACGTTTCAACTTCAATAGGTTCGTCAGTGTTTCTTTGTCCTTTTCTCAGGTGAAGAAGGGAGAGGTAGCGGGAAGGTGCTCATCCTTTAGTAGTGCTTAGTGTCTGGTATTTCTTGTTCTATGATAGGATCAGCGTATTAACCTATAATAACGCACACAGGGTATGCTGTTTAATTATTCCAGGTTTCATTACCCTGTTCCAGACCCCCAGATTGTAAGGGACGAGCGTCTGGCCGAGCGGGGAGATGGGAGACCCCCCCCCCCCCGCCCCAGCGCCCCCTCATTTTTTCCGCTCACCATCTGAGGGCCTGGAACAGGCTAAGGCTTCACGTATCAAAGTTTAGTCGCCATTTTGTGGTTAATTTATGACAGGTTGAATCATCTCAAAGTATGATCAGAATTGTGGGTTTGTCAGCCACACTGCCTAACTATCTGGACGTTGCTGGCTTTCTGCGGGTCAGCCCGTACGAAGGCTTGTTCTTTTTTGATGGACGCTTTCGTCCCGTCCCGCTGGGTCAGACATTTATTGGTATTAAGAGTGTGGGTCACGTGAAACAGTTGCATGACATGGACACCGTCTGTTACGACAAAGTGTTGGAAAACGTGGAACGAGGACACCAGGTGAGAGGAATGGTATTCCAATATTATTGCACTGTATTGCACTGTGAGGCAGCGTGGCCGAGTGGTAAGGGCGCCGGACGTCTGGTCATTCTGGATTCAAATCTCCTCCTGACCTCTACATATTCGTAGCTGGATTTGTAAAACGATTGTAAACAGCCAGGTGGCCCGTCTCTAACCAGCTGGGATTCTTAACAAAGTTTGTGTTGTTTTTGTTCTCTATTTAGCTGTTGTCAAACTAGCACCCGTGTGCTATATTGCAACTGAATTTAAATACATATTTATTTATCTTTTATTTTTATTTTGTGTAGTGTTGTTTATCAGTTGTAGGCAGTAGAGTTTGCTTCCTTTTGTCATAGAGTATAGGACGGTGTTTAATGCTATTCATTTACTGCAGTAATGACTTGAGTCTCAAAAAATCGGCGAACCATGGGAAACTAGTTAAAAGAATTTAAGGTCTGTAGTACGATATGAGCATAGCGACTGAGGTATGGAATTCATCTGTACAACTCACTTGGGTTTAATTAGGTTATAAGCCAATCAGTTTTCTAAATTCAATCTCCTGACGTCTCCTACGCGAGTAAGATCAGTAGCACAGTGAGCATGTGTAAATGGGTAACATTCACCAAAGAACCAGATTTATTCAAACTCTTTCAAAGTCATCAAAGCTAGTCAAATTAGGACATTAAGCAAAAAAAATAAGCTAAATAAACATGTTTCACTAATTTTGGCTGCTTTGCCAACATTCGTAGAAGAAATTCGTTATGTGATGAGCATCATCTGCAATGTTGATCAGTAGGTTTTTTTTTCATTAGGGAACTTCTCCGATCCTTTGACTTCGGCTGACTTGCTAAATGACGCGGCATATTCTAGCGCGTTCACAAGGCTTGGAATTCAGACTTTTGCTTGCTGCTCCTCACCACATGGACCTAGTTTGTTCATATTTGCATGAAACAGTCCTTATTAAGTGAGAATCCTCTCTGGCATTTGTTTTTATGGCCACAACAGCGGGTCAAACTTTCCACCTCGGTCGCTTACAGTGATACCGTGACGCCATAGCGTGGCAAACCAATGTTTGGTTTTCACTAAGCAGATTCCAGTTTTACCGTACTTTACTCATAGCATTGAAAACCTAGTTGATTGCTGTATTATTGGATATCTTTTTGGCGTCAGCAGTGCCCATTGTGCCGTCAAAATTTTCAGTCAAACGAAAATTGTCTTTTGTGAATGGAGCGCATGACGTCCACATTTCGAGCTAATATTTTGACATTTAATTCTCAAAAAATCAAAATTCTGAGAAAATCCATAAAACTGTTGGTATTTTGTGAGGAACCTGTTGTCATCATTGATAGTAAATCTTGTCTCTGTGTCGATTACGGTTGTGGTGAAATTTGCAAAGATGTTTGGACCACTCTGATTCTGCACGTGAGCTGTGCTACTGATCGTAACAATTCTTGTTGTCTTGTTCCTCTGCACCTTTATGTTGCTCTTCATCTGTTCCTCCCCCTCCCCTGTTCCCATCTTCAGTCAGTGTTGAAACATCTTAAGTTGATCATTACAGGTGATGGTGTTTGTGCATGCACGTAACGCCACCGTCAAAACAGCGATGACGTTACGGGAGATGGCAGCCAATCAGGGGGAGGCAGCTTTGTTTCATGTCAAACAGAGTCCTGAGTATGGAATGGCTGAAAAGCAGGTACAGTATGTTCATCAGGCAGTCGGCTTTCAATTTGGGATTGTAATTGTTTTGGAAGGCAAGAAAATGAAAATGATTAAGATGGTGATATTTGTTGTTCAGTATGTTTGAACATCTAAGTTTGCCCTCTATTCCGGTAGTTAAATTGTGTAGATTTATGAGATTTACTTGTTTGCGACACTCACTATCTCATCTTTGAATAATACTCAACTAGCGAATGATACGTGCGTAACCCAAAAGATACACCTTTTGTTAGTCATTAACGCAAAATAGTCATTCATTTGTGCCGAAAGTTAGTTCAATAAAATCACTGTACATTCATTAATACCATACTAAACTTCTTAAGAGCGAAAAAAACTTTTAATAACGCGTTTAATATATGCATGAAGATTGCACAGTGATATTATTAAATGTTCATGCATATTTTATTCGCGGTATTGAAAGTTTTCTCCGCGCTAATGAAGTTTTAGCACAGCGTTAAGGAATGTACAGTGACCTTATTGAACCAACGCTCGGCACCAATGAATGACTATTTTGCGTTATTGACTAGCAAAAGGTGTAAAACAGAAAAAACAAAAGCAAGTTGAATTACCCTCCTTCCTCTTTCCAGGGTTGCTGCTGAAATTTAGCAGGGATACTATGTAAGCTCCCTGACTGGACTATACCGAGTAATACATCTAAACTTTAAATAAATTGGTCTTCTTCTTCTTCTCCTCCTCCTCCTCCTTCTTCTTTTACTTCTTCTTTTACTTTTACCTTTACTTTTTTCCACAAAGGTAATGAAGTCAAGAAACAAGCAGCTACGGGAGTTGTTTCCTGACGGGTTTAGTATCCATCATGCTGGTATGCTGAGGCAAGATCGTACAATGGTGGAACAGCTTTTTTCTCGGGGTCTTATTCGTGTGCTTGTCTGTACCGCTACATTGGCGTGGGGAGTGAATCTGCCGGCACATGCTGTGATTATTAAGGTGAAACATTGTAGCACACTTATACTTTTATTTCATTAGTACAATTATTGTTAATGTGTTTTGTACGTACTGATTTGCCTAGCGTTGGTCAATGTTTTGGTGTTGAGGTTGTTGGTGTTGATGTTGTTGGTGAGGTTTCAACTCAAGTGGATGGTGTTATGTTGTAGGTGATGCCGCTTTTGGTGTCCTAATTGGTGGTAATTAGAACGACTGGTTCACGAGGTTATTAAGATAAATGCTTTGTTCCTCAAGTCTTTGATATTTCTTGTCTTTGAATCTTATTCACTTCCAAACTCGTTGAACCCGTTTATTTCAGTTCTTAAACGCGTAATAACCTGACTTACATTCAAGGACCAATTATACACCAGGGTCGAAAACAAGATACCATTACATGTGAAAAGACCGCCGTTTCTATTGCCATAATAGATTGCCCCAGAGGACAATAAAAATATGAGAACGAAATGATTTGGTATTCCTTTGGTGATTATAAAATAAACAGAACATTACATGGCCGTTTGAAGATAGGTAATTTCTTTTTGACTTTTGCAAAATATTTCCCTCGCATTTTCGTGCAGGCATCATTGTCATCATCATCGTCCTTTATTTGCCTTTTTTCCTAATGTATTAACAATTAATACAGAGTTCAATGTATGGCGAGGTGACCTCTGCATGTAATATCCTCTTTTTATGTAGCATTTCCTTTCTTTTTTTTTCTCCACTTAAATTGCTTTGCACCGTTCATTTTCTAGGGAACCCAAGTGTACGACGCTAAGAAAGGTTCATTCGTCGATATCGGTATCTTGGATGTGCTGCAGATCTTTGGTCGAGCGGGTCGGCCTCAGTTTGACAAACAAGGTGAAGGCATCATAATCACATCACATGACAAACTCAGCCATTATTTGGCCCTCCTCACCCGACAGTCACCCATTGAGAGTCAGTTTATTGCCAGCTTAACAGACAGTCTGAATGCCGAGGTAAGAGAAAATCAGGTATTGCATCGTTGTTATCATCACCTTCCTCATCATCATTATCATCATCATCGTCATCGTTATCAATATTTTTTATATATACAAGATAAAAGTTCTTTAAGTTTACAATACAAAATAGTTCTGTAGTCGTGGTCAATACAGGATTAGCGGTATTCTTTAGTTCCAAAGTGTTATTTGAGAATGATAGTTTTCTTTGCTCCTTTATTTCACATGGACATGTAACACGCGATTTTGTTAATCTCCCACAGTTTCCTCTCACAGTCTTAAGTTTTAAATCGGTAGTATTGCGTCACAGTGGCCCTTGGTCGCACAGAGCCCAGGTCTTGTAGTTCTGTATCACACACCGCTGTCATATTTATCAGGCTATTGAAGAAAATGGACCTTTATAGAATGTCTTCTTTCATTTGTTGTTGATGGCCAGTAAATTCTTTTTTCGTCCTGACAGGTTGCTCTCGGCACAGTGACCAATGTGAATGAAGCAGTAGAGTGGCTTAGTTACACCTACTTGTTCATCAGAATGCGTGTCAACCCACTGGCGTACGGTATTCCTTACGGAACTAAAGAGGTATCACGATTCCATTCACTCCCTGTGTTCTGGCAGCTCACCATTTGCCAGGAGAAAGAAGCTGGAGTTAACAAAGATGCACATTTTGTGTGCATCGCTTGTCTCTTAGTATTCAATTCATTCATTGCGTTATTAAAAAAAAAAAAATATATATATATATATATATTTAACAATTATTCGCCGAAGGCGAAGTTAATATTGGCGAATATTTACCTAGCCGAAGGCGAGGTAAATATTCGCCAATATTAACTGAGCCTGAGGCGAATAATTGTTTTAGTATAATTTCAGAGCTGAACAACAGAGAAATCGGGATTCAACACATTTTATTTCCGGTATAAATGTCACATGGGTCGATCCAGGGCTGCTCTGATTGACAACAAACTTGTTTTCTTGTAATGGCTTCCGTCTTTTCGTCTTGCTGATAAATAAAACTTTGAAAGGCAGTTGTTCATTTCTTTGATTTCCATGCACTTAAACTCTGTTTCGAATTCGGTTTGTTAAGCGAACCATTCTGTGTAAGGTAAATTAAGAGTTACGACAGTTAATTAGCTGTTTCAGCCGTTGTTATCTGTACTGTTTCTGTTTGTAAAGTTTCAAAGTAAAATAATAAGCCCAACGGAAGAGGCTGACATACCTTTGAAAAGTTTAACACCATATTTTGTTGCATTTTGCGTTGTTTTCGGGACTGCACTACTTTTAATTTCTGAGATTTCCTCGTCGGAAACATTTACAAACCGGCTGCTGGCAGCCATTTTGTTTTGCTTTATATTCACCGCCTAGCGCGGTGAATATAACGTCATATGGCGAGTACACTCAACCAATCAGATTGCTGGAAACACTGTGTTCAGCTCTAAAATTATACTAAATATATATATATATAAAGTGTAAACGTTGATTAATCGTAAAACAGTGCTCAATACGTGAACGTAGAGCGAAGTAGTTGTTGCGGGAGAAAAAACACAAACAAACTACAGGTTTATCCCTACAAGCCTGTTTCGTGGTTGCCCACTCATCATGACAGCACATGCGCAGGTTTAAAACGATATCCATCGAGGTTGGATCAACGTTTCTCAGAGATAATGTAGCTCACGTTTCTGTAAGGACGTTTTCTAAATCAGGTTTCTTTTCAAAGGAGTGCGCAACTCTCGGAACGTCCCACAAATTGCATATCACTAAGCAGCGCAAACGATGCCCTTAACCACGTAAATCATGAAAAAATAGTCGCACAGTATGAGATTGAGGTTGCTAAGAGCTCCACTTTCTGCGTGCTTACTGTTGTGCTTGTAGTCTGTACCCGCGGTACATAGAAGACTATCCCACCCTAAAATGCTATCTCTTATAAAACTGTTAATTACTTCCACAGACTGAAATAACTGAGAAGCGTCCTTATTTTCTTCATTCGTTTCTGTAGAAGGATCCTTCACTGGAAGGCTACCGGAAGGAACTCATAACAAACGCAGGACGCCATCTTGACAAAGCCAAAATGGTGCGTTTTGAGGAGCGCACAGGTTACCTAAGTGTCACAGATCTGGGAAGGACTGCAAGTCACTTCTACATCAAGTATGACACCATTGAGGTAGGATTTCAACAGGTTAACTGATTATCCTTGGTGAAAACGTGATTGATTTACCAAATTATGTGTAGTGGATCTAAATAGTGTATAACGGTACTTCACGTATATAGCTGAGAGTGAAAAATAGCATGCGCAGTGCAGTGTGGGACGCAAGGGGTTTTTGATGTGAGGCGGTGTCAAGCAATCAGTCAAGTTTGTTGTTTTTGTGACTCTTTTTTGTAACAAGAAAGAAGCAGCCAGGTTATGAACTTACTTTAATTCCTGATAGATAAGGAATTGTTATTGTGTGTGGGCATAAATTGACCTCTTGTGTGGATGGCTGGGTAGCTTTGCTTGCAGAGCATCGCACTGGTATGCGCTAAGTCATGGGTTTAAGTTCCATCTTAATCACATTTCGTTTGCTTATAAGATGGAGTAGTACAGATTAGTGATATCGTCGCCATTGCTCTCTCAAAGAGTGCAGTTTTAAACTCCTGTAATGTTGTGTTTCGTGACTGTTTAGGTTTTCAATGAAATGTTCAGGGAACACATGACCGAGGGTGACATTGTAACCATGATCTCACATTCTCAAGAATTTGAGCAAGTCAAGGTTTGTCAGAACAGTGCACAGATTCCATACTAAACCAATAAGCTTCTCCCAGGGTACGACAGCAGCGCACAAAAGAGGAACGTAGACATTTTTAGACAAAAACTGGATACACCAACACACGCAGAGATGACCATTGATTACCAAAGCTTACCTGTCTTCTAAGTGCCCTCTGGCACATAAGGCCTACCAAAGCTTAGTCTAGAAATAAATTTGATATTGAATTGAAATGGACTGGCACCATCGCCCTGGTGAGGCTAGGGTAAGGGTTTTTAGTACATAGACGTGCAATAAAATCCTTTTTAGGAGAGAGATCTAAAGATGTGAAAGAAAGAGGACTCCCTGAGGAAATTTAACTGACTTTAAAGGGAAGTGACTGTCACTGTTGGTGGGCTTTCAAAAATTAGTGCTGCGTATTATGTTGTTACGTAGTCCACATACTGCGTGGAATAGGAGATTAAACTTTGAAAACTCAGAACCTTAACTGTCGAAGCCCAAGTTTTCTCAACTTCAACAAACAAACACATGATAAAAATGTTAACTGAAACCAAAATACAAGGTTGAAAGGTACTCACGGATTGTTTGGGCTTCAAAGTAAGTCAACAGTACTTGAAACTGAAGCTTCTAAATCCAGACTGTCAAGTTAAACAGTGTTCAAATGGCGAATGTCTAAAGGTGTAGTCAAGCCTGCTTAGTTGCGCTGATCACGTGACTATCAAAATTATAGGTCCGCAATGGTATACATACATGTAGAAGGTATATTTAGGGATACGGCTGTTTACTTTATAACAGGTTCGGGAGGATGAGTTACCAGAGCTGGAAATGCATCTTGAGGAACATTGTCCTCTTCCTGTGAAGGGAGGCGTGGAGAACAATTACGGCAAAATCAACATTCTACTACAAACCTACATTACCAAAGGATTTGTGGACAGTTTTTCACTCGTTTCTGATCTAGCTTACGTTGCTCAGGTAACGTCCATGTTGTGTATTAAACCTGGGATACTTCATTTAAGTAGCGAACCTAAAACCAACTGTATTTCGAGATACATAAAGATATATTTTCACTCATTTATATATATCAATAACGTGGCCTATTCTTTGAAGAGAAAAGTCGTTGCACGCGTCACTTCGTAATCTAACAACTACAATGTAGAAGGTATATTTAGGGATACGGCCAATTTGCCTCACAGAGGATAATTCTATTATTTGTAAACCAGGAATGTACCGTAAACAAGGGCAATGAACTGGCATCTGCATGCCGACACGCAACCAAGCTCCTTAAAACACAACTACACTGTAGGACGGACATAGTTTTGTGAATTGCTTGAAAAGTAACAATTCACCAACACGGCGACTTGACACTTCTGTTAGTGTCTTCTTCAGGGATGATGGGTTTGCTGTGGAACTCCTTTTACACCTCCGACGAGAGACGTCACATATATGTTGTATGAATCAGGCCCAGATACGATATTATAAGATCTCCAGTTGTGTAAATGAATACGCACAAGGAGGAGCTAGACAAGTTCAGCTGTCTCGAACAAGTTAAAAGATGCGCCCTTTGTCATCCGTTAATAGATATACTAATTATAAAATAAATATATCAAACACATCAGGCAGCATTTGAACACGTATTGAACGCTAAATAGAGAGTTACTACAGTCGACTCGCGATAGCTCGAACCTTCGGTAACTCGAACCTCACGCTAACTCGAACCAAACTCGATTTCCTGTATTTTCCGTTATACATTTATTGTAATTTTAGCCTGGGTAACTTGAAGGATCGATAACTCGAACCTCCCGTTAACTCGAAGCAATATTCGTCCCCTCAGTTCATTTTTTATATAATTTTTGCCCTCTATAACTCGACCCATGTCATTCAATGCTTGCCTAGTCAAACCAATCAGGGCACTGAATCTAGTTTGAAGGAAACGTATCAGTCCGGTAACGCGACTTGTAACTGCAGCTTTGCTTTTGTACGTTGCGCTACATTTTGATTCACATAGTAATTCAGAAATGTATCGTTCCATTCTCACTCGACTCCTTTTTAGTTGAATTTGAATAGAATGTTCTCTGTATGAACAGAAAACATTAGACACCATTTTTCCTTATATCTGGTGATTTGTACTCAACTCCGGATAACTCGAACCGTTTTCAAATTCCTTTAAGATTTGAGTTATTGTGAGTCGACTGTATTAGCGGACATAATTCTCGAGAAATTGTTATGAAATGTCTTTTTATCGTAGAATGCTGCCCGTTTGGTGCGTGGTCTGTTTGAAATTGCATTACATCGCGGCTGGCCTGCAATGGCATACAAACTCCTGGTTCTGTGCAAGACAGTGGACAAGCGACTGTGGCCTTTTGAGAATCCTTTGCGGCAGTTTCCCATTCTGAAGCACGAAACACTGGTCAAACTGGAGGCTAGAAAAGCCACTGTTTACCGACTGCGCGATATGACTCCCGGTGAAATTGGTAAGAACAAATTTAATTAGAAAAATTAATAAGGAAATTTGAGAGGAATGTGCACTTTTGTTTTAAATCGAACCCCAGATTTTATGGTAGTCCTTTCGTGTTGTATAAAATATTTCTTCTCAAGACTGAATCTTGTAGTTAGTTAACGAACCAGGTCAACAATCAATTCACTGACCAATCCAAAAAAAATCCCCACATTTTTGCTTCGATTTACTGTCACTTTACTAGTACCGGTAACCTAAAAAAAAGCGCGACTTTAGCTTTCTCTAAGCTGGATAAGAAATTGATTGCAACTTTAAAAATGTGGGCTAAAATTTTCAATTTCAAGTTTTGTGGTATCGAGAAATTGTCAGAAAGCTGTCTATAATTATGTTGTTTGTCAGCAGAGAAAAGTGATTTATAGCTTGAGACTTGGATCCTCGGTCTCAATTTTCACTCCGTCTAGGAACTCCCAATTTAGAATTCTAAATCTAGTTCATCTCCAACACGTTTGTTTAAAGTAATTAGTAGATACAAGCAATTGGGTCCCACTTGAATTGACGATTGATAAGTGGCATTTGTAGTTGTAGAATTCATACGTTGTCCTACAACTTCCTTATGATTTGTTTTAAGGTCACATGATTCACCATCCACGGATGGGCAGTGCAGTTAAGACCTGTGTTGATCAGATACCTTCCATTTCACTAACTGCCAGCATTCAGCCAATAACAAGGACCGTTTTACGTGTGCGCCTGACCATTAGGCCTGAGTTCCTGTGGAATGACAGAGTACATGGTTCCACTTCAGAACCGTGGTGGATCTGGGTCGAGGATATTGACAATAATCACATCTACCACTCGGAATACTTTCTGCTGCATAAGAAACAGGTCTATGACTTTAAGGGAAAAGGGTAGAAGGTAGTAAACTAGTTACAGAAGGGGTAGAAGGTAGGGGTATACATGGTCTTAATTTTCACTCCGTCTAGGAACACCCAGTCCCAGTTACAGAAGATGTCCGCTTCAATGATTAAATTCAATTTATTGACTTACCAATCAATCGATCAATCAGTCCGTAATGTAAAAGGATTACTTAACCAAAGAAGAATCACAAAGGAGCTTAATAAGGAATCGTAGAATAATAGAGCGTAAATTGTGCTTTCATGCCAAGAGAGTGTAAAGGGACTTCGGGTCTTGGCATCTGTGTATTGATATGATCTCTAATTTAAGTTCCTTATAAACGTTTCCTTGTTTTACGTGACAATAAACTGTTTACAGTTGTCCAATACATTGTTACAAACAAGACAGACAAACAAAGGTCTACATATAACACCACTGGAATTGACTTGAAAATATTAAACATTGCATCATTCTGTAACGGATTGGAAAAAAGGGAAAGAAAAGAGAAACAGTACTAAGCATCGAAGTTCGTTTTAATGCCACTTCTCAAGGCCCTCCAACAAATATTCTCTAAATCGAAGTGAATAGAGGCAGAATATTCTTAATACCACTATTCAACGAGATTGAAGAGTATAATTGTTTCACCAATGAAGCAACCTCAGTGGCGTTTCTCGGAATCAGCCGTAAAGCTATAATTGACGCCGGAAATTTTTCTTCGACCAAAACTCACTTTCGCAAGGCGTTGCCAGAATCGACGATTGACTATCCCGAGATAGTGTGACAGTCATATTATTCTAAATGCCAAGGTCGTTGGGTTGGTATATACTAACATCCAATGTCTGTTGCATCCCTCTCTTTTGTTGTTGTTGTATCTTATCCTGAAATAGCGTGACTTTTGAGAGGGTCTTTTCAGTTTTTTCAGTCTCTTTGACGCCTATCATAATTCTTCAACAGGTGCTTGCCCAAGAGGAACAAACCCTTGTCTTTGCAATACCAATCTTTGAGCCTCTCCCATCCCAGTATTATATCCGAGGTGTGTCAGACAGATGGCTTGGAGCGGAAGTAGTTTGTCCCCTGTCATTCAAACATCTCATCCTACCAGAGAAACACCCACCCCACACAGAACTATTGGATCTTCAACCGTTGCCAATCACTGCACTGAAATGCCATGAATATCAGTTGCTCTATCGGTGAGTTATATCATGCGGATGCGTAAGCCGCAGAACTGACCACTCCCCCCTTACAAATCCCCACCTCTACCATCTCCACCTCCCCCCTTTGCCACCAAACATTTCCCATATGCATTTTTGCGCCTTGCGAATCACTTGAAACCTCACTAATTTGTAAACCCAAATCTGTATTCCAAGAGGAATAATTCTTCGAGGTATTTCTGTCAATCCACCTGCGTAGTCTTCAGTCATTTATTTATCTTATTTCAACAGGTTCACACATTTCAATCCAGTTCAGACTCAAGTGTTCCATACAGTGTACTACACAGATAATAACGTGTTACTGGGAGCTCCCACAGGTTCCGGAAAAACACTAGTTGCTGAGTTGGCAATCTTCCGTGTCTTCAATCATTATCCAGGCATGAAGGTAAATCAGGAACTAGGCAAAGTCGTGATTGCGAAGCTATAAACAGTAACTATTGGATGCAAAACTTTGCTTCCAATAGTTGCGTCGCTCAGCAGTGGAAAAAACTTGGTTTTATTTCATTCGGGCATACGTAAAGACCCATGCGGCCTGCTCAGCGCAAGTGGCTGCATGGCACAGTCGATAGAAAAGCAGATGCGATCTCTGTTTCTGTGATTTTGTTGGCTGACTTATTTTAAATCCGCGTGTATTTTTTTGTAGAGATGCATAGCAGGAAAACATCTTTGAATGCGGCCTTCCAAGAAACGCAACTCCAATGTTTTTGTTTTGTTTTGACAGGTGCTTAATATAAGAAGGACCACTCTTTAACGACGCCTTTGTTCTTATAATGTGCACCTTTCTGTTTAAAATTTTATCTTCTGTAGCTCACTTTTTGTTCAGTCCACAGTTGTACATCCTCTTTGAACTACTTTTTTTGTGCAGAAACGTGACCTGATATTTCTGCCTTTTTTTCCAGCAGCTAGGCCTGTTGCGTGACATACTGCGTGACCTGTAGCGTAATATGTCGCGTTAATCGCGTACCGTACATTGTTTTCTTTCCAGGCTGTCTACATTGCCCCCCTAAAAGCCTTAGTCCGAGAACGAATGGAAGACTGGAAAATACGTTTTGAGCAAAAACTAGGGAAAAGGTGAGATTAAAGAAAGATCGAAGAATGATCGAGTTAAGGAACCGTCTAAACTGGAACTTAGCTAAGGTATTTGTGGCTAGTTAGTTTTTTTTAGCAGAGATTTCACAGTAAAGGCAAGACCAACTAAATTTCTCTTCATAATTAGTAAACAAGCACGCAGTCCACTTAACTAACAGACATTAAAGCAATTCCCGCCGTCAGCGACGAACGCGGGGAAAACGCGTCAGAGGCAATTTGGTGGCGGTTGTTGTACCTTTTTCTTCATATTGGTCGCGTAAGTAGCGCGGAACGTTTTGCAACTCACCCATTGTACTCACTGATCTTGAACCACAGCAACTCTGACTTCACCTCAACCAGCTGGTTAGACAAGTTTAAAAATCATCACGGCATAGCTTTTACTTATTTAAGTACTATTACCTATCAAACTCCGTCTTCTTTATCTCCATTGCTTACATTTATATCTCATTAATATTCATATCGTCGATTACCCGAATTTTTTGCCCAAGGCCCAACGAATCCGGATAATTGAGGTTCGAGTGTATTGAAAACTGCTTTAATCTGTCTCTCCTCAGTGTGGTTGAATTAACTGGTGATGTGACCCCAGACATGCGCGCTATTGCTAAAGCAGATGTGATTATCACCACCCCTGAGAAGTGGGACGGAATCAGCCGCAGCTGGCAGACAAGAAACTATGTAAAGGCTGTTTCACTTCTGGTGATTGATGAGATTCACCTTCTGGGAGAGGACAGAGGTCCCGTCTTGGAAGTTATAGTATCACGGACGAACTTCATCTCTTCTCACACTGAGAAGACGGTCAGAGTGATTGGTTTATCAACAGCTTTAGCCAACGCTTCTGATCTGGCCGATTGGCTGGGGATAACACAGGTAAAACTGATATATGTCTGCATTCAAATCTATTGAGCTTAATAGGAGTGTAAATGGGAACTTATATTGTGAGGATAGTTTCTAAAGAAACTGGTGCTGCGTCGGTGGGAAGTTGAAACACAAGAAATTGGATAAATCAAACGAGTTGATTAAGTAAGTTATACCACCGTAAGGTAAAAGGGAGGTGCTGACGTTTCGAGCGTTAAACGAAGGGCTAAACGAAGGGCTAACGCTCGAAACGTCAGCACCTCCCTTTTACCTTACGGTGGTATAACTTACTTAATCAACTCGTTTGATTTACCCAATTTCGTAAATGGGAACTTAGGTTGCGTTTCTTCGATATGATGCGGATCAAGATTTTGTGATCCGAGATCACTCAGATCATGGCCTATCAAAGGAACCGGTGAATCATTTTCCAGTGTGGATTCATGATCCGTGTGATCACAAATCCAAATCCGGATCACAGCAAAGGATGCAAAGCTAGTAATTGTTACACCATCTTCGACTGAAAAACAATTGTTCTGTTTGTTGCACCACACGAGTGTTATGAATAACCATACAGTTTCTCAGATTCCCTAACGTTATAAATTGACTCTTAAAGAACTAATTACAAAAGTATTCTAGCCCTGAAGACTTTATTTCATATGTCCTGAGATTGCCATCTGGTTGTAGTTGATCATAGGTAAAGATAATCAGCCGTAGTTGGAACACAAGAAACTGGGTAAATCAGACGAGTTGATTAAGTAAGTTATACCACCGTAAGGTAAAAAGGAGGTGCTAGTTGGAACGACGTGTTCGGGATGATTAGATACAGTAACATCCCACGTATTAGAAACTAGATTTTTCCAAGTTAACCTAAACAGGTTCTTGAAAACTGAATTGTGTTTACAAGGAACATTGGCTGAGCAGTTTCGTACATATGTTCCCATATTCTTAATTCTTATTCGATAGGTCTGATACATCAGTAATATAAATTGAAGAATTACAGTTTAATATTGCCCACAATTCGAAACATTTTATGTGTCTGAATGACATTTCCAGGGTTCAGGGTCACTTTCATTACTCTGTGAAGAGAAAGTAATGAAAATGTTTGATTTAAGTTTTTTTTCTTTTAATCTTGACTCCATTTGATGAAATATTAAAGAGCCTGCGTGGAAGTTCTAGCGTGACAGGTTCTTATGTGAAGGGTCGAAAACGATAAGTTTTAACCTTACACGTAAGCTTACGTAGGTTTTACTGGACGGTACGTTACATTACGTTACGTGACGGTACGTTACGTTAAATTCTGTTCTAAATGGTTGTCATTAGCAGAGAACAGACCCTTCTGTCTTGAATGTCGCTTTCATTCTTAGGAGGGTATGTTTAACTTCCGGCCGTCAGTTCGTCCAGTTCCCTTGGAGGTGCATATATCTGGGTTTCCTGGTAAACATTACTGTCCGCGCATGGCAACTATGAACAAACCCACGTTTATGGCTATTCGTTCCCACTCCCCTACCAAACCCGTGTTGGTGTTCGTGTCGTCCAGACGCCAGACTCGTTTGACTGCGCTGGATTTAATCGCATTCTTAGCTGCTGAAACCGATCCTAAACAGTGGCTACATATGCCTGAGAGCGAGGTAAGATCTGTACAACCATGCAAATTCCACTTTGCTGGTTATTTCATTTCACTGAGAAAGAAATACTGGAACCTAAAAGCCGTTAATTACTTTAATAAACAATTTGTTTTTAAGTCATGTAAGAATAGTTGAATCAAATAAGTCTTCAACTGTGTGTAGCAATGTTTTGGTCGCTGCATGTTTTTCCACTGTTGTTGTTGGTTGTGGTGTTGTTTTAGTTGTTTTGCTTTGTAGAAAATTTCCCTGCCTTCGTAACTTTCACTCGACAACGAACGTTCCGTCTGGGCACGCAAAGTATAGGAAGAAGGGCAGAAGTGTAAAGCTTGAGACAAGGGAGGAGGGACCAGTACAGGAATGGTTTGTCCACCCTCCCCTTCACCTCTTCCTTCCACTGCTGGTTCCTGTTAGGGGGGTACAGTGGTCCAGTTTTTATATCCCTAGTTCACAGATTTTTAGTTTTACTTTGTCAGATGGACGCTTTGATTCAGACAGTAAAAGATAACAACTTGAAGCTCACTCTGTCGTTTGGTATTGCACTCCATCATGCTGGTCTTCACGAGCGAGATAGAAAGATTGTGGAAGAACTGTTCGTCAATCAAAAGATACAGGTGAGATTTAAACAGCTCAGGCCCCTTCTATGTGGAAAAAAGTTGTCCTGGGTAAGAGAGTCACCCTCCAAGCCAAGTCAGCTTAAGCGAGCGTTGATATGATAAAAAGTGCGCTCCGTGTGACCAAGTGAAAAGGTGGCCGTGGAAGACTAGGACAAGATTTTTCAAATTAAAAATGGTGGATTTGAGAAAACTTGTCGTCTCGCGTGCGCTCCTGTAGGAAACCCGTGACCGAGTTTGCCTGTTTAGCCGAGCGACGTGGAAAAAAGGTGACCCTACCTTCGAAAGAGGGTGACCTTTTCAACCGGGACAGTTTTCTCATTGTGAGACTCAATCAATTAATTAACTTTTTGTCGCTATTTCTATCCTTTCATTAGCGCTCTATTTAACATTCCACCGCCTGGAATTTTTTATGCCCTCGAGGCTTTGTATTTTTAAGTATCAGTTCCTATATGCGCACAAAAATTGTATCGCGTTAAGGTGTTACCGCCATTTAGCAGAGAGTGCGTTTCAAGTAGTTCAGTTCAGTTTTCTCTCGGAAAGCGGAGGACATCAAGCTGCGTCAAGGAATTGAATCTAAAGGTTCGCGTACGCAAATAGTGTTTTCAGAGAATATCTGGGAAGATTTCCATATCACCCCACACTTCATTATGCATACTGCAGCTGTATTGTCCATGATAATGCACGTGCAAAACGTCCTTGTTTTCGCAGAACGAAACAGTACGGCCACAGCGTATATAACGAAGTATGGGGTGATATGGAAATCTACCCCGAAATTCTCTGAAAACCTATATGTGTTAACTAACTAACCAAGCCTATATATTTTCCACTCACTGATTATTGAGAAAGCAGAAGCGAGTTGGTCTTCATTCTATTATTATTGGTCTTCATTCTATTCTTGTCATGACGGACGGTTTTCTTTGTCCTTTATAGACTGTGCATTTTGAGAATTACTGGTGTCTTCATTTGAGGTTGGGTTCACGCTTTTCGCACGGCTCAAAATGCACACTCTAAGCACAAGTGATTTTGAGAAATATGTTTTGGGTACTTGAATAGCCTTGAGACAAGTGCAATCCTTTTTGTTTCAGTTGATAGCCTTATTTTATTTCCTTTTTTTATCTTTAGATCTTAATAGCAACAAGCACTCTGGCTTGGGGTGTGAATTTCCCAGCTCACCTTGTTGTTGTGAAAGGCACTGAGTACTATGATGGTAAGACTCGGCGGTATGTGGATTTCCCCATCACTGATGTGTTACAGATGATGGGTCGAGCAGGAAGACCGCAGTATGATGACCATGGTGTGGCTGTCATTCTGGTTCATGACATCAAGAAACACTTCTACAAAAGCTTTCTGTATGAACCATTTCCTGTTGAGTCAAGGTAAATGGTCTTAATGATACTATATAAAGCTGTAACTCGGCGTTTTTACAAATAGGTTTATTTTCTTACCGACTTTCTCGTGCCTCTGTGCAAAGAAACCCAAAAAGAGGCTTGGAAGTTTAATAATTTTCATGTGTCGGAAAAATTTATAGGTAGTGTCACGAGAAATTCCTTTCTTTTTCGCGTGTCTTGCTTCTGTGTGGCTGACAATCAAAAGTGTCCGGAGGTCCTATAGGTACTAATGATAGGTAACTAATGTCTCATGATTGTGGTGAAAGGTCTCGTACTTTTGACAATTGCCATCAGCCTTGAGATTTGCTCGGAAATATGAAGTGAAAAGACAAGTTCGCCTCGCGTTTCAAGTCAAGTGATTTGCTCCTCGTCTGCAAACCTAAGTTTGTGTTTTACTACAATATTTTGGAAGTGTGATCGTGCGGTTAAGCGATGAGGAGCAGCGCCTACACATTCTTTTGCGTGACTGACTCCGCACTCACTGGAGTCTTTATATCACGCTTTTCGCATCGCTCAGTCTTCCTTGGTCTACCCTTTTCGAAAACGTCAAGTAAGTATTTCAGTGAACTTCTTTCGATGAGTCTCTCTAGCTTGCTAAGAATAGGAACTGACTGACTCGCATCTCTTTTCGTTTTTTTTACGTCCAGTCTTCTTGAAGTGCTCTCAGACCATTTGAATGCTGAAATAGTCGCAGGTACAATCACTTCTAAACAAGACGCCATGGATTATTTGACGTGGACTTACTTCTTCCGTCGACTGTTAATGAATCCTAGTTATTATCACCTTGACAACACTGACAATGACTCTGTTAACAAGCTTCTATCGGGATTGGTTGAAGATGCAGTGAAAGAGTTAGAGATCTCTGGATGCGTTGAGATCGGCGAGGTAAAGTAAAATATTAGTAGTTGTCACGGATACTCCATAGAGCAATAATGTTGCTTTGACTACAGAGAGACTAATGAAAATGAAAGTCTCTTGTATCCACTTTAAGAGGATCGAAGGGGTTTCTTACGTCAAGCGAGAAAAGTTTCAGTAGAAATACGAATTTATGTACAAAGCAATGTCAATCAGATCCTAGATCACCGAGTGCGCCTCCGTATGCTAAATTGTATTGCTTTTTTTGGATTTTTCTTGCGTTTTATCGTCATCGGTTAGTAAGACTTAATAAGACTTCTCGTTTCAGTCTGTAGTGTTCATGACATTATTGCTGAGTAAACAAAAAACTACATAGCGCCTTTAGGGAATGAAAGCATCAAGGTTTCCAAGTGAGCGTGTTGTGAAGAGACTATGTTACGAGGATTGATGTTTTGTGGGATTTTTGCGTGTAACTGTGCTGCCATAGCTGTCATTGAGATACTTGAGAGATTACGAACTAGTAAAGAGGCGTTCAAGGCCATGATATTGGAAAAAGATGAACAGCTAGATAAGTCGGTAGATTAAGTGGAACGTGCACTTCTATGATTTTCAAGGGTTATATGCGGTAGAGGATGTGGAGATACGGTGGTGTAGTAGTTAGTTTATCTGACTTCCGGAGTTCGAGCCTTGGTGATGGCACTGTCTTGTTTCCTTAAACTAAATCTTACCTCCACACTGCCTCTCTCCACTCAGGTGTAAAAATTGGCGCCGGCGACATAACGCTGGGCGTGACCCTGCATTGGACTGGCATTCCATCCAGTTGGGTTTAACAATACGGCTCCTCCTCGGTGTAAAAACCTGTTACGTTCACGAGTGACGTAGAACAAAGAAAACAAAGGAGATAAGACAATAGAGAATAGAAAAATAATAATGAAGCAACAAAGAAAAACTTCACAGGTTTTTACACCGAGGTAAACCCAACGATGCTCTCATGTGCTTCATGTTAGTGAAACCGGGATACGTTCCTGTGGCTCGTGTGCGCCCTTACCTACCTACCTTTACCGATAGGTTTTATATGTTTGAATTTGGGATTTGGAATTCAAGCTTCAATCAGTGGTTCTTCATATGAATAATTCTATGCATAACCCAGGAGCAGTTCACTGTAACAAAGATCGATTTTATCATCTCTCTTCAGGATGGTGTGTCGGTGACGTCAACAATCCTTGGTAGAATCTCTTCTTATTATTACTTAAGTCATCTGACGCTGCGGATGTTTCGTGAACGCTTACGTGACGAGTGCAGCTTACCAGACCTCATCCAGATCTTGTCGGTAAGAAGATGGCGTCATACTCTAAATGTTTCTCCCTGTCTGATATGGTTTTCTGAGGAAAATTGGGTTAGCTTGTTGTTGTAGGTTTGCGGTTTCTGTGGTTTTCTGTGTGAAATGATGCACTCCCATGCACAACTTCAACCTTCCACCTCTCCCTCTCCACCCCCCCCCCCCCCCTCAGAGAACAGTGTAAGATGTCTTTACTTGCCATGAATGAAAATCACCTTGACGCTTCTTTGTTCACTAGTAATATATTTCTCTTTTAAAATAAAACATATATATTTATTTCTTTGATAAAATGGAGTTGACGTGTCGAAGAGCACCACCGGGTGAGGTACCCTGTATACTGTAGGTAACATGTTGATGTGACGTCATGGCCTAGCGTCATATGTTGGTCATATATATATATATATATATATATATAGACAAGTAGGTGAACTACTCAAATCCTGAGTGCATGGGCGTTTAATACAAGCCTGTTTCGTAGGCCTCCGAAAAGGTGACCCACTCTTCAGTTAAACTCCATTACAACACTGAAGCGTCAGGGTCTACATCAAGGAATGTGATCGCGTGATAAAAACGGTTACATATAACGGTTACAGATAACGTTTGAAATTTGAATTATTATGAAATTTCAGAATTGGAAAGCGCGCGCTCGCTCTCAATCGCCTACACTCTTACGCGAATATATATATATATATATACTCGTATAGCCTAAGCATGTAAAAGAGTACCTAAAGTGCTGCTTCTCCTGTAGTGGCGCCACCTGATAGAATTCCTTGCCTCAGTTTTTGGGGAAGTTAACTCGCAAAATGGTCGTACAACCCAGGCGTGGATCTAGGATAAATGGTGACTGATCTCCGGAATAACGAGTATCTTCTAGAGGGGTCCAGGGCCGTGCTCCCTTAAGAGATGTTCTGGAATTCTTTATTTCTTAAGTACTCTTTTTGGGAGTTCTTGAGTAATTCTGAAATATCTGACCGATTTTTGTAAAGCGGTGGAAACCGGTGTGGATCCGTGCCTGCAACCGTATGACAACATGATGCTGTTTTTGTTGTAGGACGCTGAAGAATACAGTGAGCTGCCTGTGCGGCATAATGAAGACTTGATTAACAGGTCAGGACAAAGTTTGCACTTGGGAATCGTTTCAGTGTTTTTATGTATATTTTAGACCCGCCACATGCTTACAAGAAAGTATAATCATTGAAGTAGCGTCTAAGTGGTAGGGTGACCTCAGGCTACCTTGGGGCTCATACTAATAGGCCCCTTGATAGTTTATAGAACAAAATGAAATTCATGTCGTGTGCTGAAACTGTACCTGCGCAAGTGCTCGTCTGTTGAATTGACTTTTTGTTTTGTTTTTTCTTTCTGGTTTATTTATTGTTGAGTATGTCAGTTATTGAGAGTAAATGGTAAAGTAAATGGTAAAGCATTAGGTCCTTGGTAGGTTACAGTAAACTGTTTGCTGTTTGTTCTGCTTGGTGACAACCTTCTCTGCCGTAGCAAGAACCAGTCAAGTTTTCGATTTTTGCTTCCTCCTTGAATATATAGAAATTTCTGGCTATGTTCTGATTGTACACTTCTCACGTGGGTTATTGACCTGATCACGTGTGATCCTGTTGATGTGTATGACTTTTGTTCCGTTGTATTTAAGTGACCTCGCCCCAGGTCTGCCTCTAGAAGTCAATCCTCACACGTTCGACAGTCCTCACACCAAGGCTCATCTGCTCTTTCAAGCTCATTTTACAAGACTCCCTCTACCAAGCACTGATTACCTCACGGACACCAAGTCTATTCTTGATCAAGCCATTAGGATATTACAGGTAATTATCCTTAACTATTCCGTCGAAAGATATTTGATGGGAAATCAATAGACAGTGAAAGTCACAAGCATTTGTTGCTCAACGTATAGAAAATACACAAAGAAATGAAAATTGGTATAACGACGGAATACTTTATCTGGATTTTTAAGGCAAAATCTGTTTAAGTGAATTCTTCCGCAGATTCTAATTATGGTATACCCCCAAAAAGAAGGATTTCAGTAATTTTTGGGAACTCAGACTTAAAGTAGAGGCCTTATAGTAGTAGTAAAAGTTACTTGAAGTAGAGGCTTCGTAAAGTAGAGGCGAAGTGAATGGTTGCGTGGATTCTGAGAAATCTTTGGATAAGTAAGTTTTGTTCGAAAAAAATGTATGCCGTCAATTCTCACTTTACAACTGTTTACGGTCGTTTACGGGAGATGGTTTCATTGGTATGTACTTAAACATTCTGACAGTGTCAAATCGTGCGGTGATCTTAGTATGTTCACTTCACGTGTATTTAATATCTTAAAGAATCGCGCACTGGCACGTTTACAATAATTGCAGCCTGAGCGGTAACTTTTGTAATAATTTTTGAGAATTCAATAATTTATGGTAATTATTTCTAGTGTCGTATTTCTATTTTAATTGTCGCTTATTAATTTTTATTATTCTTAATATCCGATATTTTAATTTCTTTTGCTAAATAGTAACAGATAATAATAATAATAATAGTAATAATAATGAAGTTTATTTAAGTGTCAACTGTATCTATCACTAACGTACTAATAGTGTGGCTGTTAAGTGCTGTAAAATCTCCAAATTGTTGGTTTTTTGATACAAGCATGAAAGTTGGCACAATTACTTATCTTTTAATGTACTTACTAATTTCTGATATACAGTCATCCGAAGTACGGTCTATGTTTGGTTTAATATGTATGTTCATAATCCCCCAACATAGCTCCAGCATGAAAGCGAGGCTAAGGAATATCTTGAGTTTTAAAGAATTCTTTGATGCAATTTGATGATGAAACTTTTTCATAGAACTTGTTAGACAACTATAACACATGAGTGAATGCTTGTAACGATTATCACGTCATCAATCATGTGATACCATATTAATATGATTCACGTACCTTTTTTTCTAAATGAAAGTCAAAACTATAAGTTTTCGTTGTATTAATTTTTTATTTTTTTAGCTTGAAAATGTTAATTGTTACTAAGTACTCAATTAACTATTCTTTTCAAACTTTAAAGAAATTTAAATACTCGTCTTGAATTTTTAAGCATTTTCGTTGATACTTAGAACTGTTAGTGCCCAGTTTCCACTCATTTTTCAAGATGGCAGCCTTCATGCGTTGATGATAAATGCCGTATTTTCTCTTTTGACTGTAACTTATAAACGTCTTTTGCTTTAATAGTGCGCTTCTGAGGTTTTATAGTGCACATAGAGGGTATAAACTAACAGCAAATTTATTTCTGAGGTCAAAATATTTATGTACTAAGAAGGCGAAGAAGGCAAGATGGCGGCCGGACGCGTCCGAATGAGCAGCACACTATTGTCGCTTCTACTCCTCGTTTTACATCTGCGAGAAGTTCACAAGTCGTCAAACCACACTTCTTTGCTTCGGGGACACTTTCCGCGACTGGTTATTCCATTTTACTCAGAAACGGCTGGCATTTATTACAAACCACTGTTCAAGCTAGGATCGAGGCGTTTTCAAGGAGGAAGATTATTATACACTGCTGCTGGCGTCAGCACACATCAAGTACGAAGACTTCTGATTTCTGGCGATGTCTCACCAAATCCTGGTCCGAAGAATAAGTCCACCGCAAAATATCCCTGTGGCGAATGTGCTAAACCCGTAAGAGGGAACCAAAATGCTATTTTATGTGCTGATTGCAACACTTGGTCGCACGTGAGATGTTTGAAAATGTCAAGCAGGACCTTTCAGTACTATCTCAACAACCCATCAGTCGACTGGATTTGCTCTCTCTGTGCTTTGCCAGATTTCAGCGATTCCTTTTTCTCCTCCTTAAACAGTTCTACACATCACAGTTTAAGTGACACTGAGCCTGATTTTGCCGCACAACCTTCAGACATCAAGCTAATCAGAAACGGGAATCGCAAGGAATATATAATGGAAAACCTGAATGTAAATAGCTTACCAAGCAAATTCGAGGAGATCAAGGAGTGGTTAACTGAAGGAGTCTTTGACATTCTATCGATACAAGAAACTAAGATCGATCGAACTTTCCTTAACTCTCAGTTTCATGTGGAAGGGTATAAGCTATTTTGCCGCGACAGAACAAAAGGTGGCGGTGGTCTTGCTGTTTTCATTCGTGATAACATCGCTGCAACGCGCAAGAAAATCACTACAACTTCAGTCGAATCTCTTTTATTCGACCTACATATTGGGCAAAGACGTTTCGCTTTGATCAGTGCCTACAAGCCTCCCTCTGTAAACAACGCAACATTTAGTACTGAAATGACAACAGTTCTAGAGCAAGCGATGTCTTTCTGCGAGAATGTTATTTGTCTCGGCGATCTAAACTGCGACATACTCAATCCGCTAATGAATAATCATCAAGGTAAATGCCTTTTGGATATTTGTGATATTTTTGACCTCGATACACTTATTAAACAACCAACAAGAATATCAACAACTAGAGCTTCCTGCCTGGACGTCATTCTTTCAAATGTACCGATGTTTATGAAAACGTCTGGCGTTGTTGAGACAGGAATTAGCGATCATTTGCTGGTTTACACAGTTCTCAATACTAGAATGCTACATGCTAAGGCAACAGTCACCACGAAACGGACATTTAAGAATTTTAACCGAGATAGTTTTCAGGAAGATCTCAGTTGTGTTCCTTTTCACGCTGCATACGTTTTCGGTGCTGGGAGACGTTATATAACCAGGTGTTAGATGATCACGCACCCATGAGATCTTTTAAACGACGACGTTCGGTGGAATCGAAGTTTATCACTCCAGAAATCCGGAGAGAAATAGCAGAACGAAACCGGCTAAAGAAAAAGTTTAACAGATCACGTAACCATAGTGACTGGGAGAGCTATCGCCTTGCGCGAAACAAAGTTGTCAGTATGAGAAGGAAATCTATACGGAAACATTTTGAGAAGCTGTGTTTAGACAAGTATGCAGATCAAAAGAAGTTTTGGTGCGCCATAAAGCCTTATGTTAACTCCCGCAAGAATGTAAACAATAGTGGAGTCACATTAAAGGAGGGCGACAAAATCATTAGGAATCCACAAGAGGTGGCCGAAACATTTAACGAATTTTTCACCAGCTCTACTCAAAGTACAAAGGAACTAAATCTAAATGATCATCCAGCCGATTTGTCGCACATATCAAATAACTTAACAAATAGGCCCATTGTGTTGATAAGCAACACGAATCCAACAGAAGTTTATGAGGTAATGAGGAATCTTAAACCAAATAAGGCTACGGGATGTGACGGGATCCCTCCTCAAAAGGGATTGCAGCCTAATGAAAACCAACTATCGACCTGTAACGATTCTGCCTGCTTTTTCGAAAGTTTTCGAAAGACTTGTACATCACCGAATAAGCCCACATTTTGAAGGAATTTATCATAAATATGTGTTTGCTTACAGGAAACATCATGGTTGTGACACAGCACTTCTAAGCTTAACCGAACAATGGAAGAAAGAAATTGATGATAACAAAACGATCGGACTGGTCTCTATGGATTTGTCGAAGGCTTTTGACACCTTACCTCACGAACTTATTGTTTTGAAACTGAAAGAATATGGAGCTGACGAAGCAACAACTGCCCTGATAAGGGATTACTTATCAAATCGATTCCAAAGAGTGAGACTGGGGGACACACTTTCGAATTGGCAATCAATATGTAAGGGTGTCCCTCAAGGATCTATTCTCGGCCCCTTATTATTCAACATCTTTATGAATGACCTTTCATATGTTATTAAGGAGAGTACGCTATCTACTTATGCTGACGACACACAAATCTTTTACGCAGATAATGACCTTCCTAGAGTTGAAGAAACCATTAACACTGATCTTGCTAGTGCTGATAAATGGTTCGCGCAAAATGGAATGAAAAGGAACAGTTCAAAATATCCGGCGATGGTGTTGGGAAAAAACAAAGGAGCCGAGCTGGCGTTCAAATGTGACGAGTCACAAGTTCCTATTTCCAAAACAATGGAACTTCTTGGCGTAACAATTGATGACAAATTGAATTTCGAAAACCACATCGCTAAAATATGTAGAAAAGTCAGTCAACAAATTGCTGTACTAAAAAGGATGCAGAAACTGTTGCCTTTCGAGACTAGGAGGGACCTTTACAAGGCTTTCATACTGCCGCACTTTAACTACTGTTCCGAAACGTGGCACTTTTGTAGTAAGAAGTCAGCTGACAAGTTAGAGATGGTAAACAAACGAGCGCTCCGTTTCATTTTCAGGGAAGAGTCCACGCCTTATGAGGAACTATTAAAGCGTATTGGTCTCCCAAGTCTCCGCGAACAACGGTTAGCGAAAATATTGTCCACAGTTTTTAAGATATTAGCCAGCGATGCCGGACCTGCAAGCTTACGTGATTTCATTACAGTAAGGCGCTCCACTTATAACCTCAGAGGCAACACAATTGTAGACCTTCCAAAAGTAAAATCAACAACTTATGGCTTAAGATCGTGGAGATATGCTGCATCGAAAATGTGGAACTCTCTACCAGACGAAACAAGAAAGATAAAAACATATACCGTTTTTAAGAACAATTTAAGAACATTAAACCTTACGGGACTTTGACCGAGAAGTGTGATAATTAAATACAATTTTTACTATTTTACTGTTTTTAATAATATTTTTTATATTTTTATATTTTATTCTTAGTTAGCTTAAATTAATTTATACACTTCCAAGAAGTTTATATTTTTCTAGTTTGTATTTTTATTTCGTGGCGCACCTGCAAACTAGCTTTTTAGCTAAGCGTGCTGACCACGTTAATAAAGATTGATTGATTGATTGATTGATCACATGATTCATCACATGATTCATCACGTGGTTGTCGTCAACATTCACTTGTGTACTACAAATCTCTAACAAGTTGTGTTAAAAATGTCATCGTCAAATTGCATCAATTAATTCTTAAAAACTTAAGATATTTCTCAGCCTCTTTTTAATGCTGGAGCTATATTGGGGTATTATGAATATGCATATTACGCCAAACAAAGGCCGTGTTTCAGATGCCTCCATATCAGAAATTAGTAAGTAAATTAAGATAAGTAATTGTGCCAACTTTCATGCTTGTTTCACAAACCGAACAATTTTTTACCTTAACTGCTTAACTGTATATTTTTTTTATTTAAACAAATATTTCCTACAACATTTGCTCTGAGAGAAAAAATGTTTATGCTGTTTATAATGTAAAAATGGAAAAAATACCCTCAAAAATACCTTAACTAATTGAGGACGTTGTAAAGAACAAATGAAATTAAATCAAATCATATTAAATTAAATGTCGGTTTTTGTGGAGAGGGGAAAACCGCAGTACACGATGAATAATGACATGTCTGACAGTATAGCAGGCAGAAATAGCTATTTTGCCGGCACGGACCACAGGACTGGGTCCGAGTAGAAGGGATTGTGGGTAGCGTCATTAGATATATATATAGTTGTTTGTTATAGATTTGAATCAGTCTAGTTAATTTATTAGTTAATGAGTTCATTTATCTTTGGAAGTTCACTATATTCTAGTTTTGCGTACCTCTGCCCCCAGAGTTGGCGGCATCGCAGCTGTTTTCAGCAGGTTGGGGGTATACGTTCCCTTTTTTCCGCAAAGTGGTTTTGGGTTTTCGTATCCGGCGGTGTCGTATACATTTTCTGTAGGGGTTTCGATCTTTTGTGATCGAGTGTATTCTGTTAAGTTGGTGGCAGGCTTGCAATTAACTAGCTTTTAGGTCCTTGCTGACCTACGGGCCCCTGTATCTACACTGTTGTGTATGCTTTTCTGGGTAGTGTGGGCAAAATACCTCTCGGAGCAGAGTAGAGAACCAACAAACTCAGCCCACATATTACGCCGGGGCTGGGAATCGAACCCAGGCCACATTGATGGGAGGCGAGCGCTCTCACCACTTCTCCAACCCTGCTCTCTGCTTCAGTTTCAAAGACTAATTGTGAAATCGCACTAGCAATAAACTAATAGTAATCAGTTTAAACTAACTCATTAATAACTGATTTTCATATCGCCAGGCGATGATTGACATGTCTTCATCGGAGGGTTGGCTTGCCACTTCTTTGCGTTGCATGCACCTGGTTCAAATGGCAGTACAAGGCCGCTGGCTACACGACTGTACTCTCCTGACACTGCCTTGTGTAGACCCCCACCTTCTGCCCCTGTTCAGAGCAAGAGGCAGAGCCTTGGAGTGCCTGCCAGAACTTTTAGATGCCGTGAAAGGCAAACGTGTCGTGTTGGAGAAGATGATTGGAAATGCGTTAAGCCCACAAGAAATAGACGAAGTGAGTAACAATGGTGTTTTATAATGGTTCAATGGAGGCTCATTTGAAAGAGGTTGCACTAAAGCCTTTGCATTTTCACCTAATCTCCTTGATTTTTCGTGCTGTTGGTTCAACCTTTGTTACCTGGAGGTCTCATTTGTAATATTTTGCTAGAAAGACTCCATAGGTTGGAGACGTAGATGTTGATTCCAATGACGCGTGCTTGGAAAGGGTCTGAAGTTGCAAATGCCTTTTGATTTCCCTTACTCCATGCCCTTTCTTGTCTGAATTGTTTTGAGTATCTTGGTTTTAAGATCTATGTACTAAATATACTACAGATGCTGTCCTTAGCGAAGAATTTTCCCTCCAAAATTGCATGTCTAACAGTTTGTTTATTTTCTTTGAGCCGAAGGCTAAGTTAATATTTAACAATTATGCTCACAAGTCGAGGTACATGTAAATATCCCTAAAGATACTATTCACCAAGATTGAATTATTGCATGTGGCCAACAAAGTCTCCAAGTCTGTTGGAATGATATGTAAATCCAGTTTGTACCTGTCGACAAAATCTTTACGAACCTTATATTTTTTACTAGTCTATTCATACTTTTTCTATTGCAAACAAGCAAAGATGTTATCTTTGAACCAAGAATCGAATGCAATACATTGCTATATTATTTAAAAAAAAGAAAGGGCAACAAATCAAAAGCCATTGTTGCCTACATTCTTCTTGTTTTCTTTATATGTTATTGTATTGTGGCAAAATAAATAATAGATAAATAAAATAAATAAATTGTTTTAGTATATACCAATGAATCCCCAGCAATGTTCACCTCCTAGAAGGTGGATAGTGTTAAATGGCCCTAGATGATGAGCCAATCAGATGGTTCAAAATGGCAAGGTCGCTGTGTTGGTATATAGTAGCTACCAATACCCTCTGAAGTGATAAAAAAAACCCTAGTCTTGGCATTGTTCGACTGTCGATTTGGTAAGTTTCGAAGTTGAAAGTAGAGTTCAACGTATCTTCTCAAGCTGAATTGACCCGTATTGTTGAATGTCGACCGTTTGATGAGTTTGACTTTTTGCTTCCATACTTGCCTTTGAATTGGTTAAACCTGTTGTTTTGTTTGTATCTATGAAGGTGTACAACGCACTTGGTCGTTTGCCCCAGGTGGGTGTCAAAATTACAGTGCGTGGAGTTTGGGCCGAGAATGAGCTGGGGCGAAAACAGGACAAACCGGTTAATACTTCCATCAACGATGGCGTGCCAAAAGACTGGATCCCAGTACATGCCGAGCAGGAGTACGTTATCAAGATTCAACTCTTTAGGGAGGGGTTCGGATCCAAGGTAGGTTGTATGAGTATTAAAAAATGCCCGCGCGTGAAATAGTTTTATTATTTTATGCAACGAACCAAACATCACGCGCACTATGGTTAGCCGCTTACACATGATCTATCAAAGGACAGACTCTCGAATGATTTTGTAATCCAATAGAAATTTCACATGTCAGTAGTACAGGTAATAAAATGTTTTAGAGTGCAATTTGGAGTAAATGAGCACGAGTATATTTTTATATTTTTGCACGAGTCTGTATTTCGAGTGCAATTTGTTGTCTTTGAAAAGTGTGCGAGTGCTTCTTTGTACGCAACTCTGCTTGAAACCATTTGATTACTTGTTAATAATATACAAGAAAAAAATTAATTCCAATTTCTGCACTCAATTTCTTATTTTTTACACCGTTTGGAATTAATTGATCTGTTCTCAGCCAGTCAGCTTATGTAAATTATTAAGGTAAGTAAGACAAGTTTGAATAGACAGCTAGAATGTTTCTAGTGGTTATTCGTTCCTTTCTTTCGATTCGTAAGAACCATGTATGTTTATCTTCTGTTCAGCGTGCTGACGTTAAAGCGCATGCGCCTCATTTCCCTAAAGTCAAAGACGTGGGATGGTGGTTGGTCCTCGGCGAGATAGACTCGGGCGAGCTACTGGCACTTAAAAGAGTTGGTCATGTGCGCTCCGTGAACACTGTAGCGTTATCGTTTTACACGCCTGAGGACCTTGGAAGGAGGATCTACTCAGTGTACCTCATGAGTGACGCCTATCTTGGGATGGACCAACAGTACACTGTTCCGTTAGAGGTGATTCAAGCCGACATTGCTAGCCAAGTAAACACAGAGGTTACCTTTGATCAGTCGTAGAGATATATATCTGCATCACCGTAAGATATTTGGCAGTCATTGAATGATGTTGAGTAAGATATGGAGAATAATGTAGATCGGGGAGGATGTTATTGGAGATCTGCATAATTCTTTATAATCGTAGGATTTCAGATGTTTTCCTGCAGATTATAATCTTCAACATTCACTTAACACTCCTTGGTGACCTTCTGTGAGTTCGTTCTATGTGCTTCGTTAAACAATCCGGCAATTTTTCCCTCAGAAAAATACGTAGATTTCTTACCCAGTATACAAATGCAGTGGGCATCAGCTGCAACTTTGCAACGTGTTTTTATCTAGTGATAGTCTTAAAGTACAAGTATGTTCGGCGTATTCAATCGAAAAAGTAACCTGAGGTCCCAACCCATAAAAAGAAAGGAAGAGATGGCAAAGGGTGAGGAAGTTGAACCTATTCCTATTCTCAAAGATAGTCATATGTACAAATAAAAAATATATAATAAATAATGAAATAAAAATTTTGATGTTTTGGTGGTGTTCGTATCTACAGCATTTTTCTCTAATCCTTTTGAGTGTGTACTTATTGTGTACAGTGTATTCTCTCTTAAAGATAACCAAGTAAAGATGGCCACCATAATATAAGTAAGTGCTGTTTTTCGTGGTGCAATTTTGCTTCTTGGCATTGAATAAAGATTCCGTGAACTTCTAAAGAAATTTTGAAAGAAAACTATAGTGTAAGAGATTTCAAAGGAGACGAACGTATTGTTTATACTTTGACAGTAAACTGGTGTCTGTAAAAGGTAAAAGTAAGGAATTTTCAATTTGTTGTTGAAGAAAACAGTATGACAATTCCCTTGAACGCCTCTGCACGGTACAGTGCTGTGGAACGGTTTCTTTTTTCTTTCTTTCATACTGTCAATGTGGCGTTTTCATTCGTGGTTGAAACTATTCAGTATTAGGAGTGCAAATGTACTAAAAAGTACTGTACTTTTCTTCGTCCGTCGTTTTCGCCGATGATCACTTTCGTCTTCCGGGGGTTGTGGGGGAATGGGCCTACCTATGGGTACGCAGGTGGCTGATGAGGCCGTTCTGCGCACGAAAAGTGCAGAGGCCCTTGAAACACGGGATAAAGGGAACAGTGGGAGATTTGCTAGTTCTTTCCTTCCGCGCTTGCCTCTTCTGCTCTGCTCTGCTTTGTGGAAGTCCTGTTGGCATCGCACAGCTTAGACCCACTGTGTACAGAAGCACGCCACCTGATTCGATACGAAGCAGTCTCCTCACAGGAGTTCGAGCTGATGTCAGATGCTTTCAGTGTGTCTTTAAAGTGTTTCTTCTTCCCTCCCTGGGATCCCTTGCCTTGCTGGAGGTCGCCTTCTAGAAGTCGTTTCGGCAACCCATGGACAGGCATGCGAGTCTCGTGTCCAGCCCAGCGCAGCTGCGTCAGCATTAAGATGGTGTGGATGCTTTGTAATTCTGCTCGAGGGAGTACCTCGGTGTCTGGAATTAGTTCCCGGCCACTTGATATTGAGGATTTTCCCGAGACATGTTGTGTTGAAATGGTTCAGCTTCTTGGTATATCGTTGTTACAATGCCCATGTCTCGCAGATGCTTTCAGAGATGGCGACGTTGAAATCATTCTCAAATACTGCACAGACGGCAAGATGTACAACCTCAAGGGGCTTTAAGCCAAACCAAGTTCATGACGGACATCATCAGGGACTTTCTGTTTGTTAATGACTGTGCCCTCAGTGCTGGTTCTTGAACTGATACGAAGCAGAGCGTCAGCAGGTTCTCGGCGGCCTGCACCGATTTTTGCCTTAGCATAAGCACAAAGAAAATTGCAATCATGCGTCAGCCAGCACCTGTAAAACCGTACGTCGAGACCAACATCACAATCGTGAAGGCCAGCGCGTCCTTCGGCAGACCACAATGCCTGGAACAGAACAACACTATGGGTTCCTGGATACTCCCGGGGAAAACTTCTGGTTATTTCACTATTCGTTTCAGTTTTTATTGGCATAGAAAAAAATGTACACTGGTTTAAAATAATTGATAGGTGACCTGTAATTGGGCTTAAGTGTTTAATGTACACCAAGAGAGTTTTGTTGTCATGCATGAAGTGTGCTAACGTCCCTGCAATAATTAAACGCTTAGGTTACGCTCACACCATAACGGATCATTTTTGAGTCCGGATAGGCCTTCCGTCCACGCTGTAGCTGTTATTCAGACATGTTTCGTACCTCCTGTCTGAGCAAGTTTTTTATCGGCTCCAGGAGCAGATAAAGTTTTGGGTCTGTAGTGGTCTCACGTTGTACGGGCATAGTATGAACAGGTTAGTACGTTTCCATTTTCGCACCGGGACCCCATTTTTACAGTTCCGTGCATTTTGCGTATGGGTATAGTGGCCAAAACACCTAACCGTTGTCTTCTAGCGATTGTGGAGCGGTATCTTTTAAACACAAGATAATATGAAAACCGCCTCAGTGTGAACAGTAGTAAAACTTGCACGGATCCACCCTGTACCAGCACAGATCCACTTTGCACCGGTACAGTGGTCTACAATGTGAACGCAGCCTTAGGCACAGGATGAAACTTGTTCGCGGTAGGAGCCATAGTCCCTTTAAACCCGTAAATCAGGACTTACATGACCAGCGAAAAGGTGTTGTTAACAAGTACTCGAATCTCCTGTCGACAACTCGACGCCAAGCCTCGTTCTGATCTCTTTTTCCATTTTCCCACTGGATTGCGCTTCTTTTATTTTTACGTTTTTTGCGTTAGGTTGATGCGTACTTATTTACCGAGTGGGACGGCCGGACGGGAAATTGTTTTCAAAACATTTTCCCGTCCAGCCCGACCTAACTCAGTCAATAAACATTTTATTGTATGACTGCCGCGCTTCTCCCATTTATTCCATTTCTTAGCGGTTGCATTTCGCGGGGCCTTACAGGAGACCGGGCGATATGCAACCGCGCTACGAGGTACAGTCCTCATATGGGGATTTGTTTAATAGGAACACGCGGGAGGGGGGGAAGGCCTGTGGGTCACTATATCTGGTTAATTCACCATGCCTAGGCTTATAATGCATGTTGACAGTTTATACTATACCTCGGGTGAATTTTCACCATGTCAATTTGTTGGGTGATTATTTTGTGTCTCAGGCGTTGACCTTCATGAATAGCGCAAGACAGTAACGATAAAATAATCAAAGGTTACCAGGAGCCATGAAGCAGCGATTCGATCACTGCAATACAAAGTACGTTTAAAGCAAGCTTTGTGCTAGCGAGACTGATTTATCCAGTCTGTAATAAAGTTATGCAATAGGGAACGCGCGTGTGATCTTCTGTCACACCATTTGTGGCGTAAGGCCGTTTTCATCGTGTTCTACAGCGCGCACCCTTTGGAGCCAATCCTCATAAAACTCTTCATACTCCTTGATGAGTTCTTTGATTCTCATTGATCGGTACTTGATACTTTGAATGGTCTGACTGTTAAGAAGCATTTCATTACAGTCACATCTGTCTGGTAACACTGCCATGTAAGCTCCCTCTTCATTTTGCTTCTTTCTGTTCTCTGCAGACGAAGTGAGCAATGGCAATTAAAACTTCATTTAGCTCTTGGCTCTGGACAGAAAATGATAGGGAACTGAGAGGGGGTTGGGTGTGGGATGGGATTTGAGTCACCACAATTTTATAACTACTTCTGATTTTGTCTATCTTACAGGTTTTTTTCATAAATTATACATATTTCCTTTGCGCCGCTTCGGCCTTTCTCCAAAGTGAAAGGGCAATTGCTCGAAACATCAGCGCCCAGATTCTCAATGGTGATAAATTTTCATCATTCTCACCAGTATTTGCATTGGCCCAACGACACAACAGTTTAGTTTCGATTAATTGCCACACTGTGAATTGAGGATGTATGCCGATGACACGCATCTCACATATGCGGACAATGATGTAGGTAGCATTGAATCATGTCTTAGTGAGGACCTATTGAATGTGCATACTTGGTTAAATGCCAAGAAGCTGAATGTGACAAAAATAGAATTTATGCTGATAGGATGTGGCTAAAGGCTAAATACCATTACTGCTTCTTCATCAGACTCAATGAACGGTACTCGGGTGAAACAGGAGTTGCACCTACAAAATCACTTGGTGTAGCAATGAATGACAAAACTCGGCTAGAATTGTCACATCGAGAAACTAACCTTAAGATCGCTTCAGGAATTGGTGCCATGAAACGTGTTAGGCACCCGGTTCCTCAGGCGACCTTACATCTTATTTACCAAGCTTTAATAGAACCGTACTTCGACTTCTGTAATGCTGTTTTGTGGAACTTGTTTGGTAATTTTACGAGACAAGCTGCAAAAATTGCAGAATAGAGCAGCCCGCGTTCCAACATTCTCCAATTATGACGCTGATGCTGGCCAGTTGTTGGAAAATTTGGTGTGGAAAAATCTTGATCGCCAGCGAAACATACTAAAGGCCACCATGGTATTCAAATGCCTACACGGGTTAGCTCCGGACTATTTATTATCCAAATTTTCTGAACGCAATGCAGATTACATTTTGAGGGACTCTGAGAACAAACTTAATGTTAGACTGCCACGCACAAATTATTTTAAAAATAGTTACTCGAGCTTCTTCCGAAGGAATGCCCGAGTTATAAATTCGGCCTCATTATTTTTTGGTCACAGATCGCCCTAGTGTTTACAGCGCATGTGAGTTCTTTGGTGGCCTTCATGAATACTTCGATCAATATATTTGGGAGAAGCTCAAACGACTTACAAACGCACAAGCTGTTCGCGGTAGACCCACCTTAAAATATGTTAATAGTTTTCGGAACGGGTTGGTTCGGTTTTTGACACAAACAAGTCGTGAAGACAATCCCGTACGTCGCACTTTCTATGACGTAAATTATATTTATCAAAAGTGCACGAAGAATGTATGATACAGAGAATATACACCTCGTTCTTTAAGCGTAAAATCTAAAATCTCACGTTTATAATTAGATAGCTTGAATCCAATTTGCACTGCGAACCACGTAGCGTGCCTGCTTCTAGGAGACCTCAAATTCTTGTATTTATTTTCTACCGCGTAACGTGTAGCCAGCTTCTAGAAGACATGCAAGTCTTGAATATATTTTGTATGGCGAACTGCGTAGCCGCAGGTTTCAGTAACGCGGTCAAAATGTGGTAAAGGTATTCTGCAGTTACCGAAAGTCTCTCCAAAGTGTAAATAAGATAAAATATCGAACTAGTTGGAAGAGTTCTTAATCATGCCACGCAACAACTCGCAAACAAAAACTTCTGCTGATAAAATACGAATGATAAATCATTAAACCGGCATAGATCAAGAATGCATGAAATATCAGCATGATGAAGTGTTAATAAACCATTATCTTGACCAGCGAAAAGCATTTCAAGATATGTCAATTTCATGACCATAATGTTCTGCGCGTCGTGTCCAAATAATGTTTGTTCTCGAGAAACAAAAGAGAGGAATTCCAGTCTAGTGAGACAGTTTTCATTGACCCCTGAAATACATGTTCAGAATGAAAGAAGCAATTTTTGAGGAAGTAAAAATTATAGTTGTGTAGTTGTAGTCTTGATGTAGTATATAAAAAAAACGAGTGTGAGGCTTTGATCGTGGTATCTATCGAGAAACAAATGAAAGCACAAGGCCGACGCCGAGTGCTTTTATTCGTTTCGAGATGTTTGGTTAAGAAAAGTTTCTTACTCTTCCGACTGCTTCTCTAGTGCCATACTCAACAAAGTCTACAAGGTAATACTTTATATAGGACAACAAGTTATTTCTTACGTCGTTTAGGTCGGTGATACATTAGTTCCCATGCTCCACCGACCAACCACAGGAATCCCAAAACGCTGACCAGTATCACCAGTACCCTCATAAATGCCGGTTCCCTGTAAAAGAACAATTCCTCAGACGCCTTCACCTCTTGACTGACCTCATCTGTGGGATTCTGCACAAGAAGTAATTAATTGTTTAGTTTCTCGAATTAAAACTCGCTTGCCTTTCCATAACAGTAACGTGTAACAATCATTGAGTTTGCGGGTTGGTGACCTGATGTTTAGGCTTGTACAAATATTCTCTTTCCTCGAAGTGTTTTTAAAATATTTTAATTAGTTTAATTCCATTATGTATTTGTAATGGAATGAAAATACACATAACCTTCCATTTTGCCACGGCTGTAGGAAAGAAATGCGAATTAGTCAGTAAAATCTGAACTGGATTCTATGTTGAAGTTTCTCCTCCTTTGAGGGTCGCAATGAAACATTTTCCCGTGATTCAATAGATTAACTGTATAATTGTTGTATTTTTATATTAATTTCCTCATACGTTGGTGGTAAGGGACTGCTAACCCAAAAGGGTTAAATAAAGGCTAACGATGAAAGCCTGACACGAAGAGACCCTACGCTCGTACAACAAAAACATATAAAGATTAATTTAATAGCAACGAGAAACTTTGCTATTTTATTGCCATTTTGGATTTTTTCGTGTAATGCAATTGGGCAATTGAGTTATGTCATCAAATGTAAGATGGTTTCACAGAACATTCCAATTGCGGAAAGAACTTCCATTTTGTTTTAATTGAAAATAAGAAATTAGGGAATGTCTCATGAATTTAAGCAAAAAAAAATTGTATATTTTATAATATTTTACGTTTTCAACTATCAATTTTAAGGATGCATGATCGACGCACAAGAAACTAACTGCAATAGGTCTTGCGGTTTAGTACCTGTTTTCCTCTTACCTTAAGTGGTTCGAGGTTTTTTGCAATGATTTCAAACGCCTCTTGTGGGTGATTTCTGACATAGCGCCTGAAGCATTCCACCATGGGGGAGGAGGTGTTGGTTCTAAGAGCGAGTCCGTAAGTAATGGCGTGATCATATGTAGTTTCTATCCTGACAGGGTTTTTCCTCACAAACTCACTGTAGTATGTTAGCACGTAATTGTCAATCAAAGACCCTTTCAGCCTATCGTCCATAAGAGCCTTATTCATCTTTGGTATTTCGTGATAAGCTGTGAAGAGAGAGAGGTTTGTTTCTGTTAAGTAAACGTAATTCAGTCCTTTGGCTGCAATCTTTTACGGCAATAGACTATCTGCCTATCTTACCATCCATCCATCTCTCTATCGAACAATCTATCTATCTACCTTCTATCGATTTATTTATCTACCCATTTATTTATCTATCTTTTTCTGTCTACTTATCTTTCTATCTATCTTGTTACAAGGAGGCCATTAATATGCAAGCATTTGCTGAGTCACGCACTGTTTTTTCTGGAGAGTCCTAGAACACGCTGTAACATGATGTAACCGAAAGAAGTAATCTTACTATGAATAGTTATTGTACTCTTTCGGAAGGTTCTAGAATTCTTTGTAACTGTAGTATAAGGAACGTTACCACAGGTTACCAAAGTTCACTGAAATCTTGCGTACGTACGCTCGGAAGTAGTCTGGAGTTGAAGTCTGGAGAAGCTATCCGAAGAAGTATACGGGATTTGCTACCCTCAACAGTAGTATAGTTGGGATTAATCAAATACCACCACCTAGGAACCGTTTTTCAGAGAGGAAACGCTTAAAACGTTAACATGTCTCTAGAAGCTGTATTTCAAGGCGGAAAGACTCCCAAGGCAAACAAATACGAATTGGTGTGGTGCACGAAGATGACCCGAAGATGACCCGAAGATGATCCGAAGATTTTCCGAGCGTTTTCCGAAAATTAATGAGCAATTTCAATTTAGACAAATATGCATACTATAAATCTTCGGAAAAAAACGTTGGCGTAACACCATAAACATGCTTTCAGTCAAAGAGTTACGCGCTTTGGCAACAAAATACAAGATTCCCGGCAGGTCTAAGATGGTCAAAGCTCAATTGCGTCGTGCTTTATTGGCACACCCTCGAGCGCGCGTGGACATAGAGCTCGCTGATAGGCGGGCGAATTTCAATCTGTCGTCCCGCGATGTTGCCCTCGTGTGGTTGAGTGGAGATGCGACACTGAGGGCAGAGCTTTGCGACGGTACCTTCTATGCCGTTGATGATCAACTCCGGAGGGACTTTCAGGAACGCGGGCTGCCGCAAAAACTCGCAGCTCTTCGTGACGCACATTTAGCTGACGTCATCTTGTATACAAAGTATTTCTATTATACAGAGTTCCGGTCCGCAGAGGTACGACTGATTTACCGCGAGTGCCAGCTCGCCCACAATCGATGGTTGGAAAATAGGGGCGGCGAATTTCTCCCTCTTTATGAAACAAGACAGTGTTTCTTTGAATTGTTGAACGACGCCCTCGCCATGTTAGAGCGGCCGGTGGAAGATGTCGAAGAGTTTGGCGCGCCTAAATTCGGAGCAACCATGAATTGGTTGAGCTCGTTGTGGCTCGACTAACCCTATTATCCCCACTTTTTTCGGTCAGGCAATTAGAGAGTAACAATTAATAGACCGCAAAAATGGATGTAATGGTCGCTGACAGCTTGAAAAAAGCAAACTATTCCTCTACTTACCTCTCGCAGTTAAAACTCTTAGCAACCTCTTTCTTAGAAGACCCTCCAATTTCTCCCCAACCCACACCAAAAAACATCGAGGGGTATCTTTCAGCCAGCCCTCGACTTTGCCAGCGTGTGGTTTCGGGTGAGTTTGATCATCTTACATGGAATTTTCCAACTAACAGGCGAAAAGAGGGGTATAGACCAAGACCAATATCAAAAAGTAAAAGGACTTCGTTGCAAAAATTGTTGATGGAAGAGTTTGGACTTGATTTACTCGAAAGAAAATCGATAGTAAACCTTGTGAATCGTATTGAGGATAACTTGAGTTTTGTCTCAGACTACCGCCGGCTTCCAAAGCTGATATGGTTGTTGAAAGTAATCTTCGAACTCCGAGAGGACCACGAAAGAGCCGCCAGGTGCGTCATTTCACACATTCGACCGACGACGCTTCGAAAATACGATGCTTTATGGATCAAGCTGAAGTCATCGCTCAACGTGGAAATAACAACCTCCATTTAAGCGAGTTTTTCGCGCATCTCTGCTACCAGTTCGCTGCGAATCTCGGTCCGCAGCTTTGTCAGATCGAGGTTTTCGTTTTTTGTCACAGCTTTTTGTTTAATCTCGCGCTTGAGAGTTTCATATTTTTCAACCTCAGATAGAATGAGTTGAAATTCCGTAGCGCTGATTTGGTTATCCTGCAAGGCTTTCGAAACCAAGTCATCGATGGTACTCAACTTCGTCTCACCAATCGCGACGGTTCGCTCATGCTTGGATATCTTTACGGCAATACGTTTACTGACCTTGACCATAGAGGCTGAAACGATTCCGAAGATGCCACCAATAGCACCCAGTGGAACCCCAACGACAAGCCCAAGGCCGGTCAAAGAGGCGGCTAGGCCCGAAGCCGAAAGTATAACGCTCAGGCTTCCAGCGGTTAAAGCTACCCCGTTCAAAATTGCCCGAGAGCGGGTATATTTTTTCCGAACCCCCTCGTAATGGGCGATACTGTTTTTTAGGGTGGTCTGAATATCGCAAATCTTTTGAAGCCGAAACGAATGCCCCTCATCGTTGGGGGCGGTGGGAACCTTTGGGTACAAACAATCAGATTCCATGTCCTATATACAGAGCTCCAACAAAACTTCTGCCCTGGTCGTCGGTACCGTCCAAACTCGAAAGAGATTTCTTTTTGTGGGGTCGACAGGGAGATAAAACGGTCGCAAATGCCACACCGAAGGTCCTTGAAGTTTCAAAGGCTCGACCTTCGCCAGTAGATAGGAGGGTTTGCCCCCTTCATACGACTTGTTTGGGTCCACCAAATCGCAGTAGATTGAAACAGAGGGCGGCCCCCATTGTACAGGAACGTGAATCAGAACGCGCGGGACTTCGGATATCTCCAACAAGTGGGCTAGATTTACCTCTAGGATCACCTGTTCTTTCGAGAAGAAATACACCACAGTAGCGGTTATCCGAAGTTCACAAGTGCCAGCGGTGACATCCTTTCCATGCCCATAGACAATAGCCTGCTGGAGACAGTGGAGGTTATACTCGCCTTTCGGAATGGTGACCAGAACGGGTCCTTGTGCTTTTCTGATCGTGTATAAATCGACGGATCCTGAGCGAATGCGCTCCAGTTGCAATGGGTCGAGCTTGAAGCGATATATATAAGTTGGTCTAAGTATTGTGAGCTTTATTTCGGGGATCTTCACGGTTCGAGCTGCGACACTCGAGAGCTCACCACCGACCGGAGGGTGAAGTTCGTTTACACCCTCGCTTGCCGCTATGCTGAGCGACATTTTATTTACCTGTATATATATATATACAATGGATCAATCCCACGAAATAGATCTTTGGTCTGTTCTAAAAACAGCGTTTCCAAAAAAGGCTGCAGAATTCGGTAAAACCTTAGAAAAAATTAAATTTCCTAAACAGAGCAATTTTCCACAAGCTCTTCTTCTCCGCAGCCCGGGCAAATACCCCGTCCCTACCTTTCCGTTCACTGAAACCCCTGAAAAGCTCGCACCGCTGCTTCAAGAGATCGAGATCTTTGTTGACCCAAAAATTTCTTTCAAATCAGGAGTCCGAGATATATGGAAAGAAACAACCATTACACATCGCTCGGCCAAGGAGGCGCACCAATGGCTCTCTTCTCCGAAGTACGAATATTGGCCACAACAGCTAAACTTCGCCACATGGTGTGCAACTGCGGGGTGTGGGGTGTCTATTACCGACCCAGGCAATAAAACCTTCCCACCCATCGTTCAGGGGCTTCTTCGCTTCCACGTGTACTTCACCGTCAGCCGTATCCTATTCGAGCTCGGCTGTCCCCTCCCCGGAGACAAGGCGTTCCAAAAAACAAACAACCCATACCGCAAGTACGCCTTTGAAAGCCTCTGCATCGAATTCGGTCTACCTAGAGCCCCGGATTTTCGCTGGAAGGGCGGTCGAAACCACGGTCTTGGAGACGTGTTTATAACGCATCCAGGCAAAGGGGCTAAGAACTTGCACGTCATCGCCACGGATGACATCTCGGCCAACACATGGCCTGGTGGCAAGAATGTCTTCTCAGACGAGGGAGAGAAAAAGAGTTTCGGGAAGGTGCCCTTAAAGTTTTTCAATAATGTGTTGTCCTTTATCCGAAACGATGTCCACGGCGGAACACAATACAGCTGGTTTGGTCTAAAAAAGGGTGAAGGATTGACGAAGGCGGGCATGGGTCGTCTAAATCGGAGTATCGAGGCTTTGGTATATTGTGTTCTTGGCTCGCAAGTCAAAACACGGTCCAATATCGTAGGGGAGAGCGGCGGTGCTGTTGAGACTCGTCAAATATTCCGTCAACTACTAGAGGAGATCATCGTAGTAAACGATATTGCCGTCGGAATCCAGAACTATCAACGAGCTCTGTCCGACGCCCGAGCGCAGCTAAATCTGGCCGTCGCCCCAGGGCTCTGGTTGCTCCCCAGCCGGCTTGTTATTAATTCAGAAAGCGTTCTCGGGTACAACAATGAGCTCCAGAAAGCGACCAGCGATATGACTTTCGGGGTCAATCCGCGTGTGAACGAGCGGACACGTAAGCGCACGCCGAAAATAAAAGCCCCAGTCCCCCTTGTCCCGAAAACAACACCGAAAACAAAAGCCCCAGTCCCCCTTGTATCGGAAACAACGCTGAAAATAGAACCCCCAGTCCCACTTGTCCCGAAAACTAAAGCCCCCGTAGCGCCATCCGCGCACGAGAGAAATTTAGCTGCAGTCACTGTTGTGGCCGCAGGGGCGACTTGGTGGTTATTTAGGTAGACTACTTCTTGTAGCGCTCAATGAGAAACACGACCACGGCTACGATCAAGAGCCAGGCGTTTTTCGCTAAGAAACCAACAGCTTCTCCGGCCGTGCGGAAGAGGAACGAGACAATGGCGCCTATGGCTCCAGGTAGTAGCTCCCCGATCTTTTTTCCGATGGCCTTCAGTCCCCGCCCTACCCCTTGCGCTACGCCGGCGAGCCCCCGCTGTAAAGCCCCCAAGATAACCCCAATGACCGTTCCAGCCGCTACGAGAACCCCCAGGACCCCTACTCCGTATTTCTTGAAAATAGCCCGAACGCGGTCCCGCAGAGACATTCGCTCCTCAACGGCTTCACTTTCTCGCTCGAGTTCTTAAATCTCTTCCTCGCGCGCTGCAATCCGGGCCTCCACCGCACGCCTATCTTCCGGTGAAATATCGGGAGCGTCTCTTATCTCTTCGTCCTGTCGGTTTTGCTGCTCGAGCTCCTGAGTTCTGGCGTTATGCTGTTTCAAGATCTCGTCCGTGGATGGGCCCAGACGTTCTTTCAATTCTTTAGAGAAGTTCTTAGTTAAAGTATTACCATCCTTGTTTTTCAGTTGGCGCCACTTCGCGTTTTCGTCCAACCCATTACGAATCATAATACGACCATCATCGCTCACGCCGATCTCGACTCCGTTAAGGAAGGGAAACTCGCTATCCACCTCGAGCTTCGCATCTTCCAGTAATCTTTTTTCGATTGGCTTCCCAGTAACAGGGTTGGTCACCATCTTCGTTTTTGGTCGTGCCCCCTGCAACAAGGACGAAAACGACGTTTCTGCTGTGGCAGGCTCACGGGGACGACCTCGCGGTCTTAAGTCATACATCCCGAATTGTTCTCCACCCTCCGGAAGATCGGCGGGGTCGAAGCTGGGGTTAACCCTCCCACCTTCAGCGCCACCGGGCTCATCAGGGTCGTCATCAGGGTCGTCATCAGGGGGTATCAAAGGCATCTCATCAGGGTTGATATCCATTTTTGTTTCTGCCTATACATACAAGACAAATAAAATGGCGTACATCTCCAAGAAGCTTGACCCAAGGGAGGAGCCGCGCGCTTTGATGGCCGCAAAAGGAAAACGCGTCACCCACCGCTTGACCTTTAACCCTAGCTCAGCGATCCACAAAGAGACTCTTTACGTTGACATCCCCAGACTTCCCGCCGACACCGTCCTAGTCCCAGACACCCTAGCCCTTGTAGGCGAGGTGTCGCTAGGCGGATCGTCGAAGCACGCCAACAATCGCGTTGTCGACAACCTAGGGCGCTGTTTGATTCGGCGCAGGATCGTCAAGATGGGCGATAAAACCCTAGAGGACCTGGAGCGCGCTGACCTAGTTGGAGCGTTCTCCGACCTGTGGCTTCCCACCGAAGAGCGAGCTAACCGTATCGAGCAAGGGATCCAGACAACCGTGGTCAACAAAATCCGCTCAGAGGCCGGAGACAAAGGCGATGTGGCAGGGGACGTAGCAATTGCCGAGACCTTCCCCAAATATAGGATCCCACTTGACTTTGAGCTCCTTCGCACCCACGGCGTTCTCCATACGGCGAGTCTTCCGCCAATTCGGTTGGAGCTCACTCTCGCCGCCGCCAGAGATGTCATCGTAAGCTCGGATACGAACAAGATTGGGAGCTACACACTAAAAAACATAGAACTTGTGTATCAAGTGATTGAGTCCCCCGGTTACGCGCAGCACCTCCCGAGCGTGGCTCTTTACAACCACATCTCGCACTACAAAGCGATCGCCTTTGCGAAGGCCACCGAGTCAATTCTCACGGACAACATCCCCGTGCAACTCAAAAGCTTTGTGGGTGTCCTGTTCCTGTTCGTTGACCAGTTCCCCGCGGAAGCGCGAAACAGCGAAGCCTTTCCGAATCCGGGCGTGACAAAGGTTGAGTTCGACCTCAACGGCGTCCCAAACACGCTTTACCCCAGCGGCATGCTCCCCTCAGATATTTGGGAGACGGCGCGAGCCGGCGCAGAATGGTTGGTGCACCCCCCAGCTCCACTCTCGGTGGTCACCCGCCCTACTGGGTTCTCACATGATAAATACGGGATCTTCATCGATCTCCGCACGTCTCGCGACCACCTCGTTCACGGCGACGGACAAGCAGCTATCGGTCCGGGAAAAAATCTTCAGTTCCGGATCTATCGAAAGACCGGCGGCGGTGGTAATGCCAACTGCCACGTCTTCCTCCTAGGCGACGCAGCATTCGACCTTGGAAGTCAAGTCGCCTACTATTAATCGCCTCCCTATATACTATGGATTGTCTCACCG
Source organism: Ricordea florida (assembly GCA_949710005.1). Lineage (NCBI taxonomy): Eukaryota > Metazoa > Cnidaria > Anthozoa > Corallimorpharia > Ricordeidae > Ricordea > Ricordea florida. The sequence goes on from OX453272.1 coordinate 47,730,210, forward strand.
ACTTGATACCCGGCCACCTGCTTATCGTCGGTCCAACCGCTTCGGGGAAGTCGAGACTGGTCGTCGAAGCTCTCCGTGGTCCTTTTCGTGGGAAGTTCCACGTCGTGTGTTTGATTTGCCCGACATACGTCCACAATAAAACATATCGGGGATTTGCCCTGAAGGACCCTGGCTTCGTCGCCCTGGCGCCATCGAACTCGGGCGGTGAAATTGAAAAGTACCTCCGGTTGGCGGTCGCGGTCTTCGAAGGGCGTGGCCAGGTGTTGCTTATTCTGGACGACTGCGCCGCCAGCGAAGACGTCAAAAAACAACGCAGCGCTCTCGTAGAACTGGCTTTCTCTGGCAGGCACAAGAATTTTTCAGTATGGCTCCTGACCCAACAGTACACGAGCGTGGCAAAAGCCTTCCGGGAGAACGTAGCCGCGACGCTGACTTTTTACAGTCCGAGCGAGCTCGATGGGAAAATACTTTGGGAAAACTACGGGGTGGGACATCCCAAGGAGGAGCGTCACCAAATGCTATCCACGCTCAAGGAGCATCCGTACGCCAGACTTTGCTTCCGTCTCCGTCATCCATTTGATATCGTGTTGGAAATCCCAGCTCCCAGCAAAATTGTTTCGGCAGATGTATAGCCATGGAGGACGACGAAGGAAACGTGCTGGATGAAATTCTCCGCGAGGAAGGAATCACCTCGTACGCCGCTGTAGACGACTGTCGGAAAGAACGGGAGGCACTTGCTATTCTGGCAGCCGCAGGCAACACCAAGGAGTACTTGGGGAAGGAGCTGTCGCTGGGCGACGTCCACAAGCTCTCGATGAAGGAGGTTGCTTCGCTCCATCTTCGTTACCAGACGACCCTCGGAAAGCAGGTCGAGCGCAGTCTCTCTAGTGGCTTCTTAAAAGTCGCGTGCAAGGTGGTAAGCCGTGTGTTGGGAGCCGTAGGTAAGCAGCTGGATTCCGAGCAGGCGCTGTTAGAAGACCTCCAGCAGGATGCCCTGATCAGGCGTGAGTTAAGCTATGGGGCGGGTTGGATCGCGGTCCGCTGAGGCCACTTGGTGGCGCTAATGGCTGCTCTGGCGCATATAGGCTGCCACACAGAGTCTGCGCTCTGCGTCGATAGACTCTGCGACGGTCTACCGACGCGCAACACCGGAGGCTCGACGGTCGCAACCACAGATGACTCCGTAGGAGAGCGGGCACGACGCTCCCGCGGCGAGCTTCCAGCGTGGGACACAGCGAGTGCGTCGTAGACTCGAAGACTGCTAGCACGGTGCTGGCAGATGCTAGTAGGTTTGCTGGCAGATGCTAGCAATTTTTTGATATTTGTATAGTATCTTGGGTGAAAGGGATGGAAAAAGAAGATCGTATTACAGCACCGACCGCTCCCCGAGAACCGACTAAACACAAGAATCCTAAGAAGGTCGCAGCTGGTCGTGCCCTCGCGGCTAGAAACAAAACAGCTCGACAAGCTCTGGCTCGAGAGCAGGACCGCGAAAGAGATAGCGAGCGCGAGGAATCACACCGAGCTACGACAAGCTGGAGCTCTGTCAATTGGGGGCTCCTGATTGCTGCAGGGAGTCTCTTGGCCAGTCTGTATAGTCTGTATCTCGCGCAACAGAAGCAGCAGCAGCCGAGTATGCGAGTCTACGACGCACTGGCTGTGTCCCACGCTGGAAGCTCGTTGCGGGAGCGTCGTGCCCGTCCGGAGGGACAGCATCCGCCGCAGCAGCCAACACCCTCTCGTACAATTATGGAATAAATTTTGGCTAGATATAGACTCGATGGAAAACAAAGTCGTCTCCACTGTTGTCGAAGCGGCAACTCTGACAGGCATTGCTGCAGGTATTGGTTGGGTGGGAAAAAAAGTTCTCAAAACGCCTATGATCTCGGATCCTTCCTCGTCGATTGAAAACTACGCGAAGTGGGTTGCAGTTCGCTCAGGAGCGGTCGCAGCTAAGCAATACTTAGTTGATAAAAAGATAATCCCAACTGAGTAGAGATGGTAAGCATAGCAGTTATGGTGGGTGGGGCTATCTTGAACGCTACGGCCTTCGTTGGTGGTTCGTATCTCGCTCGGGCGCTTTCTGGGAAAGGTCCCGATGCAATGGCGGCTGAGCGGAAGCGCCACGACAAAGCTTTGGAAAAGTACCAGGCTGACTGGGCTGCCTTTCAGAAACGCCGCGAGAAGCTGGCAGATTGGGAAGTAGAGCAGGAACGCCTGCGCAATAGAGCTGACCAAGACACAGCCGCAACGAACCGCGCTCTCGACCTGTACGCTAAAACCCATCCTCGTCCCACAGCGGTTGATGACCACGACGCCCCGCAATGGAGCGATTATTACCGTTCTTCGAGTTCCCAACGAACAGGTGAATTGGCCTACGTAGGGGGTGGGATGCTCGCCATTGGGTATGCTGCTAGCCGATGGTTGTGAGACCACAATAGCTTTTTTCCGATGGAGCTATAGACCAATGGAAGAGAAGCCTGGCTCTGCCGCATTAGCGTCGGCGCTGTCTGCGACGGACTTGGTCCGCCTGCGGAGCAAGCTGTCTGGCAACTACTACAGCCCCCAGGGCTATTGGAAGGGGCACGCCGCGTCGAAGAAGTTGGCGGACGCGGCTGGCGTCTCTGAAGATACAGCCCTGGCTTGGCTAGAAAAACAGGCAATTTGACAGATCTACCTCCCGCCTCCACAGCGCATACCAAGGCCGAGGTTCAATGTCTCAACACCAAACGAGGTTCATCAGGCCGATCTTCTATTTCTTCCCCACGACCGACCTGGGCGAGGGCGGAAGCTTTACAAGTATGCTCTCACCGTGGTCGATGTTGCCTCGCGCTACAAGGAGGCTATACCTTTGGCTTCCAAGGAAGCGAGAGAAGTTGCAGGAGCGTTGGAGCGCATCTACAAGCGAAGCCCTCTCGAGTGGCCCAAGCTACTTCAAGTCGACCTGGGAAAAGAGTTCATGGGAGCTGTCTTGCCGCTACCAGCTCGCCACAATACCGAAGTCCGGCGTGGCCGCGTGGATATCCACCGAGACCAAGCGATCGTTGAGAGGTTCAACCGGACTCTAGCCGAGCGGTTGTTCGGTTACCAGTACGCCCAGGAGATGCTTCTTCCCGAAGGAGAAAGATCGGTACAGTGGGTGGTTCGGTTGCCTGCGGTTGTCGCGGCTTTGAACAACGAACCGACGCGGTTGATCGGAAAAAAACCGCAGGATGCCATCGAATCCAAATCGGTGGTACAAACACCTTCCGCTGTTGTACCGGGGAAGGGCGGTTGGTTTGGAGGAGGAGAGACTTTCCTCTGACGCCAGCGTACGATATTTATACCAACCTGGTGAACAGGAGGGCGGGCGAAGACGCGCAACGGACCCAATTTGGAGCCTCGAGGTTCTCGAGCAAGAACGTGCGATTGTTCGGCCTGGCGAGCCTGTGGTCTACTATCTCAGAGACGGGCCCAAACGAGGCTTTGTCCGCGAGGAGCTGCAGATAGTGCCTTGGAATACTGAATTACCCCCTGAAGGTGTACTCAAGGGGTTCGGTGTGAATCCCGTCGGGTAGAACTCGTCTCTTGTCGTAGTAGGCGGAACGCCCGAGTTTCTCCTGGTGGTAAGTTGTCATCTTTCCGTGGTCCATTCGGAATCCCCGGTTTTCTGCCCGGTCGAGCGCTCCATCGAGTGTTGCTTTGTATCGTCCCCAGGTCAAATCGTTGTCTTTCTTGGACATTCCCTTCGCCGAGGTTTTACTTTTTCCTGTCCCATCGTCGACGTAGTACGCCTTGCTGCATAGAGCGATGGCCCGGGTTCCCTCGAACTCGAGTTTGAACAGGCCCGGCGTCCGGCCGCTCCATTTATCCCAAGCCAGCCATTTCTTTTTGCAGCCCTCGAACTCTTCGCGGAGCTCGGGGCGGACGACGTCGTCCAGGTTTTTTCCGGCCATGCCCATGTACAGGCTATCGGTATCCATCTGTAGGAGCTCGAAGGATCTTCGGTCTACGAAATGGACCAGGAAGTCGTAGTAGAATTCGAGCATCCGTAGTTTGGCTAGCTGATAGACTGTGATTCCGATTTGGAACGGGCGGGTGATCTCGATCTTCTGCTTCCTCCTGTGGATCTCGTAGGCGGAACCTATTTCGTCGAGGTCCTCGAACCAGGAGGAGCGGAGAGCACGATCGACAACCGCTTTGTCATCTGTGTAGGAGACCAATGTCTGCCGCTCCAGCGCCTCGATGAATTTACCGTAGCAGCTATTCCCTAGTAGTTTGAAGAGATCGGCGAATAGTGCTTTGTCCTTGTTGGTATCCCCTTCTCGTCGAGCTTCTGTAACCTGGTCTACAAACCAGCCGAAGATCTTTTGCGGTTTGTAGTTGATCGTCCGGTACACCGCGGTGACAACTAAACCGTGGGCGAGGTACCAGCGTAGCAGAGGGGCGTACAACAGAATCTTCTTGGCCCATAGGGCTCCGACAACCTTCGGCTCTGTTGAGCGGGTTCGTCCCATTCGCTCGAGATAGTCCAGCATCTCTTGGGGAACCGCTTCGATGGGGATCTCCTTGTTGTAGAAGAGCGGGGGCATTTCTTCGAACTTTGGCCAGAGGTGTTCGGGGACCTCGATGTCAACCTCGGCGAACCCGAACCACCTTCCTTCTCGTAGAGCCTCCACAAACCCATCGACATCGTCCGGACTACGATAGTGGATCACCGTTCCCTCCCCACAGGGCATAGGGGCTGCCATGGTAGAGAGGTAGAGCGCGTTCGCGTCGTAGCCGAGGATGCGTTGACATTGGTGGGCCTGGGCCGTAGGCTCGTATTGGTGCGACCGGATCAGCGAGACCCCCACCTCGTGGTAGCGGGTAAATACAATCGAAGGACCACCGACAACCGCCGCTTTGAGCATGTCGTACGCTTCTTTGTTGGGGGCATACAGCTCGGGCGGGTTGGGGCTGAGAAGTGTGCCTCGCAAGACGAACCTCATCGACACCCCAGGGAGACTTACCGCATTTTTGAAGATGTCGATTCCATACGCGGTGTAGAAGTCGCGCATTTTGGCCAGTGCTTCGACGAAGGGGCCCACGTCGAGATTGTTGTAGTAGCGGAGCCAGTCCGCGAAGGTCTGCATCCCTTTCTCCCGGAATACCCGCTTGCAGTCTCGATATTCCGAAAGGGAAAGAAGATATTTGCCTTTCAGTTTCGAAAACCACTGTGGGTAGTCCGGTAGGCCAGAGAAGTCGAGCTTGTCGTGCGAGTCGAACCATTCGTACGGAAACCAAGACTTCGTGAGAGTGCAACCGTAGGCTTTGACCCAAGCATCGTAGGTTTTGCCAGGGCCGATGTAGTTCAAAACGTCCAGAAATTTGAAGCCCGGAGTTGTGATAAACATAACCTGGTTTTCCTTACACCCCACTTTGATGGACTGGTCGGTCGTCTTGCAGATTTCTGGGACGAAGTGGTTCCGGATCAAGTTCAAATCGTACTTCCCCGAATTGAATCCAAGCACAGGGACTTGGTCGCACCACTCTTCGATCGCTTCCCGATACCTTTTTGGTAAGAGCTCGATGGTGTCGGGCAGGAACCTCGCGCGAACATGTTCGCGTATCCGAGCGGCCCGTCGTTCTAGCGCTCGAACAAATTCTTCGACCAACAACTCTGACTCTCGTACGCATAGGTGTTCGGGAGTCGGATCCAGGGTGTCTGATATGGAGACGGAGATAGGAACGTGGTCTCCCTCTATAGTCAAATCGGCGGTCGGTTTTTTCGCACTGGACTTGTCGAGGTAACTCTCGAAGTCATACACGATCGCGTGGGGGTAGGTCTCGGTTTTTTGTTCGAGGATGCGATCTTTTCTCCAAGGTTTTGGCTCCTCGTGCTGCCACCGAACCACAAGGCGATAGCCAGCAGCTCGGATTTTGGCTTCTCGCTCGAGCGTCTGTTGGTATGCTATCTCGCGTGTAACAGGACTGCCCTTTTTCTTGGAAAGATTCCGAAGTTGCTCCTGGCGTTGCTTCGGCGATGGGAAACAGCGCTTGCACCCATGCCATAGGCACCCGTTGAATTGGAAGACGGTCTTTGAAATGGGATTATAACCGTCTACGGCGAAACCTTCTATAACTCGTTCGCCTCCATGCCACATAGCTGGTGATGGATATGGATCCCTCTGGTGCGGGCTTTATACTCGAGCCATTGGACGGCTTGGACGCTATCCCGTTTTTGTGGGTAGAAGGCCTTCTCAAAGGCAGACGGCGGAGCTTCCACTTTCTCTCCTTTGCAGACAACTTTTGTCTCACCTTGGGTGCAACGCTCGGCGTGGCGATGGAGATGGCAGGACTGTGTGAACCTTGCATTGCACTCTCCGCACACGAACTTTTTCGCGAGTTTCTGGATGTCGCGAATGAGAAACGCGTGCCCCTCGTAGACGCCGATTGTCATTGGTGGAGTGCCTACTTTTTCCTAGTGCGCCGGGTGCCTCCGATGCAACCAATCTCCAGACTCTTGTGGTTCGTATACCCGGATCCCGAGCCGGAAGTGCTGCTCTACTTTCCGCAGCTCGTCCTGAGAAAAGCCCTTCGGGGGTCCAATCCCTGGACAAGTCTCGGGTGATTTGTATATCTCTCTCGCAAGAGCTCGAGCTTGGCTGGTACAACGATCCACGCGCGCGCCACGATGGACCGCTATACACCGAAAGAGGCAGAGGTTATCTTCATATGTATCCAAGGAATACATCCCAGGCTTTCTCCTCAACCAATCTGGGAGTGGTCCTGTCCCCAACAAAGGCATCTGCCTATCTACGACAGCTTTTACAGTCACAGAGATAAATCGGATGAAGACCCACTTGGTATTAGGTCGCTCGATTTGGTCACCAATCAAGCGCTTCTCGTCTTCCTCCTGCACCCAGTCTCTGGCTTGCGTCTCGAGCCGCTGCATCCAAGGACTGCCTTGTACTGTTTTGTGAAACAAGATAATTTCTCCCGTTTCGTGGTTCCGGAGTCGATACGTGTAACTGTATCGCAGATAGAAGCTGGTGGCGACCTTCTCATGGAGCTTATCCATAATCCGATCCACCAGAGACCCGGCCACGCCTCGGAAGAAAGACCACTTCCAGAAGCGGCGACCAGCTTCCTCTCCCTCTCTCTCTCCATCCAACTCTTCGAGTATACGCTCACCTTCTCGAACCAGAGATCGCGCTAATGGGGCTCGACGGTTTTCAATTTTTCTACGAACTTCTGCCCTCATCGTTGGAGTAGTTTTCTTTCGGACACCCTCCGAGAGAAGCGCAGCGTCAACCTCTCTCGCAAGTTGACGGAGTTCACGAGCCCGCTGCCACTTCTTGTGGGGATTCTCTATATCCCCTCTGGTTATAGCAGGGTATCTCCCCGTCTGTAGCGCTCTCCGGAGTCGTTTTCTCCACTCCGCGGCGCGAGCATCCCCGATCGCTCGTAGGAGGTCATCTTTTCGCATCTTAGAACCTACAGATAATCCATAGCTTCGTGCTAAAGAGCGTAACTCTTTGACGGTGGTCATATTTTGAAGATACCTTTGATACACCACTCTCTAAAGGGAAATACTTTTGCGTTGCGTCTATTATACTCCCACTACGGTTTAACCCTTCCCCTTCATACCATCTAAAATAAACGCTCTCAATTTTGTCAACGTGTTCTATATATATATACACCGCAAAAAAAAAAAAAATGCGCTATTATAAACCTCGAGAACGTCGGCTATTATAACATAACGAAAAAATTTGCCAACTCCTATAACGAAAGCTGCGTATATACGTAAATCTAAATCTGGATCTTTAAGCACCTCTCGCGCGGTTCAGATCGCGACGAGGCGGTACGCCTAATAATAATTCCAGGGCCTCCTCCAAGAAGGGTGGAAGCTCAAACTCCTGGTCTTCTTCTTCTTCCGGCTCCGGCTCCTCCTCTCTAGGGGGCGGCTCAACATAATCGTCGAGGTCAGAATCGTAATCCGGCAACACATAAGGAGGGTCGGAGTCGTCCCACTCATCGTCGCTTGCCTCGGCTACAATCAAATCTTCTAAGAGTTGCTGATCCTCAGCGTTCATTTTTCTTTTCTCGAACTCACCACTCTCTAAATGTGTTACGCCAACGTTTTTTCCGAAGATTTATAGTATGCATATTTGTCTAAATTGAAATTGCTCATTAATTTTCGGAAAACGCTCGGAAAATCTTCGGATCATCTTCGGGTCATCTTCGGGTCATCTTCGTGCACCACACCAATTCGTATTTGTTTGCCTTGGGAGTCTTTCGGCCTTGAAATACAGCTTCTAGAGACATGTTAACGTTTTAAGCGTTTCCTCTCTGAAAAACGGTTCCTAGGTGGTGGTATTTGATTAATCCCAACTATACTACTTCAACTGAGAATATTTCAAAGGAGCTCTTGAGTTGTAGTGTCAGTGGTGACTGAAGTTATTTAGTTGTGATCACTCCCGTTATAGACTACTCGAGTTACAGCATTTTAAGTGTCAGTTTTAAATAAATAGTTAATGATAATGAATTTATATAGCGCACTTTTTCATATGAATATGTTCAAAGATCGGACGTCAGCATGTAAAGGCGCCTCTGGCTGCCGCTATCAGTCCATATATGATCTCACATACCCACCCAACCCATGCATTAATTGTCAGATGAAACCAGACCTAGAGATAGGGCACCACACTGGGAACTACGTCCCCTACTCTTTTCGAACAGAGTGGGTTCTTTAACGTCCCACAGATTATTAGGAACAAGTGTTGTGAGACGGGTCCTACGGTTTATCGTCCTTATCCGAGAAGACTAGACAGTATAACCATTTACAGATGTCATTACAAAGGCAGCACTTTCTCCTCAGTTATTTTTAAGACCCTGAGTGTTGGTCCGGCCGGGGTATGGACCCGCAACTTCCCGCACGGTAGTCCGGTGCTCTACCAACTGAGCTAACCGGTCGGCGGTTAAGTTGAGTTCGTAACGAAGGTACATTTGTCTTCTGGCGGACTGAGAAGTTGTTTATTTGTCCATAACAATCTGTATATCTATTTTTCTATCTGTTTCTGTTTACGATTTTTTAATTCCTACGAGAGGAGGAAATTTTGAAAAACAAAACACCGTTCGATTGAATCTCTTAACAACCGAAGACCCTTCATATTCATGAACTTATTCGTCATTTCAAAATATACCCAAATAGGGTGAATATCGTGAACGAAGTTATGGCATATGTATGGGGTGCCATTACCGCCAAAATTGTTGTTTTATTATTAATAAAAAATAATTCCAAACAATAATAAACTGGTGCCTAATAATAAAACATTGTGCCTAATAATAATAAACTGGTGCCTAATAATAAAACATTGTGCCTAATAATAATTAACTGGTGCCTAATATAAAAAAAATAATTCCAAACAATAATAAACTGGTGCCTAATAATAAAACATTGTGCCTAATAATAATTAACTGGTGCCTAATAATAAAAAAAATAATTCCAAACAATAATAAACTGGTGCCTAATAATAAGACATTGTGCCTAATAATAATTAACTGGTGCCTAATAATAAAACATTGTGCCTAATAATAATTAACTGGTGCCTAATAATAAAACATTGTGCCTAATAATAATAAAACAATAATTTTGGCGGAACTGGCACCCCATACATATGTCTCCAAAAGGCAATAATATCTGTCAGATGTGGTATAATATTTAATTAACAAGTCACGCACAAGTTAATTCATGAACATATTCATCATTTCAAAATATACCCAAATTGGATGTAGTACCGTGCACGACGTTATGGCATGTCCCCAAAAGGCAATAATACCTGTCAGATGTGGTAAAATATGGAATAAGCAAGTCACCCCAATAAGTCCCCTTTTTGCAAAGTACTATTCAGTGTTTGTTAAACAAAACCTCTTGCATTCCTGGCCATAAGTGGAACAAAACAAGCATAAACGTCCCAAGGCAAGCGGTCAGCAGCAAGAAAGAAATACCAAATCCTAACGGACAATTTGTCGAGTCTCCTTTTTCAAGGTCAAACCCTTAAGACCTTTGGAAGAACTGAGTAAGGTTCAGCACCTCTACCCCCCTCACCATCCGCCCTTTGCCCATTTTAAGCGGAGAGAAGGTGAGAATGTGCTGTGGCCTGGCAAACATTTAAATTCACTCATAGGATAAGGTACTGTACATAGGTAAACATGTGGAAAAGACCATGGTTTTCACAGACCGATAGGTGTTCATTATTGTCTTACGTTTTAATTCAGCATTAAGGCTCACTCCAAGACGATATTCCTCGCTTCCGTTCACTGCACCAATCTAACATGACAGACGATAACAAAGCATACGTATCATCAGATCATAATTATAAATAATCATATACGTGCACGTTAGTATAATTGCCAAACTTGTCCAACAAAAAAGAGACACATGATTGAGGGTATTGATGGGGGTCGTGTTTTGAACTTTGACGGTTACAAGATCCGCTCAGGTTTTGGCGGCTGACGGTTAAATTTTTGGCCTTTAAAAGTCGACGGTAGAAAAAGACAGTCTTTTGACCGTTGATGGCTAGATTTTGGCCGTTTGACGATTACCCCATCATGACCCTTATGATTTAAAAAAATATCGTGGAATTTATTTATTTATTGCCTATTTCAATATGTACGCGTTCTTTTTCTTTTAATCCCTTGGCGAAAAGGGTGTAAGATTTCCCTAAAATACTGTTGGAGACAGGAATTCCTAGCCATCGTACTCTGTTAAGCAGTGCAAGATTGGCAATACCCTGGTACTGTGGTCGACAGATGCGATCACCAATTGACATGAAAAACAAACATTAAACCCTGAACACGAAACCGTACCAAGACGATGATTTAACTGTAGCCAGGAGCACGGTGATTCGCTCCTGCTGTTTCTGAAGCTCCAAGAAACATCCAGAAAGTAGTGATAAATTCCGAGAGTTACACAGTAACTACAAAATATTTTTAGGATAAGGCACACAATTTTGCAACGAGTAATTCACTAGTTACATGAAAATTAAATTTGATCAAATACTCCCCTTCAATTAATTTACTCCCGTTTTAAGGGACCGTTCATTTTTTATAAGGGAGAGGGGCTTGTGCGATTCGGGAAGAACCATTTAAAAAGTAGTTGACCCCTCCCCCCATCAGCTTTTCAACGTTTTTTTTTTTTCACATGCCCCCCCCCCCCCCTCCTTGAAGCAGCAATTCCATTTCAAAGTATTGCGAAAATATTTCACTTTCACTTTGGGATGGCCCCCTCGAAAGCCGTTTTTTTGCATGCCACCCACCCCACCCACAAATCCCACCAGCTGCCTCTTTCTCGTAAGAAATGAACGGTGCCTAAGATTAACATATGCCCGTTTGAGGGTATTCTGTAGCCTATGGAAATAGCACATGTACAGTAAATTAGAACTGTAGATTTACACCTACCACTGAGCCATGCACGGTAAAGTGATGCTGAATACTGGCTGACAACGAGGCTGTGACGATGGCAGTGAAAATGGCAATGATGATTATTCCTACTATAATCCAAACTATGCAGAATATTCGCGCCAAGAAGGACTTGGGCGCACGGTCGCCATATCTGTATCAGAAAATTGTTCAAATACCATGAAGGTGGATATTAGGATTACACAGTTCGCAAAGAGGAAATCTGAACTTCACGTGATACAGTTGAACAAAGACAATCATTTTAATAATTAGGAAAACGATAACGATTTTTGTGTGGCTTACACGAGGTGTGTAGCCACATTATGGCACGATCAGATTTATTTATTTATTTGTCCACGAGAGTCAAGCGCCTGTCACGTGGTCTAGTAAGCCACACGTACGAATTGCGCCAAAGTATAACATGGCGCGGCGCATGAATCGACCCTAAATTTTCAAGACATGATTTTTATCTCTTATAAAGGAACTACATTCTTTTTAAACTCACATTGGAAATAAATATTCCTAAAAAATAACCTACCACCAAAAAAGAAGATATGGAGGCCTTAAAAGCAGCGCAAAGCCGTTTCACGTTGCGATTTCTTCGATTTCACGGACATGACCTAAATACGGCTCTATTAAAAACCAAACCTCGGGCCTCAAACAGACTTTTACATGTAAATACCAGACCAGGGTAATCGTTAAAGCGCAGTAATTGTTGTTTGCAAATGTTCATTTACCTTTTGCCAACAGATTAAGTGATCTAGGCGTCTTCTTTCTTTATTTATTTATTTCGATCCACGCGAATCGAACGCCTGTCAGGCTGTCTAGTAAGCCACACATGTACGCATTGCGGACCTATTTTTCATCGTGTCTCCTAATACGAGGTTGGATTGTGTTTTGCACCCTCCATAATGGCGGACAATCTCGTGCAGTCAGTGGTTGTATTGCTGTTGCATATCTGGTCTGCAGTTGCAATTGTGGATGCACGTTTTGTCGTAATGGCGGCACTTGCGGCACAAATATCAGTCGGACTCACGAAGAAAACGTCCGGCAAGATTTCCGCACAGGTCCCTACTTCATTTTGCATACGGTCCTTTGTTTCAAGAAAACAATAGGGATAACAATAGAAGGTCCTTTGGGGTTGTTGCGCTTTGTTTGTTCTTCTTAGGTGTTAGCGCGCAAGCTAGAGGAGAAATTTTCAAAATGGTGGACGAAGTGAGGCTGGTTCAACATGGTCAGTCACGAACGGTTTTTGAGCGAACGGATGAACTCACACCTGAGTGAAGTTGCCTAGTTTGAGTGGAGGCTTAATGCGTTTTTCAGGCGCGCTGGGAACCGTGAAACTCTGGTTTTTATACAAAAAACTGGGTAAATCAAACGAGTTGATTGAGTAAGTTATACCACCGTAAGGTAAAAGGGAGGTGCTGACGTTTCGAGCGTTAGCCCTTCGTCGGAGCGAGTGAGAGGATTATGGGTTACGTTCACTTTATATAGAGAAATTTGGAGCCATGCTATTGGTGGAAACATAGTAATGTGTGAATGGAAGTGAATAAATTAGATGAATGATTAAATGAAGGAGAAACGTTCGTTGATACCGTGGGGATTAAGAGAACCGAGTTGGAAGATAAATTTCTGTTCTAGGTTTTTTTGGTTCTGTTCTAGGTTTTTTGGTTCTGTTCTAGGTTGTTTTGGTTTGATAAATTTCTGTTCTAGGTTTTTCTAGGTTTTTCTGTTCTAGGTATTTCTGGTTTTTATACCCCGTTTTCAGCAGATTAATCGGCTCATCTCCAGTGTAATATAATTTATTCACACAACTGACTTAAAACAAAGGACACAAAGCATTCTTAACAATGTACCTAACCCGAACTAACAAAGAAAAGGAATAAATTATATTAAACTGGAGATGAGCCGAGAAATCGACCTTGGCTATCGAGCAAGCCATTTAGATTTGTGGACATCAAACATGAGCAACAGGCAAATAATCACGAATATTTTACGGTAGCACCTTGGCATTAATTTGAAGGAAATTGGAGACGAAGTATGGCGGATTTTTGCAGAAACAGGAGGAAATTTCAAAAGCGTTGGGGACCGTCGACTCATCTCCAGTGTAATATACTTTGTTCATTTTTTCTGTTAGTTGGGGTCAGGTACATTGTCAAGAATGCTTTGTGTCCTGTGCTTTACGTCAGTTGTGTCACGAATAATTAATGGATTACTGAGGCCGAAGCTGACTGCAATATTTCTCATAATGTCATGTGCCGAAGTAATTATCTCTTATAATTAATGATTCTCATCAAACTCTGTTGTTCTTTATTTGTGTTGAATATTCGATTTTGGTCGCACGTAAAGGCGTGTAAACCGGATACAAATTTGCTTACTTTATAACTCATGGAATTCAGTGATTTTACTAAGTGCAAACCTCAGTTTTGAAAGGCGATGAATTTGTTCAGAAGACGAAGCATTAACGTAGAACTCTTCGAAGACTGGCATTTCAGCAGAAATCAAAGGTAAACGCTTCGTTAACGTTAAGTCATTTCTGCTAGTGAATCCTACTGCGTTCCCATTTTTCTTTCTAAAATAGAGCAAAGATTTAGAAAGCCAATTGCAACTTTAGAAAGCGAGACGTTTGAGAAAGACTGAACAGGGACCTTAAAACCACAAATTGCTTGCTGTTCTAATCATGGACACTGACGATAACCTATTGTCGGAAACGAGCCCCTTGAACACACCAATGGATGAGAACGAACTAGCTGGGTGCTCAAACGACAACGACATTGATAGTGCCTCAGAACCCGAGGACGACATACCGAGTTATCAACCCACAGAGAAAACAGCAAAGAACAAAAGAAACGGAGAACAAAAGAAAAGAAAAGCGGAACCAGAAAACCTTTACTCGCTGGAGGCTAAAATAAAAAGAAATAAAGAAGCTACAGACACACTTGAACAATAAGGCCTGTACGAAGTCGTTACGTTACAATGCGCGGGCGAATATCCGGCCGGATGAACAGTTCAAAAAAGACATTCAGACGGTCAAACAAAAAGCAGAACATGGCTTCTTTTCAGCACTAACTAGGTTTAATTACCGCCGCCTCCAGATACAAAAGATTCAGTTTCGCAAAGAAAAAGGAAAAACTCTCCGAAAAGGCACTCCAGAGAGAGGCTTAAACAACAAATCCAAACCTAAATCGCTATCGGCGGACATCAGTGTAACACAATATCAACCATCAGTGCCAAAGCTCAAAAATGGTTTAATGGAGAAATGGCACTTGATACAAAATCAGCCTTCTCTACGGCAAATTTTCAAAGAGCCACCACTAATATCGTATAAGAGAGGAAAATCCCTAAAAGACATGCTCGTAAGAGCAAAACTCTAAAGGGGTCAAATATTACATGGTACAAAAGTTTCCATTGTTAGAAGTCGTGCAGGCCTGTCACTCCTTGCTATTTCCTACTTGTTCAGAAGAAGGTTTAGACGTCCAACGAGGAGTTGGAGTTTACATCGACTCGTTTTTTTTGCAGACGTGAGAAAGGAAGATGACCAAGAGTATCTGGAAAGATTCTATATGAAAAGCTGCGTCGCATTCAAATGTATTTATGTCAGTGTGCAATTTAAGCAAGATATAACTTTGGTCGACAAGAAAAATTCTACATTAAGAAATTTGAATTCTGCTTTAAACTTTGTAATGAAATAAATAGCAAGGCAAGGTGTAGGAGTAGACGTTAACCAGGCTAAGTTAGTGGTTTTTTAGGTAAATGCAGAAAAATGCGAGAAAGAGACAAGAAATCAGTCACTTGTTTTTGTACTCACGATAGCACTTAAATTGTTATTTTGTATAAATGAGCTTCTGACTAGCATACCTTTTAATACAATAAACTGTGCTCCATTCTATCCGTGTCGTTGATTTCATTCATTCTCAGTGCTTTTTTAAAAAAAAAAGCTTAGTTGCATTTCGAAACAAAGATTGTGTTGCAATAAACGGGAGTTAGACCGAAACGGTCCTGTTGACAAACTCAATTCCAAATTATCAGGGATAATGCTCTGTACGCACATTAAACTTGCTAAAACAGGATAACTGCAGCATTTTTAATATTGCAGCTTGCACAGTGCAATATTTTTAATATTGTAGCGTTTGGTATGTTTGATTTAGCGCGTTTAGTATAGATTACCCCTGATAATTTCCCTGAGTTATAAAAAGCGGGTTTTAGGACAAAATGAAAAATAAAAATTTTATAAAGTAGAAAAAAGTCAATATGATTACAAAAAATTATACAAAGATTTATCAGAGATTTAACAGAGATTTGCCAAGGATTTTTGCTAGATAAAAACAAAGCCGACACAAAGCCGACACAAAGCCGACACAAAGTTGATACAAAGCCGAAATGAAAATTTTGCATAACTTCTGCAATAGTTATGTTTTACAGTTGCAGAGGTTTTCGAACTAGGGAGGCCGGGATAAAAAAATTTTATTAAAGAATTTATCATGTATAAAAAAAGTCAATACTAAGACAAATAAAAAATTAAAAATAAATGTTATTTAAAAAAAAGAATTAATATACAAAAATGGAAAATTTAGAAAGATTAAATGTGTCGCAATTGAGAAATATTGCTAGAGAGCTTAAAATTAAAGGGCGATCTAAATTGCGAAAAGAAGATTTTATTAATGTTTTTAAAAAAATTCAAGATGAGGAAATTGTTAAATTAATACTAAAAGATACTATAATTAATTATAATTATTTTTGTATTCACGGAAAGAGTAAATATCGTTGTAAAGAGTGTGGAGGATCTGAAATATGCGAACATGGTAAGCGAAAATATTATTGTATGAAATGTGGAGGATCACAAATGTGTGAACACAGCAAGCAAAAACAACAATGTAAAGAATGCGGGGGATCACAAATATGTGAACATGATAAACAAAAATCTTCTTGTAAAGAATGCGGAGGATCACAAATATGTAAACATAAAAGGTATAAGTCAATCTGTAAAGAATGTGGAGGATCACAAATATGCGAACATAATAAACAAAAACAACAATGTAAAGAATGTGGAGGATCACAAATATGCGAGCATGGTAAACAAAAAGCTTCTTGTAAAGAATGTCGAAAAAACATAAAAATGAATTTTTTAATTTTAATTTAAAGATAAAAAAAAATAAATAAAAAAATGGAAAATGAGTTTGAGTTTGATTTTGAATATTTTAATGAAAAAAGACTTTGTTTTAATGATTTCTTAAATGAAATGAATAAAGAATTTTTAATATTTGTTTCAAAAAATAGGGGGTTTATTGAAGAAGTTGAAAATGAAGGAACTACGTTAAGTGGAAATTATATTACGCCTATTGATTTTATAATTAATTATTATACAACTAAGGATGATGAAATTCATTATTTTCATGATAATTGTTTAATAAATTTAGATAAAGGTATTTTATTAAATTGTGGTGAAATTATAAACTACCCAGATTTTAATGATATTTGGGAAGAGGTAATTTGGTGGACGAACATAAAATATGATGAAAATTATGAGTTTGGGATTTATCACTCCCGTGATGAACTTAAAATTAATAATATTAATGAAATCATTATTGTTTCATTAAAAATTAAATTACATAAAAATATATTTAAATTAAATCATAAAAAGAAATTATACAAAAGTTTGTATGATGATTTAATGAAAGTAGCATGGCATCCAAGTAGGTATTTAGATTGGTGTATTGATGTTGAGGAATTAAAGTTTTTAGAAGAGTTATGGGGTGATGAAGATTAGTTAAAAAATTATGTTATATAACTAAAATAATGGTTATATAACAAAAAAAATTTTATCTAAATCTTAAACTAAAAGTTATAGGGGAACCCTTCAGATCAAGTTTTTCCCATTCATTGTCTAATATGCTTAAATCAAAGTGGTTTATTAGAGCATCATATTTTCGAACTGGAATTGTTGGATAATCCTTTGATGGTATGTTTGCAAGTAGTTGCGATGGTGAGAGTTTCACAAGTTCTCCATTTTTGGTTTTATTAATATATGAAAACTTATTATCCACTATACTACACATAAGTCTCAGTGGTTCCTTAATCTGAATATTTATGGGGTATAATTTACCCGGATTTATGACTTCAGGAACTCCTAAACCAAACCCCAACCCTCTCGTAAGTTTAATTTTGAAGTTCTTATTTGAATATAGATAGTCAATAGTATCAGTCTCAATTATTGTTATTTTTTCCCCATCAGGATCATTAAGAAAGATTGATTGAATATTACGAAGCGAGTATGTACCGGGTTGAATTATTATGAAGCCCTGATTCTTATCATTGAATATTATCTGTTTATCCTTGAAATTAATCAATTTTTTGGTTTGTATATTACAATCCAGGAGTTGTATCTCCCGAAGATTTTTAAGAGGAGGATCTAAATAAATACTAGTTTCTGACTCATACATTGTTATGCTTAACATTTTGTTTGATTACTACATATTCATCTTTTTAAATTTTCTATAATCACCGTCTGTTATAAAAAACGACTTACGCGTAAGCTGAAAAAAATTGTTATGTGATAAAAATCGACTTACGCGTAAGCCGAAAAAATTGTTATGTTAATTAACCTGTGATAAAAATCGACTTACGCGTAAGCCGAAAAAATTGTTATGTGATAAAAATCGACTTACGCGTAAGCTGAAAAATCCAGTCATCTACCGAAATAGATACCACGCTAATCCACCAGCGACAACTATAAATGCTAATATATTCTTTTCATGCTGCGTTGAGTCAATATAATTTTCCTGTTTCATAGAGTCTGTTTTCGTTGAGGTTTTTGGTTCCTTCGTTTCAGTTTTATCCTCCAGACGAATATGAGGTAACTTTAACTTTGAAGATCCTAAGTTATGGCTTATTCCAACATGTTTTGATTCAGTGTTTAGGGAATTATTCACACCAAAATTCATATCATTACTCGCTTTCATAAGTTTGTTGTTAAAACCTGTAACGCTTTCAGTATTGATTATCATATTACTCGGCATCAACCAAACACCGGGAGCAATAGCTAAATCAAGCCGTAATTTCGCTTCTTGTACAGCTAATTGATATCTTTGAATCGAACTAGAAATGTCATTCTCGATCACACTACTTTCAAATAAAGCTAAGAATTCTTGTTGAGTTTCGATTGCGCCACCGTCATTACCATAAATTGAATTTCTTGTGTTAACTTGTGCACCCAATATGCAGTAAACAAAAGCTTCAGCGGATCGATTCAATCTACCAAGTCCGGCTTTAGTGAGACCATGCCCACTTGTTGGGATAAACCAAGCATATTTGAAATCGGCAAAGTCATCGTTACGGATAAATGAAATGAGATTACCTTTTTCTTTCTTACCGCCTTCATCAGAGAATTTATTACCTTCACCCGGCCATTGATCCGCTTCAACATCATAATTCCGTACAATATGTACATTTTGATATCCACCGCCTTTTCCACGGTATCCTGCACCGTAATCAAGGAATATATCACCCAATCCACCGTTTCTACCGCCTTTCCATCTAAAGTCTGAGTTTTTTGATATGCTAAATTCTGCACACAAACGTTGATATGCTACTTTACTATAGGGATTATTGTTTATTACAAAGGGCTGCTCATCGGGTAGGGGAAGACTCAATTCATATAATATCCGCCTTATTGTGAAATAGATATGAAACTTAATGAAGCTATTCACTACTTTAGGATAATTTAGGCTTTCAAAAGGACTTATACCACAACCAGATGTTGCACACCAAACTGAAAAGTTAAGTTGCTGAGGCCAATAATTCATATCAGGAGAGTTTAACCATTTTCTACTCTGCTTTCCAAATTTGAATGTTACAACTTGGTTGGTAAAAACATCTCTCATCTTTGCTGTAAATTTCTTGGTATTTGAAACGTATATATCCAATAAAGTTAGCATTTTTGTTATATCAGTTGAAAAGTCATCAAAATTAACAGCTAGTATTGGATAAGATCGATTAGTCAATGTTAAACTTCTTGGAAAAGACACAGAGTCAATTTCAATCGAACTAAGCCCTAAATCTTCCCATAACAGAGTTTTCAAATTAGGTGATAAATCATCCGTCCACGTTTTTCCAGTTGGATCATCATTAGACATGACAGTCATATAATTATATTTCCACTTAATATATCCCCCATATGAATCATTCACAAATGTAAATTTATCAAGGTTGGCGTTTTGGTATCTATTTTTAAAGTCTGTGAGTAACATTTTATCCTTTGTTTTTCATCATAGCTGGTCTTTAGATCTAGAATAAAATGTCAATTAATTTCTAATACCCACAAAACAATTAAATCCTACATCAGTTCTTTCATATGAAATTTTTAATGTGCGGGATCGGGCTGATCGGGCAAAGCCCTCCCCGACTATGTCGTACCGGTTAATTCTTTTAATAGATCTGCACGAACTTCTCTCCTTATTTGTGGCATGTTTAAGTTTTTTTCTGTATCTCTCCTAAATTTTTGACGGATTTCTAGTTTTAATTTTTGAAACTTTTCCAACTCTGCTAAAATTATAGAAAATTCTTGATCAGATATAACATTATCTTTCAAAGCTTTTGAAACCAAGTCTTTGATAGTGTTTAATTTTGATTTTGCAATGGAAGCAGTTTGTTCATGCTTGCTAACTTTATTTGAAAGTCTTTTTGATGCGGCACCGAATCCAACAGATACCGCACCAAAAATTCCACCGACAACACCTAAAGGAACGCCAACAATAGCACCAAAACCGGTAAGAGATGTTCCAAGACCACTTGCAGATAGAATAACTGAAAACACCCCACCACAAACACTGATTTTTGTAAATATGGTTCTTGCTCTATTGTATTTTTTCCTTACATATTCATAATGTTTAATTTCTTTCTCAAGATTTTGTAATACTTCACTCGATTTTTGTAGCCTGAAATTCGACCGGAGGTCTCCCCGCTCTGCGGAATTAACCGAATGAAGGGAATTCAGATCTGAGTTAATAGGTAATTGTGGATAAATTCTATTGTAGTCATCCATTTTTACTACTCAACATGTAACCTTTAGACCCCTTTGTGGCAGCGAAGAAGCAAATTAATTCGAATAGTTTCATTATTTAAGTCAGGTTTTTTTCCATTTTCATCTAAAATCCATAAAGTAAAGTGGTTGACTGGATTTTTAGTTTGTGGAATTCTTAAAGAATTATGCTCTTGGTATGTTGGAATAACAGCTAGTACTTGAGAGGGTTTAAGTTTTATAGTTTCACTTGAGGTTTTACAACAATTTGTATATGAAGACTTTGGCTCAATAAGATCACACATTAAGTATAAAGGATTTGCATAGTTTGCTTTAAGAAGGAAAAAATATTGTAATTGTATCTCTTTTACATTGGTTAAGGGTGGATCTAGGTAAATTCTTGCTTCATTATTTAGCATAGTGATAGATAAAAATATTTTATCATTCATTTTTTAATCTAATTGCTATTCTTTTTAAGTCGTTCAACAAAATATATAACCACAGCCATTATCAAAAGCCAAGCATTCTTACCCAAAAAGCTAATGACCTCACCAGCTGTTTTGAACAGAAAGCTTACAATCGCTCCAACCATCCCTGGTAATATTTCACCTAGTTTCTTACCAATAGCTTTAAAACCATTTCCCACACCTTTTCCTAATGTTGTTAGACCTTTTGAAAGATTAGAAACGATAACACCAATAACAACACCAACAGCACTCACAACCGCAAATACTGTAAACCCATACTTTTTGAAGATATACTTTACCCTCTCTCGTAATGGTAGATTTTTAAGTATTTCTTCATTTTTACTCTCCAGATCAGCTTTTTGTTCTTGGTTGTAAATAATACTCTTTCTTGCTAGTTCTAGAAATTTATCAACTTCAGCTTGTAATCTTTCATTACTACGTTCTAACATTGTTAAATTTGACTGCCCCTTCTTATATTTGTCTATTTCATCTTTGTATAATTTTACTTCATTCAAAAGTTTCTCTTTCTGTATTTTTAATTCTATATTTTGTTTAACAGTTGCATCAAAAAGACTTTTAATTTCCGTTTTTTCCACTTGTTGTTTCTCAGCGAATTGCCGTAGTTCTTTTTCTTTTTCTTCATATCGACTAATCTCCATAGGATATACTTTTGTGGTTGCTTCCAATCCTTGTACTACATTAAGTAATTCCATATTTTGTTCATTAGCTTCATTCAGTTGTGATAAAAGATTATTATTTTTTATAAGCATGGATTCATAATCGGCACCTAGAGCTTTTATGATTGTTTTACCCGCCTTATCAAGTTTTATTACTCCATCTTTATCAATCAATATATGTTCTGCAGCATTTTCCCTACCGCTCAATGTAACTTTTAAATTACCCTCCTTATCCCATTCTGCTGTAAATGGAGAATCCAAAGGGTTGAAATCCGGAAACAACCTTTTTATGTATTGCAAAGCTTCAATCCTATTATCATATTTATCACTAGGTAATTTAGGTATAGCACCCTCCTTCTCATAATTCCTACCGCCAAATGAAGTTTCTTCTTCATAATCATCATCAGGGTTAATTAGACGGGTGGATGATGATATTGGATCCATTTCCATATTTTCTCTATCAATATCATCGTCTAGATCAGTTGGTTCAAAGTCTGGTATTTCTTTAGGTATATCCCCTCCTTCTGCCATGATTTTTTTACTAATCAGTAAGAAACCTTTAGACCCTTTAGGCCGCGAAGAAAACTGGCCACACAATTAACTAAAAGAATTTACTTACCATATAACCCAAAGCCAACATACCACCACCTACATATGCCATTTCACCCATCTTTTGATTTTCACTGGGTCTATAATAATCAGCAAATTTTGGTTCATGCATTTGACTATATAATTTCAAAGCTTCATCTGTATTAGAAATATTTTTTATAGCTTGGTATTTATCATCCTTTTGTTGTACTTTCCAATCAATTAATTTCTGTCTTTTTTCCTGATATGCAGCATAATCTTTTTGATATTTTTCTAATGCCTTATCGTGTCTTATTTTTTCTGTATCTGTTTTATCACCTGAGAGATATTTTGCAAGATATGACCCCCCAACAAAGGCTGTTGCATTCAAAATAGCTCCTCCAAACATCATTGCTATTGTTGCCATTTTTTAAATTTGAGGTTATTCTCCTTTAGGTCGGTAAAATCTTTTGATCCTCTAAATATGTTTTTAGGTACATACTACCCGACAATACAACCACCCATTTAGCATAGTTTGTAATACTTGACGAGGGGTCGTTCATAAATGATTCTCTCATGGCCTTTTTAGCTACATATCCAACTAAAGCCGCCAATCCAATAAGGACAGCTGAATCAGTAACAGTTTTCACAAGTTTGTTTTCAGTTGACATAATTTTTTACTGTATCATTAAGAAATCTTTAGATACCTTTAGGGTTTACATTACATCATTCCAATTTTTGGTCGATCTGGCGGCTGTGGTATTTTTGAT
This sequence comes from Ricordea florida, assembly GCA_949710005.1. Classification (NCBI taxonomy): domain Eukaryota; kingdom Metazoa; phylum Cnidaria; class Anthozoa; order Corallimorpharia; family Ricordeidae; genus Ricordea; species Ricordea florida. The sequence continues at coordinate 47,753,131 of OX453272.1, forward strand.
GGTTGTGGTAATTGAGGAACTTGCGATAAATCAGGTATTCTATTTTTATTATCCTCCTTTTGTCGGTATCTCATAAACATATCAAATGCTGTAAACCCTATTCCAACAATGGATAAAACAGTGGTAAAAGATAGCTCTGGAAGCCAAGCTTTAAATTCATTATTTGTCTTTTCTTGATTATACTCACTTTCTGTATTTTCATTTTGCACCGCTTTTTCCCTTTCACGTTTCATTTCCCTAGCTAATGCTTCTTTAGCTTTTTTATTATATTCCGCCAGTTTCTTACCAGCAGCAACCTTTTTAGGGTCTTTCTTTTTAGAAACATTACTTGTTGTTTTTTGTTCCTCTTTGGAGGGATCTCTAGTAATTTGCTCAACTTCTGTTCCTCCTTCAATTTGTTCAGTTTGGTCAGACATTATTTTACATATCATTAAGAAATCTTTAGACCGCTTAGGAATGATATGTAAATAAAATAATAGTATGCTTAGTAAACAGTATCATACCCATTAGCATCTTGCTTAGTATCCTGTTCAGTTTTGTTAGAATCATCTGTAATTGTACTTGTAACTTGTTGAATTTTGTTGAATTTGATGTGTTTAGCAACCTGGAATAACCCGCTAGCAAGCGCTGTCAACCTTCCTGCTTTCAATGCTAATAGACCTACAATGTTTGTCAGTTCGCGATTAACCAAATCATCATTCTTCAAATCAACACATAGAGCTTCTATATCATCCACAGGAACCATGTAAGAAATAACTTTAGAAATTAATTGAAGTGACGAATCTACCAACCCACCATTAATTTTCTTACCTAATACTGCCTGATATCGATTATAATATTTTTCAATGTCTTTTACTGATAATTTTTTTATATCACCAAGACTCATATCAACCCCTAAATATTCCTTTGTTGTTCCAAGAGCTGCGAGAATGGCTAGTGATTCTTGTTTTATTTCAACTTCATTATTATAATTATCTTTCCCCATTCCTCCCTGCGGTCGGTCAGTCTTTTCTTCTTCAATATAATCTTCAACTTCTGCCATTTTACAATTTTCTTACCTACAGTCAGGTCTTTAAATTTATAACTTCAGGGATCTCCAAATAGAAATTAAATGGATAACGTAAACACAAACAGATTCTAGAATATTTTTCTTTTTTCAGTAGTTCTACAAATTTTTTACTAGTTTCAGGGTCTAAATCACCACCATAATCTTCGAAAAGCATCTTCATACCTTTTTGTGATGGGTTATGGAAAGTAACAACACAAGCTACATTTTCTCGGAAGGGTTTTGCTATCGATGTTAATTGCTGAGTAAGAACCCAAACCGATAAACCATGATGTCTTCCAGAAAATGCTAAATCTATAAATTTATTGGATCTTTTCTTCAGATCATTAGAAACAGCGCAATCGTCTAAAATTATTAGTGTATTTGTTCCAGAGAATAAAGTTTGACAATCAGTTAACAATTCATTAATCTCATCAATGTTACTAGAATCTGGTGATAATACATAGAAATGTTTATCTCCTCTAGCAAAATTATGATAGGTTTTATTTTTAGCATAAGTTGGACATATTAAAACAATGAATTCAAACAATTTTCGGTAAGACCCTCGGAGCTGATCTATTATATACTTTGTCTTTCCACAATTTGTTGGACCTGTTATAATGCAATGAAAAGGAATTTTATCTCGTAATTCTTCCATGATTTTTAAGTTAGTACATGATTGATCTTAAGTTTGAATTCATAACCTCCATCAACGCATCAGCTACAACAAACATGTAACAGGTCATAATACCGGTTCCTCCAACTTTTCTTTTCATTTCTATTTTTATACCATCTTGTGCGTTGTTTAAGGCCAGGCCCCCTCCATGAATGCTATTATCTGGATGCGTTCTCAAATCTAGCCACAAGGCAAACTTATTACTATAAAAATCCTTTTCCTTTACCGACCATCTTGAGTAATCGCTGAAACGTTTCTTTACCGACTCCCAGAGGTCTGAAGGTACCATTCCCTTAGAGTAGAAACGATTTGGTACACCATTAACATCAACATTGATTGAGGTGATACCTGGATTGAAAAAATTCTCAGAATCTCGTGATCCTCCAACGTGTGGTAATATAAACAAACATAATATGCCTGTAATTGACCTTCTCGGTAGATTAATATGTTGGTTTATAACGCTGTCTGTAGGTCTGGATATGGTGAAAGTTTTGTGTAGAGTGACATTCTCATAAAAGAATCCTTTACCAACCTGATAAGCTGCTTGCGCCTCACGAGCTAAGTATTCGCTTGATATACAAGAATATTCTAACTCAAGGTTTGTGATTTTATAAGTTGGAGTCTTGGTATTATCAGAATAAACAACAATATCGTTAACTGGAGCCAGTGTAATCTCAAATATTAGTTGATGATCAAATGCCTTTGGGTAGAAAACCCCATGATCGTTGAGAATAGGATGGTTTATTGGGATATGGTACTTGGTGTTGTGTACTACTGCAAGTGCTACTTCCTTTGCATCTGTGTCTACCTTATCACCTGCATTTGTCCTGAGTTTCCTCATGTTTTCAGAAGAAATACCTTGCCTTAATCCATCCTCTCTTTCTTCATCTGTTAAGAATAAGTCGTGGTAGGTTTGAAATAGATCGTATCTTTGAGTATCCTGTAGTGTTTCACCTCCAAAAAGAACCCTGAGTCTGGATACAAGGTTACTACCTACATTATTCACTAGGGTGTTATCTTCATGCCCCTCAACAGTCAAGTTAAATACTAGAGATACATTTCCAGGTACAATAACTAAATTATCAGTAAGTTTTGGAATATTTATGTATAGAGTTTCTCCAGGATTGGCTGATGATGGGTTAAGTGTAATTCTATTCAATGTTGATTCCGCTTTCAACCCGAGGGGATCTCTTGGAATCCTGTTTGGGTTAATTTTTTCAGATACGTTTGTCATATTTTATTTTAAGGAAGAGCGGAGTAATCTTTAAATGAGTAACGAAAGCATGTTATCGAAAATATATTATTCAACTTTAGGATATTGGAAAGGATATTCTGCAATTCCTAAATTAGCGGAAAAGGCTAATCGGGCAAAGCCCTCCCACGAAGTGAAAGTAAGTGAAGATGAGGCTAAAAAATGGCTTGAAAAACAGGCAATATGGCAAATATATCTACCAGCCCCAAAGTATATTCCTAGACCGCACTGGACTGTGGATAAACCTAATCAGATTCATCAGGCAGATTTATTATTTTTACCACATGATAGAGTTGGAAGAAAAACATATAAATACGCATTAGTTGTGGTTGATGTTGCCTCGAGATATAAAGATGCAGAGCCATTAATTTCAAAAGAAAGTCATGAGATATCAAAAGCTTTTGAAAAAATATATTCTAGAAAGTTAAAATATCCTAAAACATTAATGGTTGATCCAGGAAGAGAATTTATGGGTGATGTTACAAAACTTATGAATTACCATAATGTAAAAATCCAAAGAAGTGAAGCTGGAAACCATAGAGCTCAAGCATTTGTGGAAAGAGCAAATAGAATATTAGGTGAAAGATTATTTAGTCATCAATATGCACAAGAAATGATTAGTGATGAAAGATCAAGAGTATGGGTAAAACGGATACCTGATATTTTGAAAACTTTGAATAATACACCTACGAAAATAACTGGTAAAGAACCTGATGAGGCTATAAAACAGAAAGAAGTTGATATTGAACCAAAAAATTACCAACGTGAGGTTGGGTTTGATGAGGTTAAATTGCCTCCTGGTGTTAAAGTTAGATATTTATTATCTCCGGGGGAACTTGAGGGTGGAGAAAAAAGACGAGCTACTGATCCTATTTGGAGTATAAAAATTTATAATATTTCAAGAAGCGTAATTTCACCTAATCAGCCGGTTTTATATTATTTGCTGGATGGGCCTAGGCTAGGTTTTGTGAGGGAAGAACTTCAGGTTATACCCTATGATACAGAACTTCCGCCTGATTCTGTTTTAGTAAGATAATGACCGTAGGCAAAAGTATTTATTCCATCTTCGCAAATTATTCTTTTGTCATCATCGCAAGACAGTGCAACTTTGTTAACAGTTTCGGTATAAACATCATGCATACGACTTCTGAATACATTCATCTGTCTCATTTGTGGCTGTTTATTGAATAGACAATTTTTGTAATCATTAAAGCTTATTGTCTTTTTTACTACTGATGTCTTTACCCCTTTGTCCTTTTTTATCTCTTCACCTTCATCCATCCTGTATGAGTATAACTTGGCTCGTAGACCTACAAATTCAGCTATCTGTTTGCCGCCAGCCTCATCTTTGAACATATTGATGACTTTTTTGTTTATATCCGCCTTAATACCTGATGGATGTTTTTTAGGAAAATTGGAAGTGTCAAACCTTTCCCTAACATCTGGGGCAATGTCCTTGTAGAAATCTTCCGTTTCTATCAAATATGCGAGACTATCAGTATCTGTAAAAAGCAATTTAGCCTTTTCTCCATACTTTGGTTTGATATAATTATAATGAAAGTTGTACATTATTGTTTTACTTAGATCAAGAATGCACATACCTAAGTAAACGGGTTTATTGAATACTAACTTTTTTTTCTTCATGTGGATGGCTACAAGATTTTCACAAAAGATAGTGCGATGCTGATAGTTAGGTTTTGATATTAATTTTTTCGCATCTTTTTGATTTGTAACTAATCTAATGTCAACCCTATTTCTAATGTTTTCCATTGTTTTACCAAATACAGAGTTATTCATTAACTTGAAGAAATCTTTTTCAAAGTCGTTATTCGCTTTTGATCTTAGATCTGTATTCAAGTCAATATATGGTTTTAACCAAGCAGACTCTTTGAATGTAATACCCCTATGAATCTTTGTTATTTTTAATCCCAAACTTTCATAAATTTTTAGTGTTTCACGATGAACAACATACTTTTCCTTATTGTTTAGATTTGGAATCAGTTTCTCGACCTTATTAACTAAAAGTCTCTCTGGAGCAAGTGGGTAATCATTATGTAAATCATGAAGTTGAGTTGGGTATTCTAAATTAACCTCTAGTATGCATGGAGTATTTTCCCAGTATATAAGCTCTTTGTTGTTCATCCATTTAAAACCATGAGTAGGTAGTGGTTTACTCATTCCTCCACCATATAAATTATTAGCGTCAAGATATTCTATATACGTTTTGGGTAGGTTGGGATCATATTCTTTCATGTATGGGTTGTTTGCTTTCCCATATCTAGTAGAAATCATAGATACACCACCCCGAATGCCTTTCTCAATCATAAGCAGCATATCGATGCCAGTTAGCAACTCCAAATTAACTTTTGTTAACTTTAATGCTGCATCCCAAGCTAGTCCGGGTGATGTATAATACCAAGCTGGATCCAATCCATAGTTCTTACTACAAACATCCCTAAAGTTCTCAAATACATCCGCTAAAAGTAGTACGTCTGACATAAGATATAGGTCGTGATATTCCCTCATTGTTTTCATATTGAAGGTTTCCCATACCTTTTTAGCATGTTGGTAATCATCTTTTGAAATATCTTTGCCGTTTAGTTTTGAGTAAAATTCCTCCTTTGGTGGAAGTTTAGTTTCATTGAGTTTATCAAACCCATCAAACCAATCATATGGAAATACCCCCTTTCTCAACAATGACTTTGATTCTTCACCTTCATAGAAAATATTTAAGTTTTTGAAAGATTCTTTTGGTAGATTATTTACTAATTTATCTAGATTTGTTGACATAAATTTAAATGAATCTATGAATCTAATATCTCGCTTCACCTCAATTTGCTTACCTTCTTTATTTGTAAATGTATCAACCACAATCTGTTTTGTGAAAGAAATATACTTTTCCTCATTATTAGGTATGCAGTTAATATTACCTTTTGTTGTACCAAGGTTTTTGATAAAAAGATGGGCGTCATATCCAGATAGATTGTGAAATATTACAGGGAAGAATTTTGGAATCTTATAATTTAAGTTACATTCATTATGAGCTGCTCCTCTATACTTTCCTGTAAGGTGGCAGTGATCTAATACCTTATCTTCTCCTAATTTTTCTTCACATATATGACAGTGAGTAGCATTTTTATAGTCTTTTTTATCCGTTTCTGTCATATCCGCCGCCTTCTTATTGTATTTTGTATTATTATAAATTTTCTTAATATCCTGCTCTAAATTATCTATAAATATCTGTGGTATATCATCATCTGGAGATTCGGCGGTATATTGTACAAGCTCTGGTGGAAATATTTTATCATCAAAAGACTTTATGAGATAGCTGAATCCTGATGCTTTATGTTTCTGATATTTATTAGTAAAACTTTCGCTTTCATTTGGCGAGCAGGTATGTATTTTCTCTGTATAACACTCAAAATCTGCATATACAACAAATGACACGCGCATTTTTCTATTATAATTAATGAATTTAATAAACTTTGGGTTACCATCTTCATCCTTAGGCATTTCAATCTTGACTTCTTCATTTGTTACGCAATATTCTATATGTTTTTCCAATGATTTTTCTGACTGAAATGCATTTAGGCATCTAGGGCAAAAATACATCTTAGATTTGTGTTTACTAACTTTTGCAGATAACAATCTGCTCATATTCTTTATCCAACAGTAATGATTATTTTCATCTTCTGATATTAAAAGTAGGTTAATTAGATAGCCTTTTTGTTTTTTACTTATTCTTAGTGGGTATACATCATCTTTATCATATCCATAGACATTAATCGCGTAGTAGGGGTTTTGCTTTTCAAACCTATCAATCTGTTTTAATGAAGTTGGGAATTCTATTCCTGACCAGTTGAAGTTCTTCGAATTTTGTATCATTTCTTTGTTTTGTCTCTCTGGGTGAATATCTTGTTTATATACAGCGGAGGTTACAGCCCACTTAAAACACTCATGATCATTCTCATTCTTAACATTTATAATTGCCTTTTTTGTTGCTAATTTTTGTGGTAAATTAATATATGAACTTCCAACAAAAGGTTCAAAAGGGTCGATGTTGATATCAAAGTATTCAACTTGATTGAATTGCCATCCAGAACCTTCATTTTGAAACTTTTCAGCCTTTTCAAGTAACCTATTTGTCATAGTATTGAATAATTCAGATAAATCAGTTGATGAAGTAATCGTTTCTACGGTTGAATGAAAGTATCCTGAGTTTTCATCTATCTGTCTTGTAGCAGGATTCTTTTTTATAAACTTACATGTAAATATAAATTTTATCTTGATTGGCTTCTTTTTCTTGTTAATTATATCAAGAACTTTTGGTTTTATTTTATTAATAAATATATTTGGGCCATACCCTTTTTGCCCATCTATCCTGTAGGTTTTCAGATATCCCTTTAATGCTGTTTGTTTTTCTTTAGGGGTAAAACTTTTTAATATCCTGTTAAACTTTTCCTTCTGTCTTTCTACTCTTTCTTTTACAGTCTTTTTTATATTTTCTGGGATTAAAGATAGAATCCAATCTGTAAACTTTTTATTCGCTTTAATAACTTTTCTTCCCAAATTTTCAACCAAAGTGGATTTAGATTTAGGTTTGGAAGGTTCTAGAATGGGAACATTAATCTCGGGTATGGGTTCATCAAGAATGTATCTTTGTTGTTGGTGTGGTATATTATTTATGTGGGTAGGAGTGGGTCTTTGTTGTTGGTTTGGTATATTATTTATGGGGGCAGGAGCGAGTCTTTGTTGTTGGTTTGGTATATTATTAAGAGCTTCAATAAGTTGAGCTCTACGTAGCCAATAATATCTCGGTATACCTTGCTCTTTAGCAAGTTGTTTTAATTGCGGCACATTTAATTGTTCCATTTTTGTATATTAATTCTTTTTTTTAAATAACATTTATTTTTAATTTTTTATTTGTCTTAGTATTGACTTTTTTTATACATGATAAATTCTTTAATAAAATTTTTTTATCCCGGCCTCCCTAGTTCGAAAACCTCTGCAACTGTAAAACATAACTATTGCAGAAGTTATGCAAAATTTTCATTTCGGCTTTGTATCAACTTTGTGTCGGCTTTGTGTCGGCTTTGTGTCGGCTTTGTTTTTATCTAGCAAAAATCCTTGGCAAATCTCTGTTAAATCTCTGATAAATCTTTGTATAATTTTTTGTAATCATATTGACTTTTTTCTACTTTATAAAATTTTTATTTTTCATTTTGTCCTAAAACCCGCTTTTTATAACTACTCCCTGCCGTAACAAAAAGGACCGTCCCCATTTTCCTCAGACAGTTGTTTCAGCATCTTTAAGACTGCAATCGTTGATTTAATGCAAACAGAGAACAATAGAATTTTTAGAGGTTCAGTAATTATATTATTTTTTACCGGAGATGAGCCGAACCGTCGATTCATGTACTACTTTTAGACAACATTCCTCAATGGCATGGGGATATATGCCTCTTTTAAACTGGATTTGTTGACCTGAAAAAAGTCTTATTCATAAGGTATGGAAGCGAGATTTTTACAGACTTAGGTCTAGTTTCCCTTGTTTTCTTTGTAATTTCGTACGCACCGAAATATAATCTATAACCATGAAATAACGCGATTCGCACACGCGTCGGCCATGATGTATGAAATTGTTCGCCATGATTATTTGTATAGTTTGCGCTCCGCACTATTGCACAACCAAAACTCTGGACAAGTCCCAAGGGACAACACACCTCTATAAAAATTAAAATCAAGGGTCCACACCCTGGTGGGGGTGGTCCAGTACTGAGATCATGTTAACACGGTAACGGTACACGGGTTTCTTACTGTTTTGAACTTGCGCGCGTTCGTCTTCGAAGACAACTACACGAATTCTTGAAGTACGGACTTTATTCCTGCAAACGGTTTCTGGTAACTCTCGTCAAAGAATATGTACCGTTACCGAGTTAGTACTGGATCACCCCCCGAGATGTGGCCCCGCGCGCACAACTTCAAAACAGATTGTGTTAATAGAAACAGAAAGTCTTCAGATCTGCTTCTAAGATAGAAATTGACGTTTTGCTTTGTTTTAATATCCCTTGTTTCCTAGTTATAAAGTGCCGGGTACCATGACCATATACAGAACACTCGTAAAGTGTTGACTAAATGTCAATATTGCACACGAATTTGGTATGAGACATAAATGACCAGATTGTGCTCAACTTACCCCACTGTTGTCATGGTAACAAAAGCCCACCAAAACCCTTCCCACGTTCCAGACAGGAATGGTCGCGGAAACTCGTCAGGATTTTTTAAGCGATCCTGCGAAAAGAATAAAGAATTGAACGTTAAAACGTGTATTGCAAAGCCGAAGGGAGAAAAAGAATCATAAGCACACCTATTTAAAAACGTTTGTTGGTGACAACTGGATTGCTGCGTGGTAGTTCTTCAGTCTGGTGAGTTAACCACGGTCATGGTAATTAAATAAAATGGGGACCTTAATTTACAGTATGATTTTTTAAGTTATCCAAACTGACTCTATCTGCGCTGAAGTGTTCGCTGTGTTAATTACTTGTTCAAATTAGATGGGTCAAGAATTAGCATTTTATTTTAAAACATTCCCGAGTACAAAGTGTCTTTAATAATCTATCATTGTTATACAACAATTCGAAACTAAAGAAAAACAACAAGCAGGGCTGGTTCTGAGAGACTGGTAATCCACGGCTTACGAACAAAGTGTAAGGTACTGTTTGATCCAGAATTACTCAGTTTCCTAGGAAACGGTTCCTTTTCTTTCGGCGGGAAAGCAAAGGAAGGCGATTCTGGGTAATTTCTTGGGAACCAAAGAATTAAGATTTAATAAGTGAAAGATTGTCGCAGCCATGTACGAAGCGTAAGCAGTTGCAAAGATAAGACCTGAGAAATGCAAAGGATCAAGATTGAAATGTTGGCCTAGCTTTCTATCAGACTCGCCGAGTCATTTTCGGGTCATTTTCATCTTTCTCATCGAAACCCATTATGCCTTACTATAGCATATAGCATATTATAAAAAATAGTATTGAAACATTATGTCAGGTCTTTGGTGTATAAAGATGTGTTACATGTACCACAAAGCATAGAAGCAATGCCATGCATATATAAGCTTGTTACCAAAACTACAAATTGATTGGTATAGCCATGCTATTAAAACAATAACTCTTCCAATAATTTCCTCAACTTTTCCAACATAAATAACGCTTATTAAAAAGAGTAACTTGTAACTCCCATTGCGTGCCTACATTTGACGTCATAATCCGGGACATTTTCCATGTGCTCAGTCGTAGAAGAACTAGTCGCCATGTTTTGCGTTGGCATAATTTGTTATTCAAATCGTTGAGTTGTGGACACTTTGAATTCGAAACAGTCGGTAAGTTCTGTCGTATTCTGTGTGTGTTGTAATTTTGCTCGTTAAGGTGTAATTTCTTTTCGTAGAAAACCTGCTTATTGTCTAATTGGATGTTTACCCGATGTGATGACTGGAAAATTTGTGGAATTGTCAATGGAACATTTGTAAATAAATGGTTGAGTTTTCGCTTTCGAATCTTACGCATATGGTCCTGGGAATTGCGTAACAGTTTTCGACTACTTCGACTAGGCGGTGGAGCCAGATTCATTCGGTAAAACTTTGGAAGTTTGACTTGTTTCGTGCGAGTATTTGGAAGTTGTTGGAAGTGGCGAAGGATCTTGCGATTTTGGAACACTCCAATTCTGGAATTATGGAAGGTGAATTTGAGTTACAGTTGGATTCTCCGTATCTTGAAGCGAGTGATCGTGCACTCATAACCGTATTAGGCGATTCAGTGGAAATGGAAGAAGGAAGTGGCGCCAGAAATATTCATGTTAATACGCACCACGTGGATCAAGACGTCCAGGGGTATTTGAATGAGAAGAAACGCGCTCTGAACAAGTCTCGCTCTGGCTATGTTGGAAATCTGACCAGAATAAGCAATGAGATTACCCGTTTGATGGAACACGGCGGCACTCAGGAAGAAATCTCAAAGGAAATGGAAAATCTCAATGACGCATGGATCAAATTTGTTGATGCACATGATAAATATTGCAAGTGTTTGGACTCTAGCGTTGACACTTTGGCGTTGGAAAAGGCTGAGCAAGCTTATAAGGAGCAAATGGAGCGAAAATTAAATCTCGATTCCGCTGTGAAATCTTGGCGGCCCGCGTATCAACACAACAGTGTATTTTCAAGCTTAAGACCTAAAGGTCCGGGTAGTGACGTTTCCAAACCAAGTTCAAAGTCATCTACGCGTACGATGTCCCGAAAGAGGGAAGCCCTGGCCTTAGCTCAGCTTAAAATCCGCCAGTTGAAAGCTCGTCAACGATTGGACAAAGAAGAACAAGAAATTCGAAAGAAAAGAGAGTTATTGGAAGCCGAAGTAGAGGCAGAAAAGGCTGAAGTGTCACTACGAATTTATGAAGGAGAAATAGGAGAAGAGAGAAGAGACATTGAGTTAGTAGTCAGTCATGACGAAGAATATTGGCACCCACCTAAATTGGAAGGCGTGGCTGATCCAAGAGGTACTTCAGAGCCCCTTACAGTGGATGACACATCGCCTCTCAAACCAGAAGTCCCCGCCATTCCATCTTTGTCTACGATTAATTATTTAAATGAAACAGTGTCTGGATCATTTACACCACACTCTAAACAGGACACCCTTGTTGTTCCTACCTCATTGCATAACTCAGTTCAGCCAAATGGTTATGCAACTTTGCAACCAGTCTCTCGTCCGTCAAGTGACAGACAGCTTAGATTTACGCCCTCATTGGATAACCCTACCATTGGAACTGCTGGTGCTGTTACATCATCGGTGACACCTACAAGTACCACAGTCACAAGTTCGTCAGTTGTACCCGAAGTACAGCCCTGTGAACTGCAGCGCACCACTGCCCACTTGTTAAGTAGGGATTCTACTCCTCTATTTGTTGATTCTGTGGTATCTAGTATTAATTCTTCACAGACATTGTATGGACAGCCTGTTAAAGAATCGTGGTCTTCGGCTTGGCAGATGCCACGGACTCAGACGTCACAAAATGTGAGATTCAGCACAACGCCAGTACAGCAGGTACAGCATTTTGACAGTGGAAAGGAAATGGTGAAAGTACTGAGGCAAGTGGTTACCTCGCCAAAAGTCGAGTACCTCAAGTTTGACGGAGACCCACTCAGATATGTGATGTTTATTCATAACTTTGAAACTTATTTGGAACAGGACAACCCTGACGACTCTAGACGGCTACAGCTACTGATACAGCACTGTACGGGAAAGGCAAGAGAGGCAATTGAGAGCTGTGCAAATTTACCTGTTTCTGATGGTTATCGAGTGGCAAAGGTAACATTGCGCGAGAATTTTGGAAAGCCGCATATAATTGCTGATGCACAAATTAAGAAGCTGTTACGTCTGCCTAGCCTGAAGAATGGGGACGGACCTTCCTTACTGGAATTTGGTAGACACTTGGACACTGCTAATCGAACCTTGACTGGAATGGGCACTGACTATGTGGCTGACCTTAACCACATGAATACTTTGAGAGAGCTCACTAAGAAGTTGCCGATGTTCCTCCGTGCAAAATGGACCGAGTGCGCTGGGAAAATTATTGTATCAGATCGTAGACCTAAGTTTCAAGATTTTGTGAAATTTATCAAAGAAAGAGCCAAGTTGGTGGACAATGAGTTTGGACACGACATGAACACTGGGCCCTCTAAAGAAGCAGTTTTCAGAAGAAGTAAGGGAAATCAGAGCAGACCTCTCCCAGACTCATCAACATTCTTGACTGGAACTGAACCAAGACGTGGTCGTCAGTTTGAACATGAGAGAGGACCAGATTTTGTAAACAGGCAAGCTCCTTGTCTGGTTTGTTCTGGGCGACACGAAATATGGAAGTGCGAGAGGTTCAGAGGTTTCACACATGAAGAGAAGAGGAAAGTTGTGCAACAAGGTGGACTTTGTAACAAATGTCTTGTAAAGGGGCATATTGCTAAGGAGTGTCCTAAAGTGAATTTCAAATGCCAGAAGTCTGGATGTGGAGGTAATCACCACACCTTAATGCATCGTTACACTACAGCAACTGGAGGAGGACCTAAAACTGGAACTGGTCTTAAAGAAAACAAGGTTGATTCAAACAATGGCAATGCTGAACAACAGTCACAAGCAAGACGAGGAAATGCTTTGCCTCATAATGTTACTGGGGCCGGCAACGATGGAGAAACCGCCGTGGCGACAACTGGGGCCGGAGAAAACCGAGTGTGTCTTGGGATCGTGCCAATCAAAGTTCAAGGAAAAGGCGGTGACAGGATGGTTGAAACATATGCCTTGCTTGACAATGGTTCGGAGGTGACACTGTGCCACGAAAGGCTAGCGAAAGAACTTAAGCTTGATGGAGATAGACTTCGTTTCACATTGACTGGAATGACGGGTTCCGCGCAGGTGGAAAGCTGCCTTGTAGATTTGGTTGTGACGTCTATAAATGAGTCAGCTACTGTTGAATTGTTGAATGTGAGAACAGTCAATAACATGCCAATTTCTACAAGTTGCATCGTGAAGAAAGAAGACCTTGCTCGCTGGCCTCACCTTCGAGACATTGACATTCCGGTGATAGAAAATGGAGAAGTTATGCTGTTGATTGGTCTGAAGGAGAATCCCGGCTTGTTCCTTCCACTTGAGTGTAAATCTGGTGAACACAATGAGCCGATAGCTATCCGATACAGCTTAGGATGGACGGTAATGGGTCCAATGGAGGATCAGAAAAGAGATCGCAGTTATTCTATGAACTTTGTCTGCACGAAAGAAAGTCAGTTGACTCAAAAGGGAGTCCACCACAACATCGAGCCGTTTGAACATTTGTGTAATGAAACTCTCCTTGACAAAGAAACTGGTGTAGTGGAAAGAAATGCAGATTTCACAAGGAAGCAAGAGGAAACTGTTTGTGGAGAGAAAGGACAAGACAGCAATGAAGCAAAACGTCAAATGCATGTGAACGTCCTTCAGCCAAAGGAAGATGTTAAACATGACACTGATAACGAAATCTTGCATCGCCAACTCGAGCGGCTTTGGAAAACTGATTTTGAGGACGCTGCTGTTGGAGACACCCTTCCATCAGTTGAAGACAACAAAGCCTTGAACAAGATGGAACAATCCCTGCAAAGAGTGGGTGACCACTTCCAAGTTGGCCTGCCATGGCGTGAAGAATCACCATATCTCCCCAACAATAAACCAATGGCAGAACAAAGGTTACGACTTCTGAAGAAACGATTGCTTAAAGATGAAGATTTGCTTACGAAGTACCAAACCACGATGGAAGAGTACATAGCTAAGGGACATGCCCAGAGAGTTCCAAGAGAAGAGTTAGATGCAGGAGAACGACCAGTGTGGTACCTTCCACATCACCCTGTGACACACCCGTTGAAACCAGGAAAAGTCAGAGTGGTTTTTGATTGTGGTGCAAAGTACCATGGAACTTCCCTCAATCAGCAATTGTTACGAGGCCCTGACTTAACGAATTCATTAGTAGGAGTATTGATCAGGTTTCGCCAAGAATTTGTTGCCATGGCAGCCGATATTGAGGCTATGTTTCATCAAGTTTACGTTGACCCTGAAGACCGTGATGTATTAAGATTCCTTTGGTGGCCCAATGGAGACTTGAATGAGGAACCACAGGAGTACCGCATGGTGAAACACCTATTTGGCGCGACCTCGTCGCCAAGTTGTGCGAACTTTTGCCTAAAGAAAACAGCATCGATTTATCAGGCAGAATTCGACCCTGTAACAGTCCAAATCGTGAAGAAAAACATGTATGTTGATGATTTGATGAAATCTGTCAGTTCACCCGAGATTGCGTTAAGTCTGTCTGCACAACTACGAGAATTGCTGGCGAAAGGTGGCTTCAGGATGACAAAGTGGCTTAGCAATGACCGGAACGTGTTAGCTGGAATACCAGAATCAGAAAGAGCAAGTTCAGTTGTCAACCTGGACATAGAAAATTTACCGACTGCGTGTGCGCTTGGTTTGAAGTGGAACGTTGAAGCTGACAAGTTTGTCTGGGAGGTGTCAGCCAAAGTTCGGCGACTACTGGAAGAGAAGCCGATGACCAGACGTGGAGTCTTGTCAGTTGCGAGTTCGTTGTTTGATCCCCTTGGTTTCATTGCCCCCTTCATAATGAAGGCCAAGCTATTGCTACAAGAACTCTGCCGAAAGAAGCTAGGATGGGACAGTGCCATTAATGAACAAGAAAGGGTCCAATGGTTACGCTGGCTGGAGGACCTTCCAAAATTACAAGGACTTGAAATTGATCGATGTTTTAAGCCGAAAGACTTTGGCGAAACAAAGAGTGTTCAGCTGCACATTTTCTCAGATGGATCACGTGTAGGGTATGGAGCAGTAGCTTACCTGCGCTTCGTTGATGTCTTCGACAGAATCCATTGTAGCTTTGTCATGGGGAAGGCTCGACTAGCCCCCATCCATGAGATCACTATTCCAAGGTTGGAATTATCTGCAGCAGTTATCTCAGTTAAGCTGAACCAAATCATACGTGAAGAGTTGGAAATCAAGATAGATCGAGTGAATTACTGGACTGACTCTACTACAGTGTTGAAATGCCTGAACAACGACACCAAGCGGTTTCACACCTTTGAGTCGAATCGCCTCACCACGATTCGAAGCTTGTCGTCCACGTCAGACTGGAGATACGTCAACCGAGATGATAACCCAGCAGATGATGCATCCAAGGGGTTAAGGCTTGACGAGATGATGAAGAATAGTCGGTGGTTAAATGGTCCAGCGTTCCTTTTGAAGGAAGAAACCTCCTGGCCAGCAATGATTGAAGTGCCCACCTTGAAAGATAGTGACCCTGAAGTCCGAAAGGAAAGCAGAATCTACACCGCTGCTGCTGTGCAAGATTCGATAGAAAGTTTGATGCAGCATTACTCTTCATGGTGGAAATTGAAGAGAGCGTTTGCTTGGTTGTTACGGTACAAGAAATTTCTCCAGCACAAAATTTGCAATTGGAAAATTGATGGAGTCCTTGATAGTGCTTCTCCCCTAACAATCACAGACGAGATAGTTGGAAACCTATCCATAACGGAGCTGCAGAGGGCTGAGGAGGAAATTGTTCGACAAGTCCAGAAAGCGACCTTTCCAAAGGTGTTCGAGGCACTTAGCAAGCTCTCACCTGGTGCAAGCGAACGGTTAATGAAGAAGACAACACGGAAAGTGGGCACCTCGATCTTCAAATTGAACCCAAAGTTAAGAAATGGGTTGCTGTCCGTTGGTGGAAGATTACAGAGTGCTCCTGTGGATGAAGATTTGAAATATCCTTATATCCTGCCCAATGATCACCACGTGACGGAGCTAATTATCCAGCACAGCCACAGCAGTGTGGGCCATATGGGTCAGGAATCTGTTTTATCATCTCTGAGAGAAAGGTTTTGGATTGTAAAGGGACGCTCTGCAGTGCGACGTGTATTGAAAAGGTGTGTTGATTGCCAAAAGAGGAAGGCACCAACTGGAGAGCAGTTCATGGCAAAGTTGCCTGAAGACAGGATTACCCCCAACAAACCTCCCTTCACATATGTCGGTGTGGACTTTTTTGGCCCTATAGAAGTAAAGCAGGGAAGAAGTAGAGTCAAGAGATATGGATGCATTTTCACGTGCTTGACAGTCCGCGCCATACACATAGAGGTTGCAAACACCTTAAATACAGATTCCATGATTAATGCATTGAGAAGATTCATTTGCCTCAGAGGATACCCCGAGGAAATTAGGAGCGACCGTGGAACAAACTTCACTAAAGCGGACAAGGAGTTGAAAGAGGCAATTGAAGAATGGAGTCAGCAAAGGATCGATGGATTCTGTGCTCAAAGAGGAATTCAGTGGATCTTCAATCCTCCAGGAGCGAGTCATATGGGAGGAGCATGGGAGAGAATGATCAGGTCCGTGCGCCAAATCTTGAAGGTCTTGTTGAAGGAACAAGTGGTCTGTGACGAAGTGCTTCACACCGTGCTGACGGAAGCAACCAACATCCTCAACAGTAGACCTTTGACGCGAAACAGTGATGATCCTATGGATGAAGAACCTTTGACTCCAAACCATCTGTTGCAGCTGCGACCATGTCACAGTTTGCCCCCAGGAATTTTCGGGAAAGAAGATTTGAACTGTCGGCGCCAATGGAGACAAGCACAATACTTGTCAAATCTCTTCTGGAAACGGTGGATTAAAGAATATCTTCCGACTCTTCAGGAACGAAGGAAGTGGAACGAACTAAAGGATAATTTTGATGTGGGTGATGTCGTTCTGTTAGCTGACGAGAACTTTCCGAGAGGTCAGTGGCCCCTTGCACGAGTCATCGAGGTCTTTCGTAGCGAAGATGGACTTGTGCGTTCTGCAAGAGTAAAGACAAGCTGCACCGTTATGACCCGCGCAAAGCGCCAAAGACAAAAGGAGGTGAAAACGACAGTGACAACCCTCGTACGACCAATTACAAAGCTGTGTCGTCTTGAACTGTCAAGTCATTAGTTATTCAGAATCATCTGGAACTGTGATCACACTTGCAAGTAGCACCTTGATATCCTTGACGTACCTGGACAGCATTCCAAACTTGCGGTTGACGCAGACTCCGATCCAAATTTGTAGACCAACATTGGACATTGCATTTGACATTACCAATATGCCTTGAACTTGTGTGGATCTACTTTGGACGTCGACTTAATTGGGTGTATTGACACTCTTACCTAGTGACATTTATCTAAAGAAGTGGACAGTTTGTTTATATTGCTGACTGTTATAAAGTAGCTTCACGGCATTTCACGTTGAATCGCAATGGCAGCAGATAGTTTGTAAATGAAATAGTGTCCATAGGTTTCATTTAGGGGCCGGTGTAACTCCCATTGCGTGCCTACATTTGACGTCATAATCCGGGACATTTTCCATGTGCTCAGTCGTAGAAGAACTAGTCGCCATGTTTTGCGTTGGCATAATTTGTTATTCAAATCGTTGAGTTGTGGACACTTTGAATTCGAAACAGTCGGTAAGTTCTGTCGTATTCTGTGTGTGTTGTAATTTTGCTCGTTAAGGTGTAATTTCTTTTCGTAGAAAACCTGCTTATTGTCTAATTGGATGTTTACCCGATGTGATGACTGGAAAATTTGTGGAATTGTCAATGGAACATTTGTAAATAAATGGTTGAGTTTTCGCTTTCGAATCTTACGCATATGGTCCTGGGAATTGCGTAACATAACTACCTACGTTAGAATGCCGGACTTAGTTGTCTTTCATCATTGCTCTCTTTCCAATTATTTTTCCAACAAATTAAAACAAGTGTAAAAAGTAAAACGCTGAGTAACGACCCTTAAGAACTTTCAAAATTCGTTTAAGAACCTGACGGTTTCTGCGCACTGCAAGTTTCTTAATTTTCCAAAGAACTAACTTATTAACGTTCTTGATTATTTGAAAATATACCTTTATTTCTGTTATTGTTCGCTTTTAATTTGGTCGATTAGCACAGGACTTCGTAGCAGGTGTTTCTATACTGAGGTCATAACAACTGCAATGCCTGTCTCACTAGAAATATGCGGAATTTGAAAAACCAAGAAACAGAAGCAATATTTTAACGCATTCCGTGTAGAAAGCTCAGGATTTCGGAAGTGTAATTCAAAGTAAATTATACAAAAGAAGCACGATGATTGCTTCTTTGCATATTCTAAACAGGAAAAATCGATTTTCCTTAATTAAATAGTTTGAATGTTTCTTCGGCACGATGGAATGAATCTCTTTTTGATTTAATGCTGTGTAGGAAACCAAAAATAATTTTATCTTGAATCGAGCTAGTTATTTGAAAGTAAACCTAACTTTTCTGCTTGAGATTCCTGTATTGGTTTTTCTACGAAATTCTATCTAATGGACTACAATAAATCGTATTTAATTTGACGAATCCTCGAGGTTATTGTACGAGGTAAAGAATACGTTTGTTGTATGTGTATACTTCTAAAGTGAATTCAACAGAATTTCATCAGGCCGAATTCATTCTGTCTTCCAATTTTTCCTTATAGAAGCAGCCATTTCATATCAGCTGGCATCTCGTGCTTATCGAAAACATAATCCCTATTTAAACAAATATCTGGTCGCTTGCCTAAATTTGCGTCTTCTAAAGGAGTAAGGAATTATTTTGTTTTGAGGTAAAAGATGGTGCTAAACAACCTTCAAAAAAGTAAACGAAATGTTGTGTTTTAATAGAAAAAAAAGCAAACATACCAAAAGCCATATGATGATACCAGAGAGTGTTGCAGCCACAATGATGAAGATCAGAATGGGCCAGGCTTTAAGCACAGTTCTCAGCAATTGAGAAGTTTTGTTCAGTTCTGACGTGTCTCGAACAAGAAGTGCTACGCGGGGAGCCTGCACAAATGGAATGTAGGGCATATCCTTAAAGGTTACATCCTCCAGACTCGAGCTGGTGATAGGAAAGCTGAATTCGTAAGCCTTGGATGGATTGTCCAGCTGTTCTTCCAAACCACGGATTGAATCAAGGACCTTTCCATACCTCACTTTGGTCGAGCTGTTACAACAAACGTGAAGCATTTTGTTAATAAGATGAGGAAATATTCCCTCGACTCCTATTTGTCCCGGGCGTTCTTTGGCTGGCTTTGCATAGGGACCGTAGTACAGCCAAGATGCAGCCATTGGTAAACCTCGCTCGCACTTTTCGTCAACTGTATAACGCAACAGTTCTTCCTCTGTAAGCTCTTTTCCCTCAAATGTGGTATTTTTGATATCCGATACATGTGTCGTCTTCTTTGCGTACACGTCTTTAGAAGAGAGATAAAAACCTTCAGGGATTTGTGAGTTGGTATTCGTTAAAATTGCGTTTGAGGATGAGAGGTTCTGCGACTGAACGAATCCAATGAAAAGAACCAACATGCAGACTTTAAGGACGAGCCGCATTTTAAATTATTGCGTGGTTTTCTTTGTCACCTGTAAATCAACAAGAGAGCTTTCTCTTAGGACAACTGGGTTGACAAATGAATTTTCTAAGCCATATCACCCCCAATGCATTGACTCGCAAAACATTTCAACGTACACGGCTGAATGTCTAACTGTTAATGATTTTATTTGGCTTCAAATGGAGACAGGCTATTGATTATTTAACTCCACATGAACTCTTAAACGCTTAAAAACAAGCTCAATTTGGCGACAAATTCTGTAGGAATGCAAGCTCCAATATCCTCGGTACCAACATGATTTTAACAACGGCTTATATGATTAAAACATCCAAAAATAGTTACGTACTCACTTTAGGAAGTCTTTGCAGTGTCTCAATTTTATTTTCCGTGGGATTGCACTGGTTTTAGATGACTACATATCCGCTCAAATCTGCATTTCCACAGATGCTACTGGTAAAAGCGTCAGTCTTGTAAGTGCGACAAACAATTAGCATAACACTTCCGAAACATCCAGAAATGTGGTGGCAAATAAGTTATATTATCTAACAAATTAGGGACTTTTGTAAATTATCGACACTGTCAAAATACAAATCCAAACTCAAATATTGTACCACCTTTGTTTGCACTTCAATTTTATCTTTAGTGCATGGTTGTGTCAACACAGGTAAAAAGGAAAGGCGCTTAGGGGACTACTTAGGAAAAGGCATTTGATCGATAATCGTCAAAGAAATAGTTTTTTTCGGGAAATTTTAGAGATGTTGGTTAGTGCGTTTTATGTTGTGGCTGAATAAATTATTAATACGTTCTTTGACCATGTGGAGCCAAGTTTTCATCTTAGTGACAAATTTGCGATGCAGTGTGGTATAACTTCATGCTTTGCTTTGCCTCTAGAACTATTTACAAGTGATAAAAATTTGTTCCCTGAAATGAATAATTGTTAATGTGTAATAGGGGAGGAGCTGAAAAGGGTATCATTAAACTTGAAGCACGTCAAGACAAAGATTGTGTATATGTTCGTCATTGTCTCCCTCTAGGAACCTTGAAATGTTGCTGTAGATTAATAACTTGGGCTATTTTTGATAAAAGTCACTTTTGCTGCATGCAGAATAAGGACGAGGACGAGTGTATTTTAAATGACTGAAGAATTAAGAAGGCGATATCTCCTGTCGGAGCGTCTCGTCGGCGCCACAGGAGCGCTATATTTCATGAATGACTTGGCAATACAATCAGAATACATCAAACTGTTAGCTGTGTAATATTAACAGCTGCGTACTGACAAAACCTTTTGTAACGTTATGCAAATAGCCGCAGGTTTTCCTTGAGAGTTATGATTGTCGAATTATCGAAGACTTCTTGGGGTTTGAAATCCGTGCCACCTGTGGTGGCCTCCTAATGGAATACAGAAGATACATAGTACCTTACTTGTTTTTGCTCATCCTTTTAGCTAAACATCACAACTCTGTCCTTGCGTTTTGAGGAAGTTGAGCACGAGTATAAGATAATTTTTCACCTTGCTTTGTCATAACCGCTACAATGAATTCAGCCTTTACATTCCGGATAAAATGAGCCCTGAAGAGAATGTACACAAGATATGCTGAGAAGAGCAAATTCATCATAAGTATATCAGGGTAATTTTAAGAAAAGATCTTGGCTATAGTCAATATGTTCTTAATATTCGGTATGGACGTTTGCGGACAATGTATCTACATAAAAGTCTTTGGTTGGCTCATTCATTATTTATCAAATGTGGCTGCACTCTCTACTCCCGGGATTTTCCTTTCCTTCCCACAATAACAGTTGGTAACGCATACAAACGGAATGAAGATCGTGTACTCTATATTATGCTTTTTTTTCCGACACTGAACTCATCCGAGGTTAATTAGTTTCAGCTTAACCCACACTCCTTCATTGACGGGCTAATCCCTCACTTTTATTTTAATTTGAAGTTTCTATTTACTCTGTTGTATTCACTCGAAAGTATGGCTCTAATTAAGTGTTCGACCTCCACGCTTTCGATTTGTTGCTACAAACCGTTCCGCACCCTCACATTATGTTCTTTATAAACCCGCGCCATTGAAAGACAAATCAGTTTAAGCAATGAAATCTCAGTTAGAGCTGTTTAATCCTGTTTTTACCCAATATTTGGCAACAGAGGTTAAATCCTTATGATCTACACGCGTTATTAGCGATTTTGACTCAGAATTCAGAATTCTAGTGATTTGTAGGAGAAGTAAATAGTTTTGTTGCAAGGGTCACAAAATAAAACTATTTTAATACATTGAATACGACGAGAAAATTGTTTAAATCTGAGACAAAATTTATTCTGTGTTTTACAGCAAAACCGGTATAGCGTCGCTTTCCCATACAAACGAACTTGTTACAAACTGGCAGGTAACACTCTACTGTGGCATCATGCGCATTAAATGTTTGCAGATTCTAATTTGCCTATTAACTTTGATTGAATTATATTCTTATCGACCTAGTGCGCTCCCAAAAAATAGTTTTAACTCAGATTTATATAGGCGTCAAGAAAGTAATAAGTTCAAAGCAAGCGAAATCCTGCCCCGCCCCGAAAAATTGCCGACTTCAACTCTTTTTTCCAAGTGAATATTCACAGACCCTTTCATCAAATCTATTGAGACCTCAGAAGTCGCCAGTGTTGTGGACCGAGTGGGTAGATACCAGAAGAGGATTACATCGGATTCAACCAAACTAAAGTGAGCTTTATTCCGCCATCACAACTCGTGCTCTATGACAACGGTCAGGCCCTCCTCGCTAGGAATGAGGGGAACTGGGCCCACTACACAATAGAGACCATTCACAACTGATAGACCTTAGCCTAGAACTGAGGGCTTTAGTAAAGTGCTGCTTCTCGTATAATCGTGCCACCTTATGGAATTCTCTGCCTCACGATCTTAAGGAGTCTAACTCTCAACGGGTTTTCATATTGGAAGGTGCCGATGATTAAAGTAACCTACAAAATACCACATCAAATAATTTATTGCCTAGCGCTGTGAATTTTTAAAGAGCAAGAGACCAAGATTCAATAGAATAGCGACGAACACAAAGTAGCTTCGATCAAAGATTTTTTCCGATCCTATTATAAATGAGAACTGCAGTGAGTTGCCTGGTCATAAACCGTATTTGTCCCATGGCATACCGAATTTGTTTACTGTGACTCAAAGTAGGATATGATATATGTTTTTCTTAAGCCTGGCTTAGAACTGTGAAAGTTACATCGAAATATCTGGCAATTCGTAAAATCGTTCTTTTTAATGAAGCATGCCCCGACATCCATGTCAGCACCTTCATCATCAAGCTCTAAAATTAATCTCTCTATTTTTTGTTTTAGCGAATTGACCAATGAGAGCGCGCGCCTTACTTTGGTTATGTTATAATGAACTTTATCGCCAGTTCACCATCAGGAAATGTTTTGAGATTTTATCATTTGCTGGTTAAACGTTGACCATCGAACTAAGAAATAGTTTTCTGTTAAAATATTGTTCTGGTTTGTCAAATCCATAACATGTTCATCAATTGTCACATAATAAGGAAAAGACTGGTGTCAATCATAATTAACCTCCTATATTAACATCGGCTACCAAAGATACAAATAAAAAATACATACATAATCACGTCAATTGTTAGCATAATTAACACATAAGTATACGAACTCCTTATTGGTCAGATCAAATTAATCATGACCTATATGTAAATTTATATTTTCGCCACTAAAAGGTCGTCCAACGCCAAGCAAACGAGTCATCTTCGTTATTGCTCTCGACAAAGATAAATCGAGTATGGAAAGTGCATTCTTTTCATGTGTCAGTGAATTAAATATTTCGCTCTACACTTTACTTATTATTATCATTCTTCGAAATCATCCAAAGAAATGGTGAAATTCGGTTAGGAATTTTATATCCGGCGAAAACGACAAGTCGGAACACCTCGTTCGACTGTAGGCAATGTAAAACGCCTCTTTAAAGAAAACCACTTGTTACTTATCAAGTTTGAAACTCTGAATCATTTTCTCGCGTGCAGAGATTGCTGGCGCGAGTTAATGCATGGGGCAGTTTAATTTGTTGCATATGTAGAAATCTACATGTGAAGGGATTAAAAAGCTGTGATCGCAAACAAGTGGAGGTAACCCAAAACCAACACTACTCCCCGCTGTTTCGTTAATTTTGCATGCAACGGATTCAAATCGATTATGCTTTACTCTGACAAATTCAATTATTTCGATGAATTTTGTTTATCTTGGGTTCGCATGGGTATCAAATATACTCTCGAAGCGTTTCCGGTACACGACCAATCGACCAATCTTAAAAATATACATCCTGATTTGTAAATACATATATTTCATGGAAAGGGAAAATAGTAAAAAGGATATCTTTTCAGTTGTGTCTTGATGCTAGATTCATTGGGTGTTTCTGTTAACAGCAACACAGGCGCCCTACCCCTTGCAGTTAAAACTTCCCAAATGTATCTTTAGCTTTCTAGTCATCGTATAATACTGAAAAATAATTATCAACTCCTAGCACAGCAACAATCTGTTAAATAGAATTGGCGTAACAACGACAGATAATCCGAACAGACATGTCAACATCGCTTCCACGCAATTACTTAATCAAATAACCAGAGACTGACATTGTTAAGCGCTTTTTAAGCTTTGCCGTTGAATCTTCTTCCATAAAACTGACATATTCGGGCGCACGTCAAACAGAAAGTATAACTCTCCTGTTCTGCTATAAAAACAACTTGGAAATCAAAGATAGCCGAGATGGTGGCAATTTTTTTTTTCACTGCAAATGACCCTATTTGACGTTTACGGTTGTTGAATGAATAAACACAGAAAAACAATCTTACAAGAGACATAACTGAAATGGAGAAATCTCTTGACCTGTATTGCGAAATATTCAAAGCAAACACCTTCCGTTTTAGGTTTGAGATATAATATAATAAGTACCTCAAAGTTCGCGGATTCAAGCGTTCTTTCAAGGCATCCGATTTACTTAAGACAAATCACTCCTCTTCAGACCAACTCAAGGGCCTTCTGCGAAAGCTTCTTAGGTGCTTTTAAAATCTCTTAAAATATCTGCAGAGACGAAGGAAATACTGTCATCACAAGTGGTTTTAGTATCCACAGGGCTTCTTTGAGAACCTGAAAATATTGCTAAGGATAAAAATAAGTTTCCCAGGAGATATGAATATGTAAAGAGAACTAGTTAAAAAGTTTTCGTGCATTCGCTTACCGGTTAATCAGTATCTTTACA
This sequence comes from Ricordea florida, assembly GCA_949710005.1. Classification (NCBI taxonomy): domain Eukaryota; kingdom Metazoa; phylum Cnidaria; class Anthozoa; order Corallimorpharia; family Ricordeidae; genus Ricordea; species Ricordea florida. Next base: position 47,778,328 of record OX453272.1, read on the forward strand.
CCGTCTCGCAAATATTCGCTGAATAAATAATGACTCAGCCATCCTACCTGCACAGTCTGACCAAACCCTGTTAATATAATAGCGTTTTTTTCCCTTTTTGAAGTGACGATTTTTTACCAAATCCCCCTCCTAAAACCGAACCAACGTTGAATGGGCAATTTCTCAATTCAATGAAGCATTTAACGGATATGTTGTTTTCTCGTCTTTGTATTTCATTTTTAAGATGTGACTGTGCAGGAGGAACGTCACCTATTCTGCAATTTCTTGTAAACAGCGAGGAATCGCAAGGCACCTATTTCATTTGAAATGCATCAGATTTAAGCCAGAATCTACAGAATGACGCGTTTCATTCAAATTCTTCTGGCAAACTGTTATCAACAAATACTGTAACGACATCTGGTACTGTCTACCTAAAAATGGGTTATATGCAAATAGGCTAAACACTCACACGGAAAAAAAGAAAAAAAAAACAACCCATCTCACAGCATGAACGACGCTAGACGGTTCTTTGCCTCAGCAATGACCGCATGAATAAATGTACTGCTTCAAGAAGCGGTATTTTGGTGTTTCGTGATGAAGGGTTATTCGTCTTATTGACAATTTCCAGTAAATTACATATTCCGTGTTTTCTCATTTAATCCCCTTTTTGGATTTGCCGACCTCCATAACACTTTTCTTGGACAACGAATCAATTAGTGGCGAGAAAGAGACTCAGTGTACAATGGGATACGGTGTATTGTTATTTAAACTTATTAAACAGAATGCACTTTACCCGTCATATTGCCTATTTTCTTCAAATCCTGTTTCCTTTGTCACAAAAGGCCGGAAAGACTCTTAAAAACAGTGTATCTCTTTAATCTAGAGGTCCAATGAGTTTATTGTTTGGTTTGCCTTATTATCATATTATCATGCTTTTCCCGGCATGCTCTTGTAATGCTGCTCTTAATCGATAAATTTCTTGAGGACGTTTAAGTACCTGAATATAAAATGAAACAAAATTTCTATCCTTAACCTAAGTCAATTTATATACACATTAAGTTGCTTTCCCAAAGATTGCAGAGACGTGCTTACAGGCTAGGAAATATTGAACAATATATGAACTACTAAAGTTAATAGTTCACTGTGTTGGTGGAACTATATTGAAGGAAGATAAGCTATGTTCACTGTTTTTTAGAACTTTTGCTTAATTATAATTATGATGTTTTTCGTGTGTAAAATGATAAAAGTTGAAAAGATTTAAGTTAGTTTTGTGGGAAAAAAAAAACAACAAATAAATGCAATCGTTCTCCAAGCACTGTGCAACAAGTCAGCATTATCGCTGAAATAAAGTGAAGCAATTAGAAAAAATAAATCTTTTTAGTCAGTACATTACATTATCCTAAACGAAAAGAGTTTGCTTAATTAATTGCAGAAATAGAGTACGTTCGACAGAATTACAAAAGTAAATTGCGCGGCTGGCTTCAAATGCATAAGGTCCATATATGTAAGCCGTGTCGTTGTCAGCTGACTTCTCCATTAACTAATTGTTGGTGAGAGAAATTGTTCAGTCACAAAGCAAAATATAAAACTGGATACAATGCAATATGATAATCAATATTACATCTTTGAGGTAAGTAAAGCTAGTTGACGTAAAAGTGAGAATTCATACAGTACAGAAAACAGACAGAGAAAGAGATGAAAAGTGTTTACGAGCAAGGACCGAAAACATGAAACATTAAGCAATAAATGTGAAAAGGACAATCTTGCGTTCTTGGCACCACATTTTACTTTTGTAGCCGCAAGAAATAAATGTAAATACGAATGAAAATGACTTTAAGATATTGCTCATCTGTATATACCTGTTTCAGTGACACGAAAATGTCATCAAAGTGTTGCAATTAGGTCTTACAAATTTAAGGGAATGATATCAGCAAGCAATTGTTTCGATTCGTACCAAAAACCGAAAGCGTTCGAACTTGTAAGAGCGAATTTTGAGAATGTTTTTATGATAAAAATTCATTTAATGTTCAGGTATTCATCTTTTCCTCTGCTGATTCCTTCAATTTGTTTCACGTGATGTTTCAAGCTTTAAATATCTAGGTCATTGATTTTGTTAGAGCCTGAAAGGGGGAATTTTAAGTGCTGTGGCGTCGATTTGTAGTTTCAGTGACAGGGAAAATCACTGATTAACCTATTGCGTTTTGAGTGGGGTTTGACTTTGTTCATATATATATATATATATATTTTTGTAACTTAAGAGGATTAGACAATAATATAATATTTTGTTAATTTTGATTTGTAATTGAAGCGGACACCGGGCTTGACAAATACGAAGGAAGCTTTCCCTGTGAAAAATGCTTTAAGAATAACAACTGCTGTTAATTTCTTAAAATCCTAACCTGGTTTTCCTTGTGTGTACAAATTCATCATAAACGAAACCTTTCATTTCGATATTTGCAAGTAACAAACCGAGCGTCATGGTTCTACTGATAATGTTTTACAGTTGAGAGCTCTGCTACGAAATGCCAGTCAAACCACAAACAATATTGTTTGCTGTTTTGGTGAATATCGCCCATTGGCAAACGTGTGGTCGGAAAGAATGCCAAGATTCTCGAGTAACTGGCTGACTTAACTGAAAATATATATATATAGAAACCAAAAGTATATATATATATATATATCCCCTAATGTATATATCCCCTGATGAGTGGGCAACCACGAAACAGGCTTGTAGGGATAAACCTGTAGTTTGTTTGTGTGTTTTTTCTCCCGCAACAACTATATATTGACTTGACGAATCATGTTATAGTTTTTTAACATTAATCTTATTTGTATTATATCCGATTATTTATTCATATTTGGTTTGCGTTTCTTGAGTTTTGTATCGCATTGTCATAGTTTCCCGCTTAGTAATCACCGATTGTTTATCATTGGTTAATTTTTTCATTTTCATGTGTTACCACGCCCTGTTATGTAATCATCTTTGTTATATTATGTCATCTTTTATACTGTAAACCTATTTAAGGACATTGTAATTTCTTATTCACTTGCACTGCAACTGATGAAGGTCATTGACCGAAACGTTTATTTTTATTAAATTTTTAAACTTTTTTTAGATTTTTTACTGTATATATATATTTTTTTTTTTTTTCGCTCGAAGTTGTCCGTCCTCGTTTTCCACAATTGCCTACAAATTTCATTACTTGAGGTTTGGACTACGAATCCTTTTGGATCCTTCTGGCGTGTGGCATTCCTGTTGGCTCGAAGCATCATAACTTTATATATATATATATATATATATATATATATATATATATATATATATATATAGTTGTTGCGGGAGAAAAAACACACAAACAAACTACAGCGAAAAAACCGTCAACGCAGTAACATCCTGTGGTACAACCCCCCTTTCAGCAAGAACACAAGTACTAACATCGGACACAAATTCCTCGCTCTAGTAGATAAGCACTTCCCAAAAGACCACGAGCTCCGCAAAATCTTCAACCGCAACACCATCAAGATCAGTTACAGCTGCATGAACAACATTAAACAAATAATCGACAACCATAATAAACGCATCTTAACCACATCCACACAAACCAACGATGCTGCCGCCGCTAACACTAAAGAAAGAAAGACATGCAACTGCCGACAAAAGAACAATTGCCCGCTCAACGGAAACTGCCTACAACCATCGGTAATCTACCAAGCCACCGTTACGCGCAAAGACAACAACACGTCCCAAACCTACATCGGACTTACGGAAAACGACTTCAAAACGAGATACAGAAACCACACCGCATCTTTCCGCCACGCTAAACACAGAAACTCCACCGAACTCAGCAAACACATATGGACCCTTAAAGACAACAACATTGAACACTTTATTTCCTGGCGGATCCTGTCTTCACACTCGCCATATAACAGCTCAAGCAAAAGATGTAACCTCTGCCTCAAAGAAAAATTCCTAATCATCTGCCGACCCGAACTATCCACGCTAAACAAACGTAATGAGCTTTTGTCTTCTTGCCGCCACAGAAACAAAACCCTCTTACGCAATACCTGAAACTTAACGATCTCTATTATTATGTAAATATAACTATTTTGTATATAAGCGATGGTAAAGGACATTCCTACCAAATCCCCTGACGAATGGGCAACCACGAAACAGGCTTGTAGGGATAAACCTGTAGTTTGTTTGTGTGTTTTTTCTCCCGCAACAACTATATATATATATATATAGGCACTGCAACTGATGAAGGTCATTGACCGAAACGTCTATTTTTATTAAATTTTTAAACTTTTTTTAGATTTTTTACTGTATATATATATATTTTTTTCGCTCGAAGTTGTCCGTCTTCGTTTTCCACAATTGCCTACAAATTTCATTACTCGAGGTTTGGACTACGAATCCTTTTGGATCCTTCTGGCGCATGGCATCCCTGTTGGCTCGAAGCATCATAACTTTATATATATATATATATATATATATATATATAATCAAAGGGATGCATGTCCATTATCACTTTCTAACACTGTGGGGTTTGACCGAGTAGATGAGAACACAGTCGATAATTCTAAGAGTTTCAAATCGACAAGTAACTCTCAGATATGTTTTGTGTTGAAAACATTTTTCTACTGTTTTTCGTTTCATAATTTATCACCTGGCAAAAATATATCTGTTTTCCTCTTGATCAGTCAGAATAACTAATTCTGTCACATTTGAAAACAATTTTTGAAGGTTGGCATCCTCATAGAATTGCGTTTAAAAGTGTCTATCAAAGTGTTTAAAAGTGGCTATCAAATGTAAGAAACTAAGGGTGTTTGCTGTCGAATAATTTTAATTAGCAAGACACAGCATACCAGCCAAAAATTCACAGGTACTCCAGTATTTCATTCTACTAAGAGGTAAAAAAATCCTCATTAACTGGGGTGTGATGGAAATAGTATTATAGCATTATATGAACACGTCCTTTGGTGAAATCCAACAATCGTATCCCTTCCTATTTTTTTAAATAATTCGTTTCTGTTAATTCTTAATAACTAATGTCCGTTACACTGTTTTTTTTCCCACATTTTTCTATAAAAGCATACTAGTGCAAAGACATGCAATCATTTTGATGTTACAGGAGTGAGTGTCACTTCTTGTCTTTATAATGTTGCGTACATGTTTTACCCTGATTCGCTATTGTTTATGTTGTTCTGAGTTACCTCGTGTGGTCCGACCCTTTTGTTAATCGATTTCCCGCTTACCGGCGCAGGTGACAAACTTCTAGAGTCTTCTCATTGGTTTTACGATCTTATGCTACAGTGTTACCCATCTCCTATAATTGAAAGAACTTTGGTTGAGCTTTCTAAGTCGGTGTGCCTATTTGTTTTCTAGTGAATTCAATCTATTGATTTTTCTTCACAGCGATACTTTGGCATCTTCTCATTGTTTTGCTTCTGGTTTCAGAAATATTTGACACGTTCTAGGAAAGCTTGGTTAAAAAGTTGCATTCATTAAATTGTGTCAGAAAAAATAGAAATCTTCATTTTAAACAAAAACTGTGCCGTGTGCCTTCTTTTAAAATTTATTTAGATAGTGTTTGGGAAGATTTAGTAGGATTGCTCTAGAACGAAAACAGTGAAAGTGCAATAACTGTTTACAATGAAAATCACTTCCATCTGTTAAGCCAAAACCTTGCCACCAACAAGAAAGCGTTTTCGAGGATTTCTGGTACAAATCTGTGCAAAGCAAGCGAAATGATTTTAAGTACAAAAAAAAATTACTCTAGCGATTAAGCTACAGTGTACCAACATCTTCGCAACCAATTGACAGAGTTGTTAAACGAAATGGCTAGGTATAACAATGAGAATACAAGGAAACGCTAAAATCACAGGAGAACAAAATTATTATACACAATCATAAAAATAAGTATTTCACCTGTGGATAAGCCGAGCCTTGAAGAATGCGGTAGAAGTAATACCTTCCCTAATGCCGATTTGTTGTGGCCTGCTTGTGGCAAAATATGCTGGTTATTTCCAAGTCGAAGGCAAACATGGCATTAATGGAATCCTCAACTGTTTATGTCGTAATATCGGGGTAAAAAAATCCCATGCGTTCAGTAGAGAACTGGAAAATCCAACGCGTTCGTTACTGCACTGTTTGTTATGTCATACCCTGTATGATTAAGCGTTAACGCATCTCGTAAACTTTAGCGTTTTCGAAGGCTTATTACTAATTTATGCGGAGACAACGCATGCTAATGGTCGTTCAGTAAATAAAACTAATGTGACGCCACGACAAATACGTTTCGTCCCAAACAGACATTGTGGAATTTATTGTTTGATTGATGAATTCGTTCAACCAAGCGGGTTTTATTGGACGATCTTGCGAGTAGCTCCAATTCTCTTTAACACCGTAAGAAGCTATCGAGCCGTTCGTCATTGTTACGCAAATACAGCAGCTTTCCCCTTATGAAGTAAACACAAATTGACAGAACATCACTGTAATTAGTTATTAAATGGCCCTTGCTTGCTTTTAGTAAAATATATCGATAATTATTTTCTTGGTGTTAAAATTTATTGTTTTGAATAAGACATACGCGCGACATTCAGATGTAATTGAAGTGGTGCTCGACCTCAGAGTGTACTCGTGTTCAGTGCTCCTCTCAACGCATCGCCAAGAAATAATTAAAGAAACTGGAAATTGATATAGGATAAGTTGAGTCGAAATTCGTCAGACCAGCTGATTGTGATGAATATCGTTTGTTTGATTATAAAAGGCGTTTGGATAAAGATTTTTTCTGACATTCGAAGCTTTATTCTTGAATGCCAGTATTTTGTTTGTTTACTCAGTTTACAAGGATAAAAAAATGTGGACTTGTCCGATCAGTTCAATCCGACATGCAATACTTCTTCGGTTGCTGACAGTTAATTTTTGTATGAGACACAGCAACTGTTTTAAGACTCTGAACCAGCAAACTTCCTGCTAGATCTATTTATATAACACTCCCGAATTTCCTGAGGAAATCGTCTTCGTCACTATCAAATACAACCTAGCCAAGTCGTGGGGAAAAATGTTATGAGCCTGAAATGTTTTATTATTATGTTAATATTTTTGGGTGAAATGGTGTTAACGTAAAGACTTTAAGACGGGGTAGAATTCTTCAGCGTCAGCGAAGGCACCTCATGAATTTTTAAATGTGGAAATAAAATGAAGAGTTGTAACAAAATACTTTGTCAAATATGAACATATCGAATCATGGTTTGACGCTACGCTGGTTTAAAGTAATGAAAGCTACCATTGTGTGGCTTTTCAAAACCCCTGTCTATAGTCTTCTTTATTGATGATGGGAAGTTATTACTTGAGGTATATATATAAAACTTGTCACGGGTGTAAAAAGAGCCACAAAGTTTAAACTACTCCAGTCACCCTGATGAAGAAACTAGAAAAGGGTGTCAGCAGGAGCCCATGCCGCTCCTTGTGTCAGTTGAATTGTAACTTTTTAAGTTACATTCATTATGTTAAGGTTACTGTAAGGTCGAATTTTTCTGTTCTCCTAATATAGCTTAAACATCGATTTAAAGTTTGGTGAAAAAAGTTCTTTGAAATCATTCAATGATCGCGAGATTTCGGGGAAAAACTATTTTGGAGAAGAGTTAATAAATATCTAAAGGCGTTGTAATTCCATTTAGCGCCTATGGATCTTTCGCGGCAAATCTTATCCGGGACTTAATTACAAACATTTGTATATTTTGTTTACATTGAAAGGTGTGCTGTGTCGCGTCGTTTTGGCCGTTGGTATCAGTGAATTTTTTAATGAATTCATCGAAAAGAGAGAAGACGCTTTTTGCAAAATCTCGTAAGAAACCAGGGCGGAAGAAAAGGAGAAAGCCGATTTGTTTGATGAAAGCAGGAGGAAGGAACTCGCCGCCAGTGATAAAGATTCCCGGTTTGACCAGCCTTCAAGCGATGTTTCAGGAGTCTCACATCCTTCAACTTCCAGAGAGGTTGGTGCAAGTAGTTTAGAGCTGATGGCGTCGACAGCTGCTACCACTGGTTTAGCAGAATCCGACTTGACCAGTGGCGAGGAATCGAACGCAATTAAGTACAGAATCGGAGGAATTGGAGTGGGACCACGTTTTGTTTCGGATCGCGCTCGGTTGACTGGATGTTTGGTTCTTTGGAGCTCGCCACAACTTTTCTTCTCTTTCACTGAGCAGTGCCTTTTCTCTTTACTGTTTTTCCAGAAGCTTTTCTCGTTGATTTGACTTTACTCATTTTTCGCCGCAATCGACTATGTTCGACTTCGACTGCAAATCTTCCCGCGAATAGACCTTTTCAAGGTTAATTCCGCCATTTTGCCGGGGATGCAAAACTATTGGGGCGAGCGCGCGGTAAAGAATAAAATGCAAATGGCAACGGTTGAAGAAGTAGTCATCATGCCAAAACACGCTCGTTGTGCGGTTGGATTTTGTGACAATGACAAGAGATATCCTGAACTTGCTTATATTAGATCTCATGTGGAGAATTTGATCTATCACAAGTGGCCAATCGACCCGAAACTTGCCGAAATATGGCGAAAGCAAGTAGCGAAGACTCGAGGTGATATATTCAATCCTTCTCCTGGCGCTAGTGGAACTTTCGTGTGCTCTAATCATTTTCCACTCGGGAGAAGAACGCCTGAGGACCCAAAAACGGATTATCCGTCGGTCTTTCTGACCGTTTCAGATTATCTTCAGAAGAAGTCTCCAAGGAAAAGGAAAGTGAACAAGTTACAGGAAGCAGGTCCTTCGAAAAGCTTGTTCCCCAGCTCCAAAGTGTCAAATGAGAATAGTGAGGGAAGTGATTCTTCTGATGCAGAAATGGAAAGACAGATAGACTATTCTGTTTCAGTTCCTATGCAATTCGTACAGCTGACTAGAGAAATGGAGGTTAAAGTGTACACTGGTCTACCCTCCAGTGAGACATTCAAGTTTTTATTTGATCATCTCAGTGAAAACACTCGGTGTATGCAATATTGGAGGGATGGAAAGCAAACAACAAAAGAGGCACCTCAGCCCCCTTCTGCTTTTGAGTTGGCAACTGGTTCAGTTAAAGGAAGACCTGGACCAGAGAGGAAACTAAGACTAGAACAGGAGTTTTTATTGACTCTAATGAAACTTAGACTAGCTCTTCTAACCATTGATTTGGGTTTCAGATTCCATGTTTCTGCTACCACTGTCAGTAGTATTTTTGTCACGTGGGTCAAGCTCATGTCCAAGGAACTGTCTGTGTTAATTATGTGGCCAAGTAGACAACAAGTTAAGATAACCCTCCCAACTTGTTTCAAAAAACTCTATCCTAAAGTCAGATGCATAATTGACTGTTTTGAGTGTTTCCCTGAAACTCTAAGTGCACTTGATTTGGCAGCAACTCTGTGGAGTGAGTACAAACACCACTACACTTTTAAATCCCTTGTTGCAATTACTCCAATTGGGGCTATTTCATATGTCTCTCCTTGTTATGGAGGCAGGGCATCAGACATTTTCATTGTAAGGGACAGTGGATTTTTAAACATGATTGAACCCTATGATGAAATCAAGGCAGACAGGGGTTTTAAAATCAGATAAGACTTAATGATGCATATGGCGACTTTATGCATTCCACCCAGTTGTGCATCATCAATGCAGCTGCTACCACGTGATGTGAGAGAAACATCAAACATTGCAAATGTTCGTATTTATGCTGAAAGTCTTTCTCATACTCAAGAATGAACTTCCCATTACCCTAATTTCCCTGGCTGATGATATTGTGCGTGTTTGTTGTGCTTTGTGCAATTTGCTTCCACAACTCTGTGTTTAGTATTTAAGTTTATAAGGTATACTCTACTGTTTTTGTTTTTGTGAAAATAAATTTATTTTAATTCTGACAATATATTCCCTCCAAGTAGTATTTACAGACAACTAAATTGATGGATAATAAAATTAATTTTTTGAATAAGGCATTAACAGGTCATAAAAAATAAATGTTAATACTTGACTACGGTATCAAGAAAACACTTGAACAAATGATCAAAGTGAACGAATAAAACTTTGAGGGTCACAGATTTTCTGATTACCCCCCGAGGAGATCTCGAAATATTTTGTAAAGGCTTACATGATTCACTACCCTATGAAGTTGTTATGTAGCCGTAAAGGGATACTGTCACGGATACGCATGCGCAGAAACGCTAACTTCCGGTCGACTTCGATCAAAACACTTGGCTGCCATGATGGAATTGTCGGTAAGCAATAATAATTTGCATGTATTTTGCATCTGATCGCGACTATGTAAAGCAGGTGAACATTGATTTGTTGCTAAGGAGCCTTCGTAAGCCTTTTGCCAGTGCAAATGTTTATGCAACTCGAAAAGGAAAGCAAAGAGCAATCGAACATTTTAAACCCATGCAAGGGAATTAGAAACTTGTTAAACGACGACCAGTGTCAATGTAGAACAATCAACAAATCTTGAAAGAATAGAGTACCACTCCAAAAGGACGCAGTCAGTTTTGAGCATAGAAGAAGCTAGTAGGAGGTAGAAGTATTTTTTTAACTACATTTACCTAACCTTTTTCCAGGATTCAAAGGATAGCGATACGGATAAAACCAGCGACGGATTTTTGTTTCGCTATTGCCTCAATTACCGAGAATTATATCTTAAAGTGACAACAAAATGACATGGACAGATGTACATCATTTCATGAATTTTTTGCATTTCGTTTATCTTTTTTTTTGTTCGGACTCTGAAACTACGTGGGAATCCTGAAAAAAAAGAAACAACCATTCTCACTGCTCTGGTCACCACCATAGTGTCCTCTTTTGAACTGTTAAAATTGAAAAGTTTTGCTGCTTTCGATAATTTCGGTAATAATTATAAAACACTTCGTTACGTACTGGTACTTAAGATATGGTCTGTATTACGTACTGGCACTTAAGATGTGGTATGCATTACGTACTGGCACTTAAAATGTGGTATGCGTTAGGTGCTGGTGCTTAAAGTGATACTATGACGAAAACCTTTAGTTTTCTTTTCGACTTTTTCCAATAGGAATTAAGTAACTATCTGTAAGGGAACACAATGCACAAGAATTTAGAACGAAACAATTGAAATTTCCCTTGTAATAGCTCGCTGAAAACCACCGAAAAAATGCCGCATTACTGACTTGGCAAAAGTGAGCCGGCAATGGCAGGTGTGTGCAGAATTACGCATAAGTTGCTTCGAGACGTCATATTCGCATCTTCGCATCGAGCTTCTTGTGTCTTTAGAGAGAGCTGAGAGAGTGAACTCTAGCGTTTTCAGAAGTCTTCATCGTCGGGGTCTTCTTCTAGCTCATCTGGAAGCGAAGCAGAGGACCTTTTCAACGAGGAAATCGTTGAATATTCTGGGATAGTTCCTTACGATGAAGATTTAGAGCCGCTGGCTACGTACGCCGGAACAGGCTGCAGAACACGAGGCAAGAATGGCTGAAGAAGCTGAAATAGAACGCCAGTATCAGGCAAGATTCACTCGGGAGTTTGAACTTGCTATGTGGTGCGATATTTAAACTTGTTTCATTACAAGGTTCATGATTACCAGGCCTTTTTATCCAAGCAACTGATTATTATTGAAGTATTGTGTCGACAGCATGAAAGAGTGTTCTTGCCTTTTGTCTGCTTCTGTTTACAATATGTTTGTCCCTGGTTACTATGAGCGTAGAAAGATGACCTCATCCGTATTTTATCTATTGCCGTGCACAGTTATCGAGCTCACTTGTTTTACCTTACTTTTTTGGGATCAGGTGCTTCTGTTCCAATTGTTCGGTGGAGTTGGCAACTAAAGCAGAAGAATATCAATGATGCAAAGAAATAGAATAGAAATAGAATACTAACCACGTAACCTTGATCATCAGGCATTACCACGAGTATATCAAGTACCAGGGCAGAGGAATCACTTTTAGTGAGTTACGAGCTAACTGATACTAGATCATTGGGTCGTGATGGCTGTTAGAAGCTATATCGGCAGTTGTGTCATCTGTCGCAAGCTTCGCGCCACAGTTCAGGAACAAAAGATGGCTGACTTACCGCAAGACCGCTTGGAACCTGCTGCACCTTTTACTTATTGTGTAGTGGGCTGTTTTGGTCCCTGGATGGTCAAGGAAGGAGGTGAAGAGATATGGCGTCCTCTTCACCTGTCTCACTTCTAGATCAGTCCATTTGAAAACGTCACCCACATTGGAAACAGATTCGTTTATTAATGCGATTCGCCGTTTTATATGCCGTAGAGGCCCAGTGCGTCAGCTGTGGTGCGATCAAGGCACAAATTTCGTTGGGGCGAAACGTGAGCTAAAAGAAGCTATTTCAGAGCTCGATGATGATCATATCAGAGCAGAGCTGCTGCAAGAGGATTGTGATTGGGTCAAGTTTAAAATGAATGTATCCGCAGTCAGCCATATGGGAGGAGTCTGGGAGCGACAAATTAGGTCTGGGCGTAACATCTTGACTGCACTCCTTCAGAACAATGGCCTGCAACTCGATGACGAATCCCTCAGAACCCTAATGTGTGAGGCAAAATCCATCGTTAACAGCCGACCCTTGTCCATTGACAACCTGAGCGATCCTGATGCCTTAAGCCCTTTGACGCCAAATCATTTGCTGATAATGAAAAGCAAGGTAGTCCTATCCCCTCCTGGGAATTTCCAGTTAGCTGAGAAGTATTGTAGGAAACGCCGGAGACGTGTCCACCACTTAGCCAACGAGTTCTGGCTCCGTTGCAGAAAAGAATTCTTGCTGAGCCTACAACAGCGACAGAAGTGGACCAGGCCTAGACGAGACCTTTGTGTAGGGGACGTGGTCCTCACTTAAGACTTGACCCTCCCTCGCAACAGGTGGCAGCTGGCACTTGTTGCAACAACGAACCAGAGTGCCGGTGGACGAGTTCGTACCGTGAAACTCGCTCTTGTCAGTCAGACAACAGAGGAAGAAGAGTGGGAGACGTGAAGTATCTGGAACGTCCAGTGCAACGGTTGGTGGTGCTTGTGTCTAGGAGTGAACCAGAGTCAGAGTAACAGGGACAGGTCCCAGCCGAGGGGCCTTTAACCTCCTGGAATCATGGACCCAGTCATGAAAATTCTGACTGTTACAGTTTTGAACGTTTGTCTAAGTTTTGCATTGTTAAATTATAGTATCTATTTGATTGAAACCCTGACGTGTTTCAGGGAGCTATGTAAATGTAGATTGCGTGAAATTAAACTTAAGTCTAGACTTTCAAAAAAGAGGACTCTGCCTTAACGGAACATGCGTGCCTAACCAACTATGCTATTGGATATGATAATATTCTCGAATTATCACCACTAATAGCCTCTTCCATCAAAAACGTTGCCTAGAAGCTCGGCATATCAGTAGCATCCACTCTCCATTGAACCGTGACGATGGCGGGTTTTATTATTACCAGATACTTATTTGCACCTTTTAATTAAGTAACACCATTCATCGCGGGTATAACTCTATGGGCAGCTTCACTGCGAACCCAGTCACTCCTGAAGAAGGCATTAGACAGGAGTGTCGAAATGTTGGGTCGGTGAATTGTAACTTTTAAAGTTGCATTCATTACTTCAAACAAGCGTAGCAACACATATGATGAAAAATGGTAGGGTTGTGGGATGTGGCTTGAAATGACAACGTCAAAATGTAGTAAGGGTAAGTTGAAGCCACACATATGCGCACTAAGGCGACAGTGGTAGGAGGGATAAAACCCTGTTGCTACCAAAAAAAAAGATGAAGAAATTGAGCTATCATGATACCAAACAGTGAGAAACCGGCCCCAAAGTCTTTTCTCAAACAACTAAGCCACAAAAAACACCGAACGTGATTTTGTTTAGAGAAACATGTAGTTAATGACAAAAAATCGAATAGTTTATCGAAATGACACTACGCCAAACTAGACATCCAGTACCAAGTACTTTTTATGTTAATTTGCTCCAGACACACCATTTCAACAAATCGCCATTTTTCAACAAGTGACCCTGCCTGATACAATTCATCGAAATGCACCGGCATACAAACCGTTTCCTTTTTCATGCGCTTTTGTCGCTGTGTTGTGTAACGCGTCGTTTGTGGAGAACGAGTCAGCTCCCAAAGACCGCAAAGTATTGGTTTCTCAACTCACAGAAGACAGTCTCGATTCAAGCAACCCTTGATCTACGTGTTGGCCCCACACAAGAAATTATAGATTATTTTTTTGTAAGAATAATGTAGGTGAACTTGAACAAGATTTCTCAGGCTGTAAAGTATAATACCATATCATCACAACTTTTGAGTTTCATAAGATACGAAACCCGGCGAATTGAAGCGCGCATTGCTTAACCACTGTTTGTTTTAGATTTACACTTATAATTGTAATATGCTAATCTATAGATTCCAATTACATGGAAAGCAGTCAAAGGCAAACAAGATCCTTTGGTAGTAACATTTAATTTGCTGAAAAGAGCTTACAACAGTAAAAAGAATAGCAGTAATTTCATCATTCCGGTGCGTTTTAGTTTTAAATGTACCTAAGTTCATACTGCAAATTGCCTTCAAAATTTTATCATTATCGCCGATTTTCTCAAACTTGACAACTTGAATCAAATATTAAAACTGGGGATTCTTTATTAGTTTTTTTTTCATTTGTGTAGTCATCAATGTAATCAAACTGTTAACCATTAATTGGATGGTGTGAATGCAATTACCCGGGAAAAGAGAAGATCTGACAGTCAGTCACGTCCGATCAAAAAACAGCAAGAATCATAAAATGCAACCATTTTTTCTATTCTTTTTTACTCTTACATAATGAGGAAGTGTAACGCATAGAGTTAAAAAAATGGATTTTTTTTCTTCCTGTGAACAACATAGCACATTTCCGTACCATCTTCTTGTAATCAGTTAACTAAATCCAGCAACCATTCAAAGGTGAAGGTGACAACTCTAAAATTAAAAAGAGCTGGATAATTTCCGATGATTCTTTGACAATATATTCTCCGAGTTTCCGTTTTGGTCAAGCCAGCTTAGAACAATGTAGTCAGCATTGTTTTGATTTAGACTTGAGCCGTCTTAAAAGTAACTTATAATTCTGTTTCCAATTTATCCATTGAATGACTGATGGGAAAGACTCTGTACAGAGGTAAGTTTTTTTAAAAATCTCCTTGTCAACGAAACCAATGTTTTATTTACAACGGAAGTCCGTCCGTTTTATTCCCTGGTGTGCAGCTAAATATATATAGTCTCTTTGTTCTATTCTGAGCGACGAGTATCGATAGTCAAAAACCAGTATATATACTTTCTCAGAATAGCTCTGTTAGTTCAGAGCTGGGAAACACGTTATATTTTTTGTTTTGGTTTTAGATTGACTTCGCTTTCGCTTGTATTTGAGTTTATTTCAGTCTACAATTGAGAGACGGGTCCGCGTGACTGTTTTTACAGGTTCTCCTTCTGCAACAGAATAATTTGCTCTCTTTCAAGACAACGGCCAGAAGACCTTGCGCCTACTTAGTTCGGTGTAGCCGTGTCAATAAAACAAACTTTGTTCGTCTGCGTCAAATATGACAGCATCATGCAAGTAAAATGTTTCTGCCAATATTGAAAAGATAACAGCTTCTCAGAAATTTTTACCTTTTTAGAGCTGTTTTAAACATTTTTAAAGAACTATGAGCACAGATCGCTCCTGCAGTTTTATTCTCAGATATATTACGAAAGAAAACTTAAGTTTGGACTAACGCTATTTTCATTCGGGAAGCAGTGCGCATCATTTTTAAGACTTCAAACTAAACTATTACTCATGCAACACCGATAAAAGTGGCATCGAAGCTTGCACAGATGAAGTCAAAAATTTAATAGTTTGTTCTCACACACTTGAAAAAATTTAGGGACATGAAGAGCAAACCCACATAGACTCGCTATAGCATCTGTAGAATATAGAGGGTGCTCAACAAATTAGTTACCATCAAAGACAGCAGGAAATACCTCTCATCGACACCCACTGCTGAACTCATAATGTTACCCAAATATTCGTGCTCAATGCAAGGTTGAATATATATTCTAGCCTCAATATCCTGGCAGCTATAGATCAAAATTGTTATCCCTTCATTAGTAAGGAATTCCTTTCTTCTCTAGCTTAGCGGCACTTACAAGTATTTATAGTGAGAATGCGACTTAAATCCATTGACTTTCGTAAACTTGGACACCTACCCAAAGAACAATTGTCTGTATTTCCACCAAGACGTGATCATTCTAGAATTTTTATTTTCCTCTAAATATTTCATAGTGTTCCAAACCTGGTAGGGTATCAATAAAAGTTCCCCCATGGTGCCACCAAATTGCTTCAAAAAAACTTTTATAATGAATACGATAAAAAATAAAATGCTCAGACTGTATGGAAACCTCGGCTTGCATTTTCAGACATCTTGTGTTCAAAATTTTTATTCTTTTTGCCCGAGGAGGTTAAAGTGTGTTCTCACTTGTTTATGCTATAAAAATACAGCTACATACCGCACGGCATGAAGTCGCCAAGCTAATAAATTACGGCACAAGTATATTTCTAAACAACCGACAAATTGCCCAATTATGCTGTTAATGGCCCAAAGAGTCAGATTTTTACTCAGCTCGTATGACAATTGCGAAGGTTTTAATTCATCAAAAAAGCCTACTGGATTTTTTTTACATTTTTCTTTTACTTTTAAGAATAAGTACACGGAATAACAAATGACCTTAACCATACATCGTACGATATACAATTCACAATACAAAATAAAAAAAAAATGGAAAAAGGGAAAGGAAAAAGAAAACGAGGAGACAAACGTGGAGGCCGCCCACTCTAATAACTCATGCACAGCAAAAGCCTTTCCCACTTTAAATGTTTCGTTAATTTGTTCGGCCTTCTTGCTATTTCGTGTTCAACTTGGTAAACAGCCTTGAGCTTGACCTTATAAAGACGCAAAGATGGATTGACTCTATTTAACGTGCATTCATAGATATAGAATTTGGCTTCAAGTATCAGGTGATTTACAATATTAAAATCATCTCCTATATTGAAAACTCCAAACAAAATATCCAGTAAGGACATTTTTTTTTCAATTTATTTTTCCAATTTCTAAGCCAAGAACGAAAAGCTTCCCAAAACATTGTAACGTTGCAATTAAAAAATAAATGTTAAGTGGATTCGATTTCTGTTTCGCAAAAAGAGCATATAGGTGAATCAATCATTTTTAACCTATACAGCTTCTCATTTGAAAACGCTATATTATTCAAAATTTTATACTGAAATTCTCTAATTCTGTTCTCTATTGTAACAGTGAAAGGTAAAGGGTATATTTCTTTCCAATCAATTTGTAGTTGAGGAAACGTCCGACCCCTGAATTCTCCTTTTTTTTGGCGGTTGGAGGGGTTTGTTTTCAAGGTAAAGTGATTTGGATGAGACTTTTGAAAGAGCTACCTCAGAGTTTTCCACCACTGATTTCCACCACCGATCTCTGTGCAAGAATCATTGATTGGATGTCTAGCATCTTTAGTCCACCATCTAGGATGTCAATGATAAGAGCGGAACGTTCAATTTTGTCATTACCTTTCCAAATGAAACGATAGATTAAACTGTTAATTTCCTTAACCAGATCCTCTGTAACAGCAAAGCCTACTGAATTTGGCCAAAACACTATACGCACTGATAACGAGGCCTCCATTAATTTTGCGCAAAGACCAAAGCTGATATTATCTGTCATGATAAAACATCTCACCACTGATTTATTTGCATTGCCATTATATCAAGGATAATGATAATAAAAATAATAATAACAATAAATCAATGACAATGATGATGATTTATAAGAATGATGCTGAGCACACAAATAAAGATAACCGGCCACTGGAGAGAGGCCGCAAAGCATGAAGAAGACAGGTGAAAGCATTACCTTATACATCAATGCCTGCATGTGTAATAAATCGAATACACAAGTGATGCGATCACTCTCTGTTTTAATAATGAATCTAGAAGAAGCCATTCTGTGACAGGGCGTAGTGGATAAAGTTTGACCCAGAGGCTTCGGGAGTAGAACTTTCGTCAGGCACGGTGGGAAATTTCTACCCCTTAATCAGCCAAAAGAATGTCCACTTGATCCCAGTCTTTTAAAGAGACAATTGAGCTCGGCCGATATTGATTCATTCGATCCACAGCTGGTATTGTAGTTTTATTGGCCCATAGAAGCCTGGCAGCTAGTTTGTCTGTTTTGCACGAAAGACAAATCGTTTCTTCGCATCGTGAGCTTTCTTCTCGTACCAAATTTGCTATATTTTCACTTTTTTTTCGCATTTTTGCTCCGGAGCAAAGTTGGCATAGACATCTGAAGAGCAATCATCGATATGAAGTGTGAGTACCTTGTTTTATTTCTTATTTTTTTGCCTTCGTGTAGGATTTATGAACAAATTAAAACCATAGAACCACACTTTTGACTCTACTAAATATTTTTGGAACCTCGAGAACATTGATTGTTATTTATTTAATATTGAAAATTTGTCACAAAATTGGTGAATTTTTAGGTGGCGTTGAGTGCTGCTGTGGCTGATGGGGAGCAAGAAGCGAAGAGCTCCGCGAAGAACGACCAAAACTACAGAAAAACTGCGATTTCCCATAGGCGATCTCGCTCAAAGGAGGCCTGAATTAAAAGAAGAATTTTTAAGAAAATCAAAGCAATTAAATGCTTTGAGGAAGAATTCGAGCCGAATTAATTAGCAAGTAAGTAATATTGTCCTGACAATCATGGACTGGTCATGGAAATCATGCATGCATTCAACTCAAGACTTTGTTTTCTATTGTGTGAATCTGGCTATTACTCTTTTATGATTACTTTTTTGTTTCATGGGTTTATAAAAACCACTCTAATTGCTTCATTGCTGTTCTATTGTGTACATATAAAAATGTACAGTAAAAATTGCATTTAAATCCATGAAACAGTAGTACTACTTTAATTAGCTAGGACAGCTGAATGGCACAAATTAAGCAGAAGGAAAAAATTAATAAGTTTGTTTTCTTGTTGTTTTTATTTTGAACTAGTTATGTTACACACTTTTAGTGTTTGCTTTCTAACTTTATTTTTTAACTTTATATTTATTCATTTGAAAATACCCACTTAAAGTATATATCTATCTATCAATATTCAAAAGCTCTGCGTACAAATATGCTAAAAAGAGCCAAAAAGTAATTTTGAGATAGACTTGTTCTATTCACATTAAACTGTAAAAGAAATATGACCGACTGTAGTAAAAACAGTGCAGTACTATCACCAATACTTTTTTACAGTTCAAATAAATTGACTTTGTTTCTCTAAAGAAGGAAAATTGATTGATAACTGATTTTAACTATTTATAACCAATCAATAACAGTTGTTATGCCTTTGATGTTGTGCCTTTTCAAATACTGTCTATTGACCGGGAAATCATAACAATGAATAATGCAAAACTATTTTATGTTTGTATGTTTTAAATGCATCTTTAATTACTCAATATATACCGATTATGAGATTATGAAAAAAATATCTATGTATTTGACTTTAATTGTATGTCAAGTTTTAATGGAATAAAAGTTATTTGTATTTGACTCATTCCTTGTGTTTATATTTAATATATACAATGGTTAAGTGCTCCCTCTAAACCAGTGAACGTATAATTACACAGCAAATAGCACTAAATTATGCTAGAGTAGAAGCACTAAATCTGTGAAACAAATATTACTAGTTACAATAAATAGTGTTGATGAGACAATAGAGAACAAACAAATTAGCATTATTTATCACCTACTTTGTACTATGTTTGTTTCAGGAATTAAGTGTATTTACTCTACACTGTTTAGCAAGCTGTATCTTTAGTAATATTTAATTCATGAATTTAGCATGAGCACCTTATAACAAAACAAATAAATGTATTAGAGCGCAAACACTTAATCCGTGAAATATAAACAGTACAAAATAGGTGTTAAATTATGCTAATTTCTTTGTTTCCTATTGTCTAATCAACACTATTTAGTAGTAGCTAGTATTATTTGTTTCACAGATAAAGTGAGTGCACTCTACTATAAGTTACCTACAACATCGTAGACAATAGGAACCAAAATGTTTTCTTTGTATCAACAAGTACAAGTTATTGTTCATGGTTTAAATGTGTACTCTTTAACTCATGGAAATGAGTACAACTTACAGAAGTACCGATGTGTGTATTGGGAAGTTGTGCATATTGCAAACACTATAACAAAAATCAAATTGTAAAATTTCCTAATCAAAATCGTATGTCATTCCAAACTGCTTCTCCTCATTTACAATAGCCTCAATTCTCTTCTTATTCTTGAACTTCTTCTTGAGAAACTCATCATCTGAGTAAGAGGTGCCCATAATCTTATTAAAAAGACTTTTTACCGGCCCTGGCAAAAGAAGTAAACACCAAGACAGCCTTCTTGTGTTTCTTTTGGTCTCGCCGGTGAATAAGCCGTAGTTTGTGGTTGACGCAAGTGTCCGTATAATTTGGAATAATTCTGTAGGCAATTCCACCTTTATAAAAACTTTCCAAGGACTTCTTGGAGCACACCTAAACGATAATCTTCTCATAAACTGCCTGTACCATCTCTCTGCTTTGCGTTAAATCATGGGGTAGTACTGGCCAACGCGATGCCTATGTTTTGACCTCGATGGTCCGAAATGGCTCTGTAATTGGCTCCACAAGATTTTTAAGGTCTTCAAAAGCCTTCTCCACTTTTCCTTTATCTAAATTGTCCAGAGACAATAGTTCAGACCGGCCTACAGTAAGTGCACCGAGGATAATATTCGGAATGATTTCCGCTCAGGTCCCTACTTCATTACGCATGTTGTAGCCGAGCAAGAAATGTTTGCACGCGAACTTCCCAAGACAATTCAAGTACAGCATGCATAATGAAGTAGCCTCACAACAGCAGCCATTTTTAATTTGTTCGAATCAGGAAGGTTAATACTTCATTCGTAGACATATTCAGTGCCCAAACACACATGGCCTTTCAAGTGTCACACTCATGAAGTATTGTGTCGGGTGTTACGGCTGACCAACATATTGTGCACTCAACTTGGCCACATTTGGCAGTAAAATTTCCCAGCGTGAGGCTGCAACCTATGACTCCTGTTTTGAAGTTGCTGAATTCGTGCCTTGTTGTGTGACCTTGTTGCGTGATATACCTGGATGTGCTTCATGAAGTTCAGCTATGACCTTGACTAGTCGTTGTGGGGGTACAATCACTCGGTTGCCCCAAAGAACACATCCGTCCTCAAGGTTAATTCACGCCTTTGTGCGTGTTAATGGTTGTGAATTTACGACAGTTCTCCTCTAAGGTCATTTGCTGGTAGGCTTGCGATATGTCCAGTTTACTGAAAGTTCTCTCCACCCCCTTAGGTAGCCAATAGATATTCCGTCTTAGGGATGGGGTAGTTGTCAAGCTTCGACACTTGATTGACCGACAGTTTGTAGTCACTGCAAATCCTTACAGCTCACAGGCGGCCCAGGCTCACAATGCGAGGAGTTTTTTTTTCAATCTTTATGCGAGCGTTGAGCGCGCGAAACGTGACACGGTTACCGCCGACATCTACTATTACATTGCGACCGAGTTTGGTTACGCGAAACGTGACCTTCGCCTTGCAGTATGTGGTGGTGTTGTGTTACAATGGTTTGAATTTATAAAGGTTTGTATGGGGAAAAACGGTAATCGACATTATAGCTGAAATTTTGGTATTTTTGCAATAAAAATGACTCACCTCAATGCCTTGTTGTCTTTTCTATTGTCATATCGCTTCTCAGCTCGATCCGAAGCCTTTTAAGCAAGTTGTCGCTTTTTGGTTTTCCTCTACTAAGAAAAAGGAAAGGCTACACACTCGATTCTGTACTGACCCCAGCTCGAAGCGAAAAAAAAAACACTGAAATCACGTCAGCCGCCCCAATTCCTCCGCAGAATCATAGTGCAGGTTTAAGTGCTCCCTTGCAGTTAAATTCCAAGCCAAATTCATCTCCACAGCGCACGATACAAAGCTCTGAATCGAAGAAAGCTAACCATCAGGAATCAGTGATCATGCTGCCGGCACCATTCGTGGACACATTCGAAACCCGAGCGGAATGCCGGGCAAATAAATTGACCCTGACCAGGGAAAGGGAGCGCACAGTTCTCGACAAGCCAGGCACTTTGCTCCACGGTCCCCTGGTTCTGGATCCATTTCTTTCAAATATTTTGCAACCAATTCCCTTGGAACAACTATATTGTGTTTCATTCTCAGAAGGTGCCACATCTTCCTTTACCCAGCCTGGCTTCCAGACCCTTGTACTTCATTCCTCATTACTATTTTAATTTTCTCCTCGTCTATTTCATTATTCTTCCTTGATAATTTAAATTTTGCCAGACGTCGTTTGAAGGTTCTGACCGTCATAGTTATATTATGCCTGTTTTTGAGCAACTCCACAATGGTTTGGTACTTGTAACCCAGATGGAAATAACGCTCTATCACTTCTTTTTCAGGATCTTTGAGAATTAAAAATATCATTATCACACTACTTATTAATATGTTATTGAAACAGAATAAGACTAAATATACGTTCATCACGAGATACAGTGGAGTTTTGCCTCATAGTATGGCTTACCTTTCATTTCCACAGACGCCATCTTTGTTTGTTGCGTGACAGCGTGACTAGTTCCCAGTCTGTCTTGGCGAATGCGCGCGCATGGTTTGGAAGTTTCTACGGAAGAGTGCTAGTTTTGTACGGAAGAGTACTCTTTTTCTACGGAAGAGTGTAATTTTTCTACCGAAGAGTGCTAGTTTTGTACGGAAGAGTGCTAGTTTTGTACGGAAGTGCTCTTTTTCTACGGAAGAGTGCTTGTTTTCTACGGAAGAGCGCTAGTTTTGTATGGAAGAGTACTCTTTTTCTACAGAAGAGTGTAATTTTTCTACGGAAGAGTGCTCGTTTTCTACGGAAGTCGTGTCCCTTGTGGGCCACCGTAGATTTGTCTCTTTTAGGGATTAAATTCAAAATTTCCGACGAGCATCCCCGTCCACTCCATATGGGAGTCCCCCCCCCCGGGATTTCAAACCTTTTCACGTCGCAATTTCGGAAGGTTCGCAGGTCGCTGTCGTATATTTCGCGTGACCGGCTCGTCGTTCGTCGTCATTTCAGCTCCTTCGTGTCGCCATTTCAAGGCCATGTCGCTTGTCGTAATTTACCCCTAACGGGGCCTCAGAATAATGATCCAGTTTAACTGTTACATAGCACCAATTATGAATTGCGATCTTATCGATCACATGCTGTAACTTGAGGCCTTTAATGTCGTTAATTTTTCAAAGCACTGGGCTGTTTGCTGTCATTAAAAGAATTACAGTTTTCGACTCGGCGCATTTCGGATATGACCTGAATCGTAAATCACCAAAATATGGGTCTGTTAGGACTTACATAACTTGGGTACAAAAGTCATACATGATGATTTATTTTGACTTTCGATTTTTTTCTCTCAGTGAACATTCTAGCGAACTAAACCTTCCAGATAATGTCATTATTTATGTGGGGGGGTGGGGGGGGGGGAAATCATGGGGTGGGCCAGGCCTATCTTTTTTAGAGAAAAGGGGTGGGCCAAAAGAGAATTTCACGATGATTGGGGGTGAAAGCGAAAGTGAATCAGATGATGACAGTCATACTGTAACAATACAAGAAGGTACATCAACAAGAAGTGGCTGCAGAGTAGGACACTGGTCCACAAGATATGCTGATTTCGTTCAGTGAACAGGAACTCCTTATAGAGGTATAGATTGAAGGGGGCTGGGGGTGGGTCACCTCTTAAATAAAGTTATATTGGGGTGGGTCAAGAATTAACTAATGAGCTTGAAGGGGTGGGTCAAGAATTAACTAATGAGCTTGAAGGGGTGGGTCACGTTTTTCTTTCATGCTAAAACAAAAAAAATTCCCCCCACCGCCCCACATAAATAATGACCGGTCCCTAAGATAAAATATTTCCCATATTAAGAATCAGAAAATATTCTAGTAAATTTGTGTACTTTAATCAGTTACGCGTGTGTTAAGTTACTTTGTGCGTAAGTAATAATTGGTAATAATATCGAATGTGTAGGTTTATATGTATGTATGTGATGCTTGAAGAAATTAAAATATACTGCAAAAATAATCTCGGTGAGGTGTCAGGGTGTTGTCGTCTCGTACCAGCTCTCTTCAATCGTCTATTTGAAAAGGGACGTTTAATAAGTATATTTTAATTTCAGAACTAATCTGTAGTTAACAACATATTATCGCAAAGACGATATTGACTCCGTCTTATGCATTCGTCATGCACGCTGATATTCCTATAGCTTGTCTCACATGGCAAGAATTTGGCTGAGGCAAAAGCCACACCACGTGATTGATTCGATTCAGTCGTTTTCTCGACTGTGCGGTGAAATTTTGGTGATAAATGCGCCTCGCCATATGATCATGAGGACACGAGAAAAATATAAAACTTTGAAGTTTTAATCAGTTAAAAAAATATCCGTCTACCAAAATTTTTGCACTCTTGAGAAAACGCCTGAGCCGGGTGCCTAGTGAGGCTGCTGGTTCCTGTTTCATATTTTGTTTCTGTACAGGCAAATCCCTTACCGTGTCAAGAAATGAAAAATGACATGCTCTGCATGCATGCTAACCCCACCCGGTTGCTGTACGTTTAAAGTGCGAAATTCCCGTATAAAGTATATTTCACGTTTTTCAGCAGAGACTCAAATCACTGAAGCTATTTTGGTGTCATCTACTAATTTCAAGTTTTGTCTTTTTAGCCTGCGTTCTGCCACCCAAGATCAACTAATTGGTCATTGGATAGCTAATTTACAGAGAGACGAAAAGTGCTTAATTCGAGAATTAATAACATCTGAATAACCTTAATCAATCTACTTATCTCAAATTTTTCCTACCGAAGTTGACCTCATTACCCTTGATAGAAAATGTCAACACAAGTCTAGTATTTATCCTGCTTACGGAGTAGTTATCATGCATGTCGCATTTAGTGAAAAACAAATCTCTATGCACATTGTAATTAATCTACTGCGGTCTCAACTCCAATTCATTGTCTTCCCTCGCTAAACATGTTCAAGTTAAAAACGTTAAAGCATTAAGGTTCGAAAATTCGGCATTCTTTACCGTTATACAATGAAGTAATTATTATGGATTTTATTATGGCGTCTTCATCATAAATATCTCTTGCCAGGAGATCAACGTTTTCCGTATTTGTAAATGAGGGTACAGTAATCTTTCATTTCTACAGCGTCTTTGTAACTTAGTATCACAAAGGACAAACCATAGTAAACCCTCAAATCCATTCTTCGCCCCTATCTCCCTTTCTTCCTTGGGTGTCGGTTATCCAGCTATTATTTTTACGATACGACACTTTTCCCCTTACTTTGAATTTTTTAGGTAGTAAAGTAACTTGGTGGCTAGCTAATCTACAGACAGTTTGTGGCCCTCTTCAGTCCCTTAAGCGGGTGCAAAACTTTCACTGACCAGTAATAATCCGCCAAAAAAAACTATGTAAGTCCAGATAACCTTTACCATATTTACTGGGAAGGCAAACGACGCTTATCAAAAGCATGAATCGTGTCACTTAAAAATGTTAGCAAAGTCATTTTGCAGAAAGACACATTTTACCTGAATTTCAGTAGCGACGGAAAATTTCATCACCAGCTGCGTTGAAGTATTCAAACATGAAGCAGGTGGAACATAGAAAACAAAAGATTAGAATAAAAAAAAACAGGAAGCTTCATGCGTTGCCATGTAGCATCACTGCGTCAGCCTAGAGACAATCGTGCTGTAACCTTAGGTTACAAGTTTTAGAGGCAAAGGTGCTAATGGCACGATTGGAAAAGGATGGCAAAATATTCACTTTGCCCTGAAAGCTATTAATTTTTGATATGTTTAGAAACTTTGACGCTTCCAAAGCGGCTTGAGAAATTTTCTCTAGAGTTACGACGAATTAACTTAATCGTCTCGCGGAACGATTTGTCGATGAAAACAAATTACGTTACTAAACTTGCGTAGACTTACGAGTTTTCAGATCACTAGAAAAAAGCTTCTTCACAAAATTGATGATTGACTTAAATAAAAAAACCAACACTTACTAGGAATTCCCAACATGCCTTAAACAGCTTGAATCTTTTGAAGATTGGCTCCAAAATTTAACGAATCCTACAATAACAGCGGGAGAATTGAGTTTAGGATTGGATGCCTCGTGGTACGTAAGCTGGAATGTAAACAACAGTTTCATGAAAAATCGAGAAATTGATTAATTCCGGTATCTAATCAGCTAACGAGAGCATAAGGGAATGAGATTAATAACGTCACTGCAGTCTGAAGCTGTTCATGGGTTGGACACCGATCAGTGTATCTTTACTGAAACACACGCATAAATGATCTGTTAATTTAAAGTGCACCTGGTACGTTGCCATTTCAACACGAATCTGCATTCTAACTTGGAGAATATAATGCGAATATGATGGTCAATGTAATTATATAATGTCAGACTAGCATAAAGGTTTCGATGTAAAATCCCTCCTCGTGATATATTTTCAAGATGGAAACGGAAATTTCACTGCCTTGGTTACAATACAAGTATATGAAAGTCAGCTGGGTATCTATGTAAGGGTAAGTTGAAACGGTATTTATATGAATCAGTTCAGGTTATTGTCTCGATGGCTTTATCATAATAAGTATAAGAACTTACTCTTAGGTTGTATAGTCCTGTACAGACGAAAAAAGAGCTTACTCAAAACACTATTGACTAAAGAAAATAGATTTTTGGGACTGACTATCAGCTAATCAGTACGTTGCTGTTGTAAAGTCTTAGTACTGTAAGAAGGAAGATACTAGTTTAAAGTAACATTTAAGAAGTGAGCCAGATTTCAGAGATTTTATTTCCCGTTGCAGTGTAAAATTTTCTGTATTAAGGTATCAGCATACCCCAAAATTCATCATTTTGAAGAAAAACATCTTTCGATATTTTCAAATAGGTCTCATTGTGGCCTTTCATTAAAAAAAAATATGGAAAAAGGTTGATTCTAAACGAAGTCATTAAGGAAAAACGAATCTTTGCATCAATTGTCTCTAAATGATTGCTGTCAACAGCCTGTCACAACGAATTAAATTCACATTAAAAATCACGTGACAGGAACGCCACGTGTATGCCGTCGTCACAATCACGCAAATTAAAGTTCGAGCGACGAGTTGATTGGAGTGTTCACGTTGAAATTTACGCGGCGACGTCTTCAAAGAAAAAAAGGAAAAGTTCCTGTCCGTTTGCAAGTGCGAAGAATGCGGCGAAATGGAAAAACATTTGACAAAGATTTGGCCGAAGCTCTGGCCGCAAGCGACACAGGGTCGGATTTTGAGCAGGAGAAGCTGCTGGCATTAGAAGCAGAACAACAAGAAAAAGAAACCGGAGAAGTTAGTGCCAACCGATCTAAAATCGCCGAGAAGAAGGAAGAAGAGCCTGAAGTAGAAGCAACGGAGTCATGGCAAAAGTTGTCTGGCCGAACAGTTGTTTCCAGCAGTGGCCTGCAGGAAAATCTTATGAAATCAGTGTCTTGTCGCTTTTGTCAAGCAGATGTGACTTTGCTTGATAATGTCTCAGCGAGATCTGGACTTGGATCGTTTTGAATCTTGAGATGCGAGCATCTTGTAACTGCAGTGATGACTTGTAACAGATATTTCCATCCAGGAGCAAAACCTGAGACCGCTTTGCAATTGATAAGAGTTCTCTTTGTTAAAGTATAATGGGCCTTCCCTTCATCGATCAACGCTTAGTCATTTTCACACGTCTTGTGTAGTTAATCTAATTACACCGGAAAAACACCCCAAGGTATATTTCGCGCCGTATCTCGAAGAGTAGGGCGCACATTTTAAGTTCGTTTTCAATGAATTTTCGACGCTTTCGATGAATTTTCCGCTGAAATTCGGCAAGAACGTTGCCAGATAATCGGGCAACAAAACTGTGTCGGAAAATTTTTATTTTTTACCCCTTCCAAAAGTTATAGCTATTTTAGCAAAGGTAACGGTTAATTTTTAAACTCCTAAACTTTAACTGCCTGTTAACAAAAAACCAGACAAGTAATAATATTTCCCCGACACAGTTTTTAGAGGAAGGTGTGAAGAACACATAGCGATGTTGATCGTTTTCTCCCGTTCAATTCCGACCGGAAACGAACTCGATTTGTGAGCCTCGGTACTTTAGGAAATCAAACGTTCTATTCGCACAACATTAACTTTTCAACTTCAAATAAATATACATTTGTAGTCTTCAATTCTTAGGCTTTCATAAAATATATACTTTACTGGGGTTTGCGATAAACACGGAGCGGTAAAGCAGCTTCAACAGAAGATGGTCATTTGGCGGGGGGGGGGGGGGGGGATACGCTGATACCTTAAAACAAGTCGCAATAAGTCGCCGTTGTCATTAGGCTTAGAACAATTGATTTTTAGTTTTCTCTATTGTTAGGGACTGGGTCGAAGTGTCTGTTCAATTTACAAAAAGAGTTCCTTGGTCATTCCAATGTTGTTTGCAACGATTTCCATGTTATAAAGAATATGTTAGATTGGCTACTCAAAGATTAAAACAAAATTTTGTTTTTGGCTTATTGGCTTATAAGGGTTCTCAGATTAAGATAATTGCAAATACATGTATTGATATATTTTGTAGTATTAGAAGTCAGGAGCGCTCCTCTTTCCCATTAGCTTTTGGATCGCCGGGGCGTTTTGACAGACCTAGTTATTTTAGAAACACGTCAAGCCTACAACAATAGGTAATTGCAGGAAGCTTAGGATAGCCCAACGGCACAAATCTTTTGGCAGGAAAAATCAATTAGATGGAGTGTAGTCGCATTTCAAGACTCATATTTAATGCTGATGACGTTTATTGTACTTATGTAACGCGGACTCGTTTTCCCACGATCGAAATAGTGTGAAGTTCAGTTCAGTTCAAGTTTCAAGGAATTAGGGCAAAATAACTTGTAAGTAATTGTCAAATTACGTCATGCCATGTGCTCCCATCGGGCCTCGGGAGCTTGAGGCGGTACTGTAGCCATCCGCCACATTGTTCGCTCGTGTTGTCAAGTTTTCAGCCGTTGCGTTATTAAATAAAGAACTTGTAAGACAATATTGTGACATGGATGTCAGGCGCGGGATAGAATTACGCCAACGGCGGAGGAGTTTTCAGTACTAGGACAACCAAGGAAACCGGTACGTACGATTTTACAGTGTTGACTACAAGGTCTTATCGTGCGATTCAGTCAAAATGAGCGACTTAGTTGGTTTCGAAGTACCAAAAATGGACTGGACCCCTGGCCCAGATTTGTTAACTAAATTCAAGAGATTCCGCCAAAAGTGCGAGCTGCTACTTGATGGACCATTAAAAAGTCGAGACAGCACTCAGAAGCGCAAATATGTGTTACTGTGGTCAGGAGATTATGGCCTAGACTTGTTTAACACGTGGGCACCAACCGATGAAGAACAGAAAAGCCTGGAAGAATATTGGACAAGATTCGAAGATCACCTCAAACCATAAGCAAACCATATCTATCTCCGAGGTTTGAAACAAAATAACCGCCCCCTAGCCACCTTCCTGACCGAAGCAAGATTACTCATACAGAGTTCTGGTTACCCACCTGACTTACATGACGAACTCATGCGTGACACTTTAGTTTTTGGCACCGACTCAGAAAAGGTGAGACGAAAATGCATTGCCCGCGGTAATGATTTAACCTTTGCAAAGGCTCGAACCAATGAGGCTACCCAGATGCAATTGAAAGCAATGAGCGACACTACAACCCCAAAGCAAGAAGAGGGAGAAGTAAATGCAATAAGCAAAGGAAACAGGCCCGGAAACCAGCTACACCAAAAGTACACCGGTGGTAGAGGAAACAAACGGCATGACAGCAACCCAAGGCAGTGCTACCGATGTGGGAATACACCACACACCAAAGGCCAACAATGCCCAGCCATTGGAGTAGAATGCTTCATCTGCAACAAACGTGGTCAAATCTAAAACAAGGTCAGAGGTGATGACCCTACAGAAAGAACAGCCTGATGGTATAACAAGCAAATGCTCAAGCTACGACAAACTCTTCCTGGGAACACTAGAAGACCAAGACAGCTTCAGTATCTCAACGATCGCAAGCACCGAGCAGCGAGAAAAACGCACCAAAGTCATGACCGTAATACAAGTAACAGTAAACCCCCATGATACACACATGGTACCCCTCACCTGCAAGATTGACACCGGTGCAGAGGTTAACGTTATTTCCAAACAAGATTATGACAGACTCAACCCCAATCCCCAGCATAGACATCTTGGCCTAACACAGTACAGGATTACTGCATACGGAGGCTACACCATCAAGACCCTTAAATGGCAGTACTGAAGAGATCATCTTCAATGTTACTGATGTACCAGGACCTGCAATGCTCGGTTGTAAAACCTGTGAGGAACTTGTGATGGTAAAATTTAACTGCAGCTTAGAAACCTCCAAAGAAGACAAGAAGACCTGTCTCAAAGACCACACACCATATAAATCGCAACAGAGGACCAGCGAAGACCCTAGCCGTCCAGATACTCAAAGATTTCCCCTACTGAACAAGGCAAGCTTCTTCAACAAGTTCAGGGATTGCTTTGAGGGCCTGGGAACCTTTGACATGAAGCCTTATCACATTACCCTGGACCCCAATGCTGAACCTGTTATCCACGCACCACGTACCGTGCCAGTGCATCTTCAAAACATGTTTAGAAAGGAAGTTGATGCCATGGTAGAACTCGGTGTACTCAAACCAGTAAGCAAACCCACAGACTGGGTTAACAGTATTGTCCTCTCTGAGACAACTAATGACAAAGGAGAAATCACTAAAATCAGAGTCTTCCTCGACCCACGTGACTTAAACAAGGCAATAAAGCGTGAACATTACTACACTAAAACAATCGATGAAGTAGTCACACAGCTTAGTGGTGCCAAATTCTTTAGTGTAGTTGATGCAAAGAAAGGCTACTGGCATGTACCGTTAGATGAAGCCAGCTCCTACCTGACAACATTCAACACCCCGTTCGGGAGATATCGTTTCACTCGGCTCCCCTTTGGCCTTGTTGTATCGCAAGATGTGTTCCAGAAACACTTAGACTCAGCACTAGAGGGCCTGAAAGGAGTCACCGGCATTTATATAAATGATTTCTATAGATGCAGCCAGTTCTTTAATTTTCATATATTTGCAGATGATACAAACCTTTTTGCTTCTCATACAAGTTTACAAATACTAGAAAAGAGCATCAATGAAAATCTAATTTACGTGTCAAATTGGCTTACAGCCAATAAACTTTCCCTTAACATTGAGAAAACTAATTTTGTTCTTTTTCATCCACCTCAAAAGGCCACTAACTTTAATATAAGATTAATGATCAATGACCAGTTCATTAAGAAAGCTAAATGCATTAAGTATCTTGGAATTTTCATTGATTCTCACCTGAGCTGGAAACAACAAATTTTGCACATTTCAAAAAAAGTTAAGCGATGTGTGGGTGTGCTCTCAAAAGTCAGACATTATGTAAATGCTACCACTCTTTCTATGTTATATTATTCACTAATACATCCTTTCTTTAATTATGCTGTTGTGACTTGGGGTAACACCTACACAGCCACCTTGAGGCCCCTTATTATCCTTCAGAAGAGAGCTGTACGGTTAATGACGTTCTCAGAATTTAGAGCTCATTCAGATCCAATTTTTCATGACCTCGGACTGCTCAAATTACCTGATATAATTTTTTTACACAATGCCCTCTTTATGTATGACTTTTACTCAGATAGTCTGCCTTCTGTCTTTAATTGCTTCTTTCTACCAGTCAACAGGATACATCAATACAATACTAGACTGGCAGCTAAGAGATCATACTACCTTCCTAGAATAAGAACTAATTATGGAAAATTTAACATTCGTTATTTGGGCGTCAAAATCTGGAACTCAATTTCAGAACTTTTTAAAAGTAAATCACGATCCTCTTTTAAGAAATTTTTGGTTGACTCCTTTATCGATGGATATAATAATTCAAATTTTTGTCTCATCTCCAATTAAATCTAGATAAAAATTAAAATCTAAGCCGTTTTTCCAAGTTATTTGTTTTATTTGTTTGTTTGTTTAGTTCTCTGTTGTTTCTCCTGCTCGTCTATATCTATTGTGTTGATGTATCCTCCTACAACATACTGTCAAAATTTTAGTTATAGACCCTTGGCTGAGGTACTTGACTCGATTAGTTTTAACTATTATCAAGTTCCTTGCGCTCTTTTCAAACATTAACTTATAAGACATAATAATTATATGAATGTAATGTAACAATCTCGAGTGCTAAATAAAGTGTTGTTGTTGTTGTTGTTGTTGTTGCTGCTGATGACACATTTGTATACGGAGCTACAGAGGAAGAGCACGATGCAAATATGGTAAACCTTATGATCAGATCCAGAGAGAGAGGAGTCAAATTCAATTAACAAAGACAAAGTGCAGTTCAAATGTCAGGAAGTTAGCTTCTTTGGACACACGTGGACCGGCATGGAATCAAACCGGATGACAGTAAGATATCTGCAATCCAGAAGATGACCCCACCCGAGAATCGCAAAGACCTTCAAAGCTTCTTAGGCCTGGTAAACTACCTCACAAGGTACTCAGGGCGATTGGCTAGCCTTACAGCACCCCTGCGTGAACTCACCAAGAAGGACATAGCCTATGTATGGGGACCAGAACATGATCACTCACTCAACCAGATCAAACAGGAAATTACATCAATGAGAGTGCTCAGATACTTTGATCCTAACATCGAGTCTGTCATTCAAACCGACGCTTCTCAGAAGGGTCTAGGTGCTGTCCTTTTGCAACAAGGACAACCTGTATGCTATGCCTCCAAAGCACTAACAGACACAGAGAGAAACTACAGCAACATCGAGAGAGAAACATTAGGTGTAGTATGGGGCCTAGAGAGGTTTAACTACTACATTTTTGGAAAGCACTGCACAGTAAACACTGATCATAAACCCCTCGAGTCGATTTTTAAGAAGACATTGTCCAGTTGCCCACCTAGATTGCAGAGGTTCCGGATGAGAGCATTAAAATATGATGTCACTGTCGACTACGTGAAAGGTTCCAATGTGCCGATACCCGATGCTCTCTCCAGAGTCAACCCACAGCCTGCCCCTGAGCAACGGTCAACTTCCAGAAATATGTGTCCACCACATCACACAGAATCTCCCAGCATCTCCAACAAAGCTACAACACTGAGATCCGCGACGAGACAGGGGAGGATCCTACATTGTCGTTATTAAAAGAAGTGATCTTTGGGGGATGGCCGCACAAAAGAAAAGAATGTCCCTAATCTCTCCATGATTATTGGAATTTCAGAGAAGAGCTGACCATCGAGGATGGCTTAGTACTGAAAGGAGACCACATCGTGATACCTCCCACTCTCAGACCTGAAATCTTGAACATCATACACCAAGGCCATCTAGGGCAGGAGAAATGCCTTTTGCGAGCACGTACATCTGTCTTCTGGCCTGGAATTACTAAGGAAATCATCAACCAAGTTAACCAGTGCGGTCCCTGCCAGAAATACCAGACAAAAGCAGAAAAGGAGCCAATACTACAGCCAGAACCGCCACACCGAGCATGGGAAAGACTAAGTTTTGACTTGTTCGAATTCAAAGGCCA
The DNA here is from genome assembly GCA_949710005.1 of Ricordea florida. NCBI lineage: Eukaryota > Metazoa > Cnidaria > Anthozoa > Corallimorpharia > Ricordeidae > Ricordea > Ricordea florida. The sequence goes on from OX453272.1 coordinate 47,812,063, forward strand.
GCAATACCTCCTACTAACGGATCAATATAGCAGATTCCCCGTCATCAGGAGGCTAACAAGCACCACGTCATCTGCAGTTATCAACCACCTTAAGAGCATCTTTGCTGAACACGGCAGCTGATGACCGACAATGGGCCGCAATATTCATTACAAATTTACATTCTGTTATGATCAACCTCAGTAGGTTTGCATAATTCATTCATATATTTTTATTTCTTAGTTGCAGAATGCTATAACAGCTTAACTTCAATTTTCACAGACAATACAATTAAATTGCATTTATCTGTTCCCATGATGATATCTACTGACTAACTGTAATTTGCTTCTGTATTTAAATTTTGCCATATTGACAACTGAATTCGTTGTGTAAATAAAAACAAATATCTATCGTTTCATTGTTCCAAATTCTACTTGTTAATGTAGCTATTTCGTTATATTTCAACTTGGTTTTTCAGAAGATGGTAACAGTTGATACAACTGTTTTTATAAAATCATTCTAAGAAAACGCGACTCCTATTCCGATGAAGACAAACACATGCATCCTGTAATGCCTGGTTTCCATATGATCGCTACGATCGCTGCGATCGCCGAAAAACGCCTTGTTCAGCGATCGCAGCGATCATGTGGAAACCCCTTGGTCTGCCACCACAGCAACCGTAGTGACTGCGATCGCTGCAATCGCTGAGATAGAACATTTTCTATCTCGGCGATCATGGCGATCGTAGCGATCGAATTTTTTTAAACCCCTCTCCAACGATCGTAATGATCGTAGCGATAGAAAGATATCCCAAAGCACTTTGCAGTCAATCATTTGATGTCACATCGCTTTGTTACAAAGAGCAAAATGGCGGACGCATGTTGTTTAAATTAAAGTTTGATTGCCTGTACAACACGTTCAGCCAAGACTACCAAGACAGGTTTATAAGTTTGAATTGATGGGCCTACATCGCTCAAAAGTTTGATATAAGCCCGTCTGATTCTGAGCAAGAGTCGTTTGTTAACTGCCGCCATTGTGGATTGAATTTGGCGCCAAGGTTTAACTTGACATCAGGCTTTAGACCTGTTTTCACAGCGATCGCAGCGATCAAATGGAAACAGGTCATCGCAGCGATCGCTCGTCTTTTTCTTCCGAGATCGCAGCGATTACAACAATCGTGGCGACCATAGCGATTATATGGAAACCAGGCATAATTTAGCAGCAGGGGGCTTCATGAAAAGATTGAAATCTAATTTGATTGTAACCAAGTCAAAACCAAATATGTGAAATCAAAGAAAGGAATGATTCTCAAGACAAAAGCTAATAAATATTTCGCAGCATTATTCGGCTTAACCTTAAAGTTTCATCATTCGTTTTTATACTAATGAATCGACATACAATCAGTCTGAATCCTAGCGCCAAAACACCCGTCTAATGGTAAAATTTCTAATCAATTTACATATATCCATTAACAATATGTTTGTCGACTTGTTACAACAACCTCGACGTTTGTCACTTACTCAAGTTTGTCATTTTTTACCGTCACGACTTGATTTGTCAAAGCAGTTGTCGACATAGAGTACCGAAGCGCTGACGTCACGTTACCATGGAAGCATTTTTGCTGGTTCTAAACAAAAGATCAACATAGCGTCTCTCTTTGGGTAACGTAACGTGGACAAGTCGAAAATGGTTCAATGTCTTGCCCCAGATTGTAATCATCAATCAGAAAGGGAGACATGTAAATTTTTCAGGTTTCCGAAGGATCCTGTGGAGTTCAATTGGTGGAAAAAGCTCCTAAGGTAAGGTAAAACACGCTAGAAATACCGGCGCTAGGTAGTGGCGTGACGACTCTTATTATTGTTCTTAATCTTCGATATCCCTCATCAGTTACTCTTTAAAACAACGGTTTTTAATATGTATTAATGTTCGTTTGAAATGAATCTGCTTTTAATAGACGAGAAGACCGAAGTCCGGGAAGCAATTCTCGAGTTTGTAGCTGTCATTTTCGTGAAGGACTGAAAGTAAATGGCCCTGAGATATTTAAAAGAAATGCCGATAAACTCTTTCCAAATGCTGAAACACGTACGCCAAAGCGAGCTAAGACGAAGAAGACAAGTTCAGAAGACTCGGTTCCGGTTTCTGATATAATCAAGCAGTTAAACGATTCGTACTCATCAAGTGGGGAAGCCTCAAAGTGTGAAACCAGCAATGCCTCTAAGCAAAATATCCTTCTTGAAGTCGAACTGGAAAACTTGAGAAAGGAATTGCAGGACAGGAAGTCAAATGAACAATATCAAAGAGAAATATACTCGGTAATGGCTTTAAGAGATGAAGTAATATGTATGGAAACAGGTCTACCAAACAAGCAAATATTTTCAATTGTTGTGAACTATGTCAGATGGTTCTCGGCAGAAATTAACTATTTTTATGGCTGGAGGGTTGAAAGGATCCTGTTGGAAGATCAAGTTTTTATAACCCTTATGAAGTTACGACAGAACTACACAAACCTGCACTTGGCTGAGCTCTTTCACTGTAGCACTGCAACAATCAGTAATATAATACTTACATTGGTTCATGTATTATACAAGCTACTATATGAAGACTGTTTACAATCTGTGCCATTCAAAGAGAAGAACAGAACCTCTATGCCAGAATCTTTTTCTCTGTTTGGGCATTGCAAAATGGTCATCGACTGCACTGATATAGAAATTGCAGCGCCTGGTTTAATGAGTGATCAAAAATTGACTTACTCAACATACAGGGGAATGAACTCCTTCAAGACACTTATTGGTGTCGCACCAAATGCTGTTATTACCCATGTAAGTAAATTGTTTCCAGGCTCAACATCAGATAAAGCCATTGTGGAAAAATCTGGTGTACTAGAACACTTTAAACCTGGGGATCTGATACTTGCTGACAAAGGCTTTTTGATAGCTGATATTGTTCCAAATGGTGTGTCTGTTAATATTCCCCCATTTTTATATAATGGGAAATTTAACGAGAGTGAAATTAAGCTAACAAAGGCTATTGCACGGTGCAGAATTCATGTTGAAAGGGCAAATGCACGCATCAAAGATTTCAAGATTCTAACCTTCATTCCACCATACTTGAGATGCTACACTGAAAAAGTTTTGAAATTATGTGCTGGCTTGGTAAACTTACAAAACTCCCTCATTAGAGAAGTTAGAGATTCTGTTGACATGGAATAGAATTATTTTTTTCTAATTCTTGGTTGGGTATAGTTGAGATGAAACATGCATCCCTAGCTGTGAGCTATATTTTGATACTTAGAACATGATGCATGTATATATAGCATAATATGATTTTGTTTGATTCCATTAAATGTTTATATCTCTACAGTCTACCCAAAGACTTAAGTTAATTAACATCACAAGTTTGCAAAACACAACCAATTTATTCTGTACATCACATCAGATGACCACAACCCAAAGTTGTTTTTCACAAATGCTGAAAAAACATGCATGAGATTTTAACAATGTTCAGTCTCCAACAATTTCATATGTTCATGAAAATCAGTCTGCAGGGCTGCTGACTGCCTGTAGCCTTACAGTAGATCATTAGAGAATGCTGGAATAATATGCTTAATATAAAAGTCCTTTAAGAGTTGAAGATTGTCAGCCCAGGCAGGATCTTTTTTGATTTGGAGGATGAGGGTTTCTTTTGTTGTCCACACAACAAAGAAGCAAATCTCCCTTCCAGTTAAATATAACTGTCCTTGTACTTGATGCCAGTAAACATGTCCTTTATCGAGTTCATAGTGTCCTTGTGAATTCTTCTTGATATAAAATTTACCTGATGATACTGCTTCTTCTATGGTTAAATCTCTTTGGGTGAATGGGCACTTCACCTCTAGCAGTGCATAAATGCCTACCAAGCCATCAGGGGAGGCACCTAGCATTCCTGACAGCTCAAGCCAAATCCCAGATTCTTCAACACATAGCTTTGTTTTTTGTTCAAACATTTTCTTTGCCTGATTTTCGTTAATTATGCCCTAATTAATGGATTGTACCCTTGATAAATCGTACTGGCCAAGCACTCGCTTTAGAAGGGATGGAGTGACTCTCTTGCAGTTTAAGACATTTCCAAAATTGCTGGCTGTGAGTCTTCCTTTCCTTATCATTTGCCAGGAAGGGTTATCTCGTTGTCTTACGGTGGCTTTATTTACGGCTATACGCTGCTCTTCAGAGATACGAAGTTTCTCGGTAAGGTATCTCTTCTTATCCGCATGATTTAGAAATTCCCGAGACAACACAATCTCTTCTACAGTGATCGCAGGCAGGGCGTTGTTCTTTTCAGGCTCTGGAGAGAGAAGCCACAAAGTGCCGGTAAAGTTGCCGTACTTTTTCAATTCTTGGTAGAACCAGGAACGATCCTCTTCGTTTACTTCTCTTTTAAGGCAATTATACTCCTTTGGGCAAGGATATAACTCTTCTACGGATTTCACTTGGTTTGGGGCCCTGGGCTTTTGCCATTTGCATTCTACATCTGTTCGGCTAAGATTATGGATTCCATAGATAATAAGTGCCGCGGCATGGCTACATTTATAGTTTCCACGGGGACATTCGCACTTAGCAGACTTTATTTCATTCCCATGAAGAGAAACCTGTATTGCAAAGTAAACAGAGGGAACATTAAAGTTTTATACAAACGATTACGAGTGTTCCGAACTTGTGAGTTTACTTACCGTGACCTTGTAAGACTTGTCCTTCATACTGGCATGTACCAATCCTATAATCATTCCATTGGAATACTGAAAAGACTCTATATGGTCGGATTTGTAGTGATTTTCACCACGTTCGATTGATTTCGGCTCACCAGAAAAAAAAGAAGTAAGAGAAGTTATCGTTATGGCCGCCATGTTGGTTCGAATGCTCTTTGTTTAGAACCACTCAAATCGTGCCCATGGTAACGTGACGTCACACTTCGGTACTCTATTGCCGAACGCTGTAAAATGAAAATTGAGGTACACTGTATCAACTGTATCAGGTACTGAAAACCTGGTTGCGAGGTTCAAGAAGTTAACCCTTTCAAGAAACAACAGTTGCGCACATTCTGGAGCAAAAATTTCATTACATATTGCGCGTCAGTTTTCACTTTAGATTGGATTTACTTTCAAAAAGGCTTAATGTCAAAAAAAAAACAATTAATAAGTAAATGAAAAAATTATTTCAGTCTTTTTAAAATATAAGACAGATATTAATTCAGCGTTATATATTAGATATGAAAACTGGTCTCAGGCTGAATTAAATATGCTGTGTAATTTTCATGTAATTTATTAGTTAATATCTAAAACTGGCGTTTAATTTAAGAGAGAAGAAGCCTTAGCTCCTTGTTTGCATTTGCTTATTTATTTATTGCCGAACACTTCCTTTTAAACTGATATTTTAATCTGTTGGCCTAGAACGCTTAAATTTAACAAAAAGTGCTAAAATAATAATAAATTTGTGGTAAAATGGCACGAATAATTCTACTTCTCTTAATTAGTTACCAACCGAACCAGGTTATGTGAAAAAATAAACAAGCAAACACAAGCCCAGTAACTTACCACATGCAGATTCTCTCCAATTATTGAAACTCTACATGTCAGTTTTAGAGGCACTCTTAAAATTTTAACTGTTTGATGGTGTTCATTTTCTCGGCATAGAATAAATTTCATTGCTCTTGGTCCCACATTCCAATCAAACTACACTAAATGTTTATAACGAGGAAAGGTTCTACGTTTTGTTGAAATTGACAAGCAAAAGCTAAATTAAATTGTTTAAAGGATGTAGAGGAATCTGTTAAAATTAAGCCCATTTCCGTCTGCATCTTACTTGTTTGGATCGTTATAAACGCTCTCTTTAATAGTTAGAAAATGGAAAACGAAAATCAGTTATATTTAATTACTTGTTTCATGTTTCATCAGTCCGGTGCTAAGTTATCGTGCCTCATTTTAATGTGTGCAACTAAGTCTGAGTGGGGATGACAGACCTATGAACAATGTTGACGAGAAAGAATTGACACCAATAAACTTGTATAGTTTTCCAAGGTACTTGCGATCCCCCCAAAAAATTAGGGAGTTAGGCTCCTTCAACCTTCCTCGTCTGCCCACTACTTGGTTATGGCTTAGAGTTTGGCGACGTCCTTATTTTGTTTTGCTTCCACCTCAACTTAGCTGTTTAAAGAACATAAGGCTAAGAAAATTTTGAAACAAGCTTTCGCCCTCAAAACATCAAAACTTGGGCTACTTGAAACCACAATTGTCAGCTAAAGTAATGAACCGGACGTGGTACTCAGCTGTATTTATAGAATTCCGTAAGCGATTGGCTAACGAATGTATTTTCTGTGGCGTGGGACAAATGCACAGGATTTGAACAGTTCACACCTGCCTTGTGTTTACAATGATCCAAATGCAAGTGATGTTAATTGACTTTTATGTGTAGGAAAGGCCCAGCATCTATATACAAACTATTTTACTCGAAGAAGAGAGACGACAGCAGTATACGTTTATGCAGAATCTCAAAATCTATACGGGTCGCTTGCAAGTGGAAGACGTGTGTACTGCGATAAAGTAAGCCAATCTGATAGTATACCTTGGTGCCACTCGGCTTCTATTGTTCTGTTCTTGAAGCTGTTAAGAGGTTCGAAAAAACGATCCTCCCTGAATTCCCTTTTAACACTTTAGTGTTAGTCAACAATAGAGGTAAGGCGGTAACAATGGGCAAGCCAGATCTCAATAAGGCTCCCATGTTAGACTACTATACCTTTCTTAAGCCAGTTTTTGAATGTGTTCTCTTAGACGAGATAAAAGAGGTGGAATTTGATACACTAAGTCGAATAATAACAATTCATAAAATGTCAATTTGTCTTCCCTTCCGATGTTTATTCCAATGTTTATTCCAAAATATTTATTGCCCACGTTTTTTAGGTTTCAAGTGAATCCTTTCTCATTTTAAGAAAACTCAGCTCCTCGATCAGCCTCGGGCTAACGCTGTGTACATTCAAAACGAAAAGTTGACATAATTATTCTAAATCAAATCGTTTGTTAACTGCTGGTCTTTTCACGACATACCTAATATTCTAACAGTGATATCTTTTGTTATCCATGCCAATGCCTATGGTTTTACATTATCAATTTACGGCGACATGAACCGCGTAAACGAACAAGACAATCCACTGTGCGTAATTTTCCAGCTGTTCGAAACAAATTAAAATATTTGAATATGACATATGCGGTGTCTTCATATCAGTGAGATATTTATCTTTGTGTAGAATTTTCTGTGAGTAGGTTAAATTAAATTTAACTCGGAGGGTGGTCATGCATGGTTATCAACCTATTAAACCCCACCAAATCAACTCAACAAACACATAACACCATCATTACAATATTATTGATTAGTAACAAAATAGTCCTGCCATAGTCTTCCTTCGCCTCTCAGCCTTTTCCAGTTTCTAAGGGTCGATCCGCACTGAGGACAAAAGCTCATTTTGTCCGGGACAAATTCAAATGAATATTAGACAAAAAATATTTGGCCTGGCGCATCCGCACTATCTGCTCGCATGCTGTCACAAGGTGTCACGTTAGAGGAGTTGAATTAAGCGGCGGTCGGGAGTCTTTACTCTCGAGCAACTCGTGGTTTTCGACCCAGAGGTCAACGAGCAGCTTCTCTTCATCTTTAGACCATTTTTCGTATGATTTCCCTTTTGCTGTTCCGGCCTCTGAGCTGACCTCCTCGAGCTCCGTGTCATTCTCACTGGAAATCATTTGATTATTGCTAGATGGCGTATTCTGCTGCATAGCACTGGGAACAGGCATGGGCACGGGGGCATAGGCACTCCAGTTAGGATTTAAATTGAAGTAATAAGGGTAATCCATGCTTTAGTAAAGTAACAAGTAAAATGTGGTCTTGTCTGAGATTTGATTGCGTTGTGTAGCAAGAGGTCAGAATGAACCGGAACTTGTCATTGACTCCTGTCATGAAAACAAAAGAAAGTAACGCGGACAAAAAAATTGAAAGCCTCTGAGGCAGGACAGCGGCTCCTTTGATAAATTTGTCCGAGGCAAATTATTTTGTCCTCACTGCACAAACCATCCGCACTGAGAAAAGTTATGTGTTGACAGATTTTTTAGCTTAAACAAACAGTTTTGCCCTCAGTGCGGATCGACCCTTAAACATAATTATTTCTTGTTGGAAGAACGTGTCAAGCGTTTTCCTTTATTTGTCATCCGTCAGCCCATTCAAGCTTTGACATTACTGTATTTTATTTTGTTTGACTTGTACACTTTCAATTTCGTTTATGATGGAGACGTAACATTTTCAAAAAGATAATTCAAATGTGGACAACGATAAATTGTAACCAGCATCCGACAGTTTTGTTCTTATTCCAGAAAATACTTGATAAAGCCAAATACACTTTATTGTATTTAGCATCGACTATTACCTGTTTTTACCAGAGGAAGAATCATTTCTCGCTAACAAATCAATCTTAAATACAAATACTGTTTACCTACTAGTTTGTTTTTCTTTAATTCCCCCATTCTATGCCGTATTATTGCTGAAAGGAAGGAAAGATCGAAAACAGCAATATGCAAAAGTAAATAATAGACGCGGTAAGCGAGCACGAAAACTACAATGGGCTGAGCCCGTTTATTTAGACTTGTGAAAGTGAATGCAGTTTGAATTTCATTCCGGAGCGTTGAAGGCCATTTCAGAATGAAACTCATTCCGGTATTATGTAAACAGCCCCTAATGAGCTGAAAGTATAAAGACGGTCGTTACTTGGGGTGTTTTTACATATGACAGCTCACCCTTCGTGACTTTCATACAGGAATGACTATTTGATTTCGTTTCGTGTTTTCACGGTGACTATGAAAGACACGTTAGAATTGAATACTCATGCACTACCCGTTTCAGTACACTAAAATACCGATTTCATACCAAATCGAGTGGTCGTTGTTCATTTGCATGATTTTGGTGCGAGATTTGGTACCATAAAGAGATTTTCGTTTCGACTTAGAAGTTGGAGTGAACTCGTTTCGGTATTGACTCGCTTCGTCATGACTTTTATGGTAGCCGGTATCACGTAAACAAATACAGAGTCCTAAAGAGGGAGCCGGGAGTGAAGTCGCGCCGGGCTGAAAGTGGCCCCGGGTTCATGTCAGCATCCCTTTAGTAAAATGTAGCCTCCAGACAATCACGAGTCCTACCATCGGATTGGTTATTGTAAACGCTAAATGTATCTCTTTTACAATTAATTTAATTGCGAGTTCGGGATTTCTATTTAACTCGGAGAAAACGAGGGTGAGGAGTGTAGTAGTTTTACTACAAAGCATCTGTAGCATACAACTTTCTATAACGATGTTTATCGATTGTTTGACTGTTAAAGTGAATTATCGTCCTCCATGCGCTCTCTCTCTCTGTCTTTCTCTCTCTCTCTCTCTCTCTCTCTCTCTCTCTCCTTCTATCACAAAACGGTAAGTGAGTACGTTAGCCAATCAAATTTCAGAATTCGTGATAGCTAGAATGTTAGTTGGTTTCTACTTATATCCGTGTTGGTAGACAGCGGGTAGCTGGTGCAGACGCCTTCACGTAGACGCCTTGCAACGTTACAGTATACAGAAGTTCGGTAGCTTCACGTCTCGGCGACTTTTGGGGAGTCTGAAAGTTATTGTTGATACCAGCACCGAAAAAAATAAATGCACTTATCATATGGCTAGTTCCGCGCCGAGCAAGATTAGGCGAATCCTGTGTTCTGATTGGCTACCCAAGGTGGCAAGATGGGCTATCTTGCTCGTTCGGAATATCCGACTTTATACCGCGAAACAAACCAAAACAAAATGGCCATACAATTTATCATTTATTGACCAAGCTTGTTCGATCAATGTGGTTGCAAATTGGCTGAACGAACTTGGCCAATATGCAGCTACATTGACTTCACGCTTGGTCAATACTGAACACATATGACTGATAGCTTCAGCTAGAGCTACATTTCGATACTTAAAGATTGAAAGATAGATAACGGTTCATTTTGACTGTCTCTGTTTATGTCTTTTTTAGTGAAGACATCAATAAGGAGACAATGTAAATATTTCCAAGTGCTGAGGGAAGGAGGCCATCGAGAGCAGCTATCTGATATTGACTGTCGAAGGAGTTTGATTAGATGCACTATTCAGGGAAAGGAATTTCCTAGACAATCTACATAAACAAAAAGATAATGAAACGGAAGCTCAGGAATAGCAAAAGGAGTCTTGATGGAAATTTTCAATGGACTTTTGAAATGCTGTTCGAAGGTGTATGGGTGGGCAAACCCGTATAAACTATTCCTACATATGAAAGCAGACCATATGATAAACATGTGAGATAAATGTTGCTATGAAACCGGGTAGATTCTAAACAAATATCTAGAAACCAAACCGTGTACCTTCAAACAATAACTAATGATGAATTGCTAACATACATTACGGTTTTTAGGTTTTATTTTTTTTCCTGTGCACGGAAAATGATCAAAAACATTTCCCACTCAACTCATTTCGAATAATGTGAAAGAAAGCAACGAAAAGTTGAACAGTTCTAGCTTGGATTATAAACGCTCCAGTTGGATGATTAGTTGGACGGCAACTTCTAAAATGCATATTTATAAATAATATTGCACTGGATAACGTTTAATAGAAGTTACATACTAAATCAGCAGGAAGCTTTTTTGGCTCCAGGCTCATGTGGGATGTGGTCCTAATCTACAAAAATAACATCAAGGTTGGTTACATTCACTCGAATGAGTTTGATCCAATTCCCCCAGATATAAAAACAGATGCCGAATTCTATTTAATTACACTGAATAAATAGTACTCGAAGTGAACAGCTTTTGAAATCATAGAAACAAGCACCGTTTCATAAATCATTTTATGGTTTATAGAATGAAAATCGCCATTTAATCTTCAGCAGTGATTTATTTATTCTGGTACTGATCGGTGAAGGGAAACATTATGAGACTTGACTCCTTTTTAATCAAGATTTACCAACAGACATAGCAAATAAAGAGATGCGATTCTACGGCTGAGTGAAACCTCGTGACTTAGACTAAGACATTTCTATCTAATAATAGATTCGACTGACATTGAAAGCCTACGTTTATTAAAGGAGGTTATGATGAACAGTTTGGCAAGAAACGTGGCAATATTTACAAAGAATTGAACCAGTCTTAGTTCTGGTAAACTAAAGATGTAATCGTCTTGAAGTAACGTTATTACCCTGCGTTAAGATACCTGACACAGGTCTAACATAAGCCCAAGAATACTGAAGGAAGGTTTACGCGCAATACGATTAGGAATCAAGATATATATCGGAAGGGTAATTTGCTCTTATCTCATAGGCTCTAAGAAACAGGCACGGTATTTTCACTGAATAAAAACTGTATTGAATATAGTGTATTTTTCGTTTGCTTTCCGCCTGAATCGCCCTGAGGTAAAAAAAACAGCTTCGCGCGTTCAAATAAAATATACTAGTTACTGACAAAATGCTTGGTACGATTGTAATCAGTCGTTGAGGTTGTATCAAAAACTCACTTGTTCGCTTTCTACTGATGCTATTCAAGTCTGAATGCATTTTTATATTTATATTTTCTTTTTTATGAAGCAAATCCTGTACAGCACGGATGTGGGTTCTTAACTTTATTTGTTTAATCATGCAGCTGAGGCTCACAAAGTAGGCAAAGTTCCGAAAGTAACGACCCTCATTTCTTTCGGATTTACCAGCCTCTTCCTATCGCTGCTTTCGGGTAGCTAAAACGTGTACTGTTCATGGGCCGATGAAATAAAAAGTTCCCTAAATAACCTCGGATTAGTTTGGAATAGCTTATTATATCTATCATTTCCGTTATTTCTTGGTAAGAAGGGACTTTCGGGTCGCTACTTTTGGAGGGTGGTTATTTTCAGGGGTCGCTAGTATCAGGCTTTGCTAACTGCCTGGGAAAATGCATCACTACTTTCAGAGGGTCGCTACTCTCGGAGGCACGTTACTTTAGAAGCTTTGCTATATTAAATGAATAAGGAGACAAAAGCAAAACTAAGAATCCAGCACCACTGAGAGAAGCAGCAGAATTCAAGTCCACTGCTGCCTTATCATACATCAAAGGAGTTTCGAAAACTCTCCGCCGCAACCTACAACAACAAGGAATACGCACTGTCTTCAAGTCCGTCACGACATTAAGATCTCGACTAGTCAGACCACAAGATCCTGCCGACCCAAAACCTCTCGAATGCGGTAAAGTTTATATCGGAGAAACAGGCTGACCCGTGCAAGGGAGAATTAAAGAACACAACAGAGATATACGCTTAGCACGCACTCAGAGCTCCGCCGTTTCAGAACACGCCAACGAGACCGGACGCTGTCCACTGTGGGAAGATGTTTAGTTTATTGATCGGGACACCCTCTGGCATACAAGAAAGGTAAAGGAGGCGATCCACATAAGACTTAACCCTAACAACATCAACATGGACAATGGAATCGAAGTACCGGAAACATGGATGCCGACAATCAGGAAACATCAAAACAAGCGAGCGGCAAGTCAGCGGACGCCTGACGAAAACATGAAGGAAACAATGAGGAAAAACAATGGCCGGATCGAAACGCATCAATCACAGCAGACCAACGTGATATATAATGCTGCACCGGGAACGGTCGACCCCATCGCCTGAAGAAGACTAACAGTAAGCAGTCGAAACGTCGCGACCACCAACCAAGTGACTCCGTTGTGACACCATAGAACTAATTTACATTATCAACATAAGTAATGAGACAGTTGAGGTCGAGTTCCTAGTTTCGCGAGTATCCAGCACCATGCAGTCGGTCATTAATTATCTTGCTCAAAATGTATATATATAAACGTCGTAATATAAATGTATAATTGCCAAAGGCTAGCGGGCTTATGATGTCACTTAAAAGGAGGACCGTGGAGACATGTTTTTTTTTCTGTTCGTGTGATCACTTTGACAAGCAAATGTATTTATTTTGTGGTCTACTTGAAATGTCGACCTCAAGCAACATTAAGTTATTAACGCAGTTACATGAAATATCAGCCAGAGTAGGTTGGCAAAGCACATCACAGCATGTAAGATGGAGACAAAGATTTAAAGCTTAAAGAGCGTTGCTTAAGAGGCCAAATTCAGTAGATTTCATCAGCGAGTGTAAACTATTTTGTACGAATATGAGATTTGACCTGCAAACAGCTTATAATTACTATTTGATTTCTTGCTTTACTTGTCGAGTAAGCTGGTTTTTTAATCCTCTTCTAATTTCCAACAGTACAAAGCGAGAGTAAAGACCCGGTAAACTTGAATAAACGCCAGCGGCAGTCACCATATTCTTATTCGATACCATGTTGTTGTCGAACTCCGCAAGAAAAATTAATTATCGACTGTAGATCGACCGGCTGATAAACCATTTTGAGCCTTTGAGTGCGGTAGTTCCAAATTAATAGAACAGAGGAACCGGTACACATTGTTTGAGAATATAATTGTCTTTAGACAAATATGTGGTTAATTGAGCGGCTTTCCTTTGTGGTGAGTATTAGCGGTTCTTAACGACAAAACCACTATCGCTCAAGTTTCCAGAATACGACTAGAAATTGCCTGTTTTCTTTAAAGCTCGAAGTTATTACCTAGGCGTTTTTTTGCTAAATTGCATCGAATCCACGAGTTATAAGAAGGTGAGATATGAAAATCCATGCCAAAGGGCCTACTGAAAAGATAAGTACTGTATGAAATGGTATATAATTATGCTCGTCGAATCTGTCGAGTATCAAACACTTATTCAGTTAACAATGAGAGTTGTAGATGTTATCTTTATCTTAACCAAATCTCGATTGATTACCAGCCGAGGAAGTTTCGGCGCGTGCAGCACTTACATGTTCATTATCTGCTTGATAGGTGGCATATTTTGCATTATTCTTGTGCGATTTAACTAAGTTTGAAATCAACAAAATATCGATATTTAATAATACGGCTCAGCGTGCTACGTTAAACTTCGCGCGTGCAAGACAAAGCTTAATTTGAGATATTGTTGAAGAGTATGTGATACCGTCTCTAATTCCACTCTTACCCTCGTTCTTAGCTCGACTGGCTTTTAATTGATTGTATTTACGTTCTCATTTTCTGAACCCAACAGGTTTTCAAGACGCGGTTTATTAATTAATCCAGGAGGGCAATATTGACTGACGCCTTAACCTGAGCCTGCAGGAATCTTTACTGCTTTTACCACTTCAATAAAATAAAGAGGTAAATTTACTTTATATGCACAAGGAACCAGTTTTGAAGCTGTGACCCTTGACAAGCATGTTTGTCATTCTCCCGTGTAAGTTCAGAATACCACTAGGTTTATTAGCTCCGTTAAGGTAATTGATAGTAGTTTTTGGAGAATATATTTGTAGTCTTATTCATTCGGAAGCAATGTTAAGTTGTTTGGTTTAATTCTTTTCAAAGTTAGATATCTCTAAAGACTAAACTTACGAACAGGTCTCCAATCTGGCGCTAACTTAGACAGAAGGTTAATTAAGAACCAAAGAGTGCTGCGGTAAACAGAACAACACAAAGAATCTTTCGCCATTGTCTTTGTCGCAGGAATTAAACAACCATCTGTAAACAAGACTAGCGTTCGATATGTAGAAAATACTTCTAAGATACAACTCACGCCAATGAAAGGGACAATCCTTTTAATTTCACGTCAGTTTTTAAACACCTGGTTTGTATTTAGACTGCTCAGAGGTTCAGCGATGAGAGACTTCCATTAGGAGAATTATTGAAAACAATACAGCCACAAGTTAGTGGCCAAAACTATACCTGAAGAGTGTTTGATTACGCCTGAGCAAGAATTCATGTCTGCTCAAGTGTACATTGTTACAGCTGCCGGTTTGGAAATCCATGTTAGAGTGCACTTAAGAAATTATCACTAGCACAGAAGCATTAGCCGGTCAGTATTGTGTGATATTTGTAAGGGAACGTTTCTGTGTCGAGAAAGAACAATTTTTCACATCCGAATGCAAATGTGGTAAAGCAATAGAGAACATGTATATGTATCGCATGAACTATTTCCTTTTCAAGTAACAAAGTAAAATCATGCTTAGTAACAAAGTAAAATCATGCTCAGTAACAAAGTAAATTCTCAAAGAAATCATACTTCTGCGCTAAACAAAATAGCAAGGAACCAAAATCTAGCTTGGAGACACTTGGCCTGCTCCAAGTACCAGGCAAAAGCTTTATTAAAGAAAGCTGACAGCATCGTTACTTATTTACAAACTTAATGAGTTGTGTCAGGGAGGCCAGGAAAAACCCACATAACCTCCGTGAGGAACGGGAAACCTGGGTGGAGACCAAGACACATACTCGGGCCCTCCACTGGCCAAAAATTACAAACTTAGATGCCCATGCTCTTTGTTACCTCGAGCATCTCAGCCTGAGAACGCTTGGTATAGCGCCTCATAGTAAAGGGATTTTTCCATCCAGCGTGTCTGTCTTTTAACTCAGGATCACTAAGCTTATAGCCGACGTTCGTGGCGCCCCCTGACTTGAGGCTGTGCAAACAATAATCATCCACGTTCTCCACGAAAGGAGACACGTACTTTCTAAACTCCTCTCGAATAGTCGCGTAACTGATACCGAGCGACTTGTGAAAATGCGCCCCTTTCTTGGTACTAACTATTCTACGCACAACAGGAAAACACGACTCTTTAGTCCCTGGTAACAGCGAGAGGATACGCTCCGTGATTGCTACTGGACATGAAGTCTTACCAGACCTAGCTATTAAAGATGTATGGCCCTCACGAAACTGATCGTTTTTTCTCTGAACAACGAAAAGTGACATACCGACATCACTGATGGATACATCTTTAACCCTGACATTTAACAACTCGGAAATGCGAAATAACCCAGCGTAACCTGCTAACAATACAAATAAAAACCGAGCATCAGCTAAAGAGGAGGAAACAGAATTATATGACTGTGCAACCTTGACCACGGTTTCCAGTGACAGGGGTTCTTTGGGACGAACTGGTTTGCCCAACCTTCTTCTAGCTCCTTCTGCAGCCGAAATAACGGTGGAGTGTAGCGTTGGTGAATCTAAGCCAGCTAACTTGTGGCCCCAACTAATATCGTAGAGCGCTGCGTCGATAACAGACCCACCAGTTCCCTTTTGGACAGCACCTTCAGCTAACTCCAACAGGTATAAGGCGATGTGCAGAGGCTGCGCAGGCATGTGAACCACTCCCTGCTTGGACTGAGCCCATCGGCGCCAACGACACCAGCTATAAGAGTACTTGCTTGCAGTACGAGGCGCGTTCGACGCCAGAATCAAATCCAAAAGCTGCGGTACTCGTTCAGATAACTCGGGATCAGCTAAGCTATGAGCCTCCTTCCATACACCAATGTCATGAATATCTGAGAAGGAAAATAAGCGAATAAATGAATCGGGGAAGGGATGAACCCATCAAACCCTACCGCAACTCAGCCTCCCTATACACCATCCCACCTACAGTATGAGTTCCCCGTACATTTATAGAGGGCAAGTTAAACTTACGGAGAGCAATCACCCGGAATTGACAGGCCCAGAAGAAACATAACGAATAAATTTCTACCTAACCGGATCCCGGCGTGCTGGCATGAGCCAAATAGGCAAACGGGGGAGACAAGCACACTGAACGAGCCACGGCCAGACTTTGACAAGCTCCACGCCTCGACTAAATCAGGAGGCCACAGAACAATTGTAATGCTGACTACTTCACGCCTCGACCAAATAGGGAGGCCACAAAACAAAAGTAACACTTAGACTGACTTCGCGCCTCTACCCAGACCGGGCATGACAAAAATGCTAAACCCTGAACCCGAATGGGGGATTTGTGCAACTCATCTACAGGTCGTCCCCCGGAAAAAACGGAAGGCAACAAAACGTACCATACTAGACCCCTCATCCACTTGGGAGGAATGAAAACCTAAGATTAAATGGAAAGGCTATAGGTGAGAAAATCGAAGAGACTAACCGCGTGGACGCCTTTTGGGGATCACTGAAAACTGATACGCAGAGCCAACATAGTGAACGTCGGACACCCGACTAACCGGGAAGGTCTTCTACGGTATGTAACCCTCTGCCCAGGCCCTTCGACTAATAGATCCGCTCGTCTCGGTAGTACCACGAAATCCTTAACAAAAGAAGCAAACTGAGACGGGCTGCTATGCAGAACTGGCCAAAATGTAGCGGAGGGCCACTCTGGAACTATGAGGGTCCCAACTCCCTTGCGATGACGCAAATGCTTAATAGAAGAACAATGAGGTACACAACCAATTGTTATCGGAGCTCCAATCTTGAGCCAGCGCATCAACCGCGGAACAACCCAGAGAAAAATACTTACAGTTGAATCTAGCAACTTGAGAGTTAAAATGCGACGAAAAACGATCT
Source organism: Ricordea florida (assembly GCA_949710005.1). Classification (NCBI taxonomy): domain Eukaryota; kingdom Metazoa; phylum Cnidaria; class Anthozoa; order Corallimorpharia; family Ricordeidae; genus Ricordea; species Ricordea florida. The sequence continues at coordinate 47,829,481 of OX453272.1, forward strand.
ACTGAATGCGGGCCCCATCTGGCGTCCAAATATCGGAACACCTCGGGATTTCATCTTTATCAATAAACCTGCTGAGCGCGTCGGCACGAGCGTTCTCTTCCCGAGGCAACCATTGTGAATCTAGGGAGATATTAAATCCTAAACATAGACTAAATATATCGACCACGATCTTCTGCTGGTGTGGCTTAGGACTGCCCACCATAAGGATGCGAGAAGCGCCCATGTTGTCTACAAAAACTTTAACTCTCTTGCCTCGTAACTTATCGGCGTATGATTTCAACACGTACAACACGGCCTTAAGCTCGCGGTAAGTGGAACTCGTGTCGACGTCGACTGGCTCAAACATGCCTCGAACCGGCTCGCCATCTAGGGTACCCAGGTATTCACCAAATGCAAAGTCGCTAGCATCGGTATAAATAGTAGCGCTTGCGCAAAATGTCCCCGTGATAGGATAGCCACTAAAGGCATCAATGTGTTGGAGCCAGAATTTCAGCTCCTGAATGAGTGCCTCAGAAAAAGTGAACGATGCGTCCCAAGCGGGCCTAGACTGAATACAAAAATGCATTTGCCTCGTAAAAAGGCGAGCAATCGGGCCGACTGCTAAGGAAAGTGAAACAATGAATCCTGCTAAGCGAGCGACCTCTCTATAAATGGAACGACCTTGTAGAAGTAATGACTCTAAGGATTGCTTTAACTTTGAAAGCTTGTGCTCGGGGATCCGAAACATATGCTGAATAGTGTCTATTAAGAATCCCAACCACTTTCCTACCTGAATAGGGTCCCAACGTGACTTATGCTTGTTGTAAACAAGCCCGGCCGAAGCTAAGTCTGAACGCTGTACCACACTGGCGGCACAAGCCGTAACGTAATCACGGTGACCCGAAATTCCGTCATCTAGGTACACGAAACAGTTGTGCGACACAAAACGCCATCGCTTGACCAAAGGACGCAACAATTTAGTGAAACAGAAGCATGCGGTACTCAAACCGAAGGGAAGAACAGTGAAAGTGAAATACCTCACTACTCCGTCAAAGTTCCAGGAGAAACCCAAGAACTGTTGATGCGGCTGAAAAATGTCTACGTGATGGTACCCTGACTTTAAATCCCAAGTGAAGAACCAAAACCCCTTTTCAAAGACCTCGCTCAGAGAGCGTAGGTCCTCGTAACGAAATTTTGGTTTGACCAAACATTTGTTGACCTCGCGTAAGTCTATCACTAACCGAAGCTTCTTGCCCTCGACGACAGAAAGGGGATTGACACAATGCGGTGGCAAGCTATGTTCTTGAATCGAATGACTCTGCAACAACTCCAATATCGCCGACCTGACGAATTCTGGGTTCTTCAAAGCGGAACGATTATTTGCTAAGAAACAGCGGGACGGGAATACTTGAAAAGGTAGAGAATAACCTTGGTGGATGACATCGAGAACAAAAAGAGGAGCATCTAAAGTTCCCTCCCAAAACTTAACAGACTGGACTAAACGATTCTTTACGCTGGACTCGTCAGCTGAATACTCCGCGTCCTTGTAGCGCCAATTTACAACAAAATCTGATCGATCATCGCTCGAAATGGACACATCATCAAACTCCGTCTCTAGTCATCGTCGACGCTCAACATTCCTGTTAGTACAACCCGAGGCTAGATGCCCGTATTCCCAGCACTAAAATAAGAATCAAGGGAAAGAAGCTATCAAAACGATGACTTAAACAGGATAAACCCACGAAAAGAAACTGGAAAACTAAACGTTAACCGCCTGGTGCGCACGTAGTGGAGCGAGATGACTAACAGAATACATTACAACTGTTATATAGCACATAGAACAATAGCAAACTAATTAGTGTCAAATGCCTAGCAAATACTTCATGCCCATGGAATAACGCGCAGAAATTCATTATCTCCTAAACTACGACCCGGAGATAATTTCCATTCCTATCAGTGTTAGTCTCTTTGTTGTCATTCTATTCTTTGAAGCTCTTTGATGAATACACACCGGAAAGCTGCTTGTTACAATTAACACTCATTTTAATCATGAGATGATTGGAAAACTGAGATGTTTAGAGAATAATGCAATTGAATTTTTTGTGCCGGTTAACGGACAACCAAAGATTAGTGTATCTCAACCAGAAATGAAAATTAAACAGAAACAACTACAAAGCCTGTTACATCTCAAGAAATGATGGAATTGTAGAATGGCCACATAAACTCCCGTGAAAGTAAAGGATTTAACCACAGCATCGAGCATCAAGTGTCAGCCGGAAACCTCTTTTGGTAATTATATTTCTTCCATTAAGACAAATGAACATGATTCCAAAACAGACAATAACCCCTTTTCTCGAGAGAAAATATTGTTTGAAAAAACACAGTTGACTGTTTTTGATCGCTCTGGATCTGGTCCAGAAAAAACAGAACGTTACTAGTTAATTATGCGGACTTGAAATATCGCCACAAAAGCCGTTCTTTTCGTGAACAATGCATGTGATGAAAACTGGGAATCTGTTGCTCCCATTGTTTAAATGTTAATTTAAGGCTTAACAGACCTTTCTGAATTGTTCCTTCATCTCATCACATGACCTAATCATTAATGGACCCCTGAAGGGGAACATTAAGAAACCAAATATGACAGCCAGTTTCTCCGTAACCTTTTTTTAATCCACGGGGACAGATAAACAGCTAGCTGTACTAATATGGAGCAAAACCTACTATAAAATGCTATTCAGTGACTTTGCATTTGATCTTAATTAAGGTTTTTCTATTTTTTTTTTCCTTCTTTCTTTTGCTTTTGTTGTACTTCTAGATTTCATCCCACTGTGTCAGCCATGATCCGCCTTCTGTTCCTTTTGCTGGTATCTGTCAGATTTGCTCCGGAAGCGGACGCCATATTTTTACCATACTGGTCCAAACGAAACCATACAAATTCATCATTTCACATCCCCTTCAATACTTTGGCTTTGGATTACTCTCTTAAAAGAGCTGGAAAAATGCTTCAGTACTACATGGACATTGCTGCAAACCATTCACTTGATGAACGTTGTGCTACAGGAATGCCAATCTCCATCGCTTGGCACCAGTACTCACCGTACACGACTGTCTACCAAACGAAAAACAAAGGAAAGCCTGGATTGACTGTCGATGGAATGTTCCCAGGCATCTTAAACGCTGTTATTTCTGGCTGTTGTCACAAAAACACAGAGGTTTTATTTGGAAAGTTTCTGAAATCTGTACGACACGCTGAGAGCCATATAGAACAAGATCTGTTTGATCTTAATTTTCCACTTTATGGGTATGATTCATCAGCTGATTCGTTCAGGTGAGTTTAAGAGACTTCTCCTCTTATTTGAATAGTTTTCTCAACACTTGTTTCCTTTCTCCTGCATCTTATTCTGTTAGCTACGGAGGCCGATAAGGGACAATCGCAAAGTATTCTTTTCAAAATCCAAAAAATATATATTTCAAATCGCCATTCTTCCTTCAAACCGTTGTTGAAGAGTTTGTCAAATCTAAAAAAACTATTATAAATCCTAATGATATTATCGTAGCCGTAAATAACTTTTGCGCAAAGCTTCGAAGTAGATTACAATCCAAAAATAGTCGTGAAATCCAGAAAAATATTTTGGAAATCGCAAAATAAATATTTTATCACGTGGTGCCTGCGTACACCGGCGGTCACATCCTGTCAGAGGTTTTGGACTTTGTTTGTCCATTTGCATAACCAAATTGGCGAAAGAGCGCGAATAAAGGAGTTTAATATGCAAAGAACGATGTTCTGCTATAAATGTGGAAGAAAATTTGGGAACCATTAGACTTTCTGCCGTCATGTAGCACTTAAGAGACTTGATGAGGAAAGTGTGCAGTTTAGCAGACGAGAGGTGTTTTCGTTACGAGACCATTTTTCACTTTTCGGTGGAATACCATGGGATTTCTGCCAACGTGAGGACTTTGAAGAAAGGCTATGGCAGTATGGGTGGCGAAGAAGAAATCAAGCTTATTCAGAGCACACTGTTCAGGAAATAATTAAACGTGAAATTGAGGGCCTTTCCTCGTTTCTTGGATATCGTGGACTGCGGAACAAGCTTAGAACAAGCTACAATGTTACGTTTCCTCGAGACATGGTCATGCGAATTTTAATTTATAAAAGAACTAGAGAGCAGCTCGCAGCTGCTTGTCTTGTCGAACTTAGTTTGATAAACTCAAACCACGTACAAATGCACAAACCGTTCACGGTAGACTCGCGCACACAAAAGATGTCGAAGTGTTGAAGGCCTAAATGTAATAACTGTCCTAAATGTAATAAAGTCCTAAATGTAATAACATTTGGTCCTAAATGCAATAAAGTCCTAAATGTAATAACATTTAGTCCTAAATGTAATAAGCCTTCAATGCAATCGCTTAACTCCTCAGTTCAGTGCATTGTTGTTTTGGCGGACATCCACATTGAGCTGAGATGTTGAAGTGACAGCTGTTGCACCAAAAAGTTGCTGACCAGTATGCATGTCACATTACGGGCTCACTGATATCGATCAGCGTCTTTTTATTTGCTAGACATAAGTCGAGAAGCATTGGCCGCAAACCGTTATACTGATGAAAAAACGGCATCAAATGACAGCTGGCAAAACAATGAGTACGCTGACCAAAACCCTGTTCATATATCACTGGCTCAGACTCTAAGGTACAATAAATTGGATAACATTATACTTGTGCAGGTGAAGGGCTCCTGACTTGTGTCATAAGATATGATTGGTCAGTAGATATCTAGCGCTGTAAGTCACTTTATCATATAGCGCGGGCAAGATGAAGTGAATCCTGTGTTCTTATTGGATACCTGAGCGGGCAAGATGATTCCCTCGCCCGTTCGAGATTCCCTGTATTGATACCGCGCAAGAAAACTCACAAAGTTCGTAAATTTTGGACAATGTCGGCATATGCATAGAAAAAATTAAACGACCCTCTTGGGTTTATTGTGCTACAACTGAACAGTTGGCCTTCAGTCTCGGCTCTCGAAATAAACAAATAATTCTTGATTCTTATCAAAGCGAAATCTTTTGCTATACAATGAATCCTTTAATGTTTAAGCCAAGAGAATATAAACTCTCTTGACCAAGCTTGTACGGTCAAGGTGACTGGATATTAGCCTCGTTCTTTTTCTACTATTTTTTGGACCGAAACTTCGTCTCAGTCCCTAAAAACGCAAAAAAAACTCGACCAATATCAAGCCATTTGACCTCACGCTTGGTCAATAACGCATAGGAATATATTTCATGCAGACCCATACGAGGCAAGTACAAAACATGGACTTCCGAGCCCGGAATTTGTCAGACGTATAGGTCAGTGGACTACCTTTTTCTTGCAACTCGGTTCATAAAGTGTTAACTTCAGCACTGATCACACAAGTATATCGTCAAAATCTGTTTCACTTAAGAATCCGAGCCAATGATTTAAAGAGAGCTCTTGGTCAGCATTCTCATTGTTTTTGCGTCTGTCAATTTGATGCCAAAAGCACATCAGTACAGTATAAGGTTTTGTAGCCAATGCTTCTCAACCTACGTCTTTAGAATATAAAAAGAGGCTGATTAATATCAGCGAGCCCGCAATATGCCATTAATATTGGTCAGAGGATTCTTTGGTGCAACAGCTGTCACTTTAACATCTCAATGTGGATGTCTGCTATAACAGTGCACTAGCGCAGTTAAACGATTGCATTGGAGGCTTATTACATTTAGGACCAAACGTTATTACATTTAGGACTTTGTTACATTTAGGACCAACTGTTATTACATTTAGGACTTTATTACATTTAGGACAGTTATTACATTTAGGCCTTCAACAGTCGAGCGCTTTCAGAACAGGTCGGAGCGCGAGCCATACGAGAGATCAGTTTACGAGCGAATATTAAAAGTGAGCATACCGAGAATCATGCTATATCAATAGCCTCTCTAATTCCTGTCGCTCTAGCCTAAATAATAGACTAGAAATTTCAATGTGAAAGGGAGTGCTGGCAGGGGGAAGTGGTTTGGAACAGAGGAGGGGTAAGCAGAAAATTAGGTTAGTTCAAGATCCTCTGGATTCCCGTTGTAAAAAGATGGTGGTATTTGGAACGAGATATGGTGGCAACTGTTTATAAATGCTTTAACGCTTTGGTATGTTTTCAAAGCGTATTTTTGGAATATTTCTACGATTATCGTGTTAGGAAGTTCTGAGTTCAAGAGAAGTGTATGTAGTGTGAAGGGTGTGAATACTGTCAGGACACAATTGAAACTGCAACATCAGTATTAGATCAAAGTGCTCTATGAGCCAACTCATTCATGCTTATCAGTGAAGTAAGCAGAAGTCGAACAGATATATTTTGAACAGACTTAGCAAATCATAAACATTCACTGTGGAAATAAATATGGTGTTGTAGGTGCCAAAAAGGAGACGCGTTGTTCTGCCACAGGTAGCCCAAGCTGAGTTTGAAGGGGATTTCAACGAATGTCAGAAATAATAATTATAAATACATTTAAATGCCTTAACTTGTCCCTGTTTCTTGTTAACTGGAAATAATTAGTGGTTTCTTTTTGTAGTTTTAGGGAATTTCAGAAGAAAAAAAAACTTGTACGGTGAAAACTCACCGAAATCCCTCGCAAACGTCCAGAATCACGTATATTTCCAGTCAACAAGACTGAGAGGGTGTGGTAGTTTATTGGCATGTTTTGTGGAGTAACTTCTGACATTCGTATTGCATAAGAAGAGTGACACTGGGTTGGGTGGTATTGAAGGCGCTGAAACTGGATCTTCCTCTGAGTAATGTTGGGTGAGGCCAGAAACAAAAACAGCTTACGAGTCCAGTGAGTACTCCTGCTAACTTTGAAGGGAACCAAAGCAAGGCAGGGGATCGAGCTCTAATGCAGCATATTTCTCAATATCACAACACCAAGGTTTTTCGAACAAAAAACCTTCTTAAGATATGGACCTAAGATCGACTCAAGGTGGCTCTTCGACCGCCAAGTTTCAGTATGGTCACTCCCACCACATCACTTAAAGTTCTGTAAGGTACCGTTCATGATTTATAGGGCGCACCGGATCAGGAAAAAACCTACCGGGCTTCGTAATTTTTTCTCCTCCTAAGTAACGGAGTTTATATTTTTCCCCAACAAAGTGACCCAAGAAAAGAGACAGTTCTTTGGAATATATAAATCGTAGAAAATGATAAACATTGGTACTCGCCGACGTTCGCATCGAAATTTTTCATACCCGATTTCTCACTGAACAGTATAGCATGCTGGAATGTTTGTTAGATGTTGGTACGTATCAGGCAAGCTGAAACCGCAAGGTTTACGTTCTCACGTTGTTCAGCTTTTTTAATTGTCGTCTTGCATTTACTTGTTCTTCATTTCTTCATTTCAGAACTTGCAGTCAAGCAAAAAATAAAGTTAATTCCTAATTTACCATTTTTGAAACGTGTTTCAATTCTTCTAGGTCTTAAAGTGCACCGAACCACGAAATATAATTTTAGCTTGAATAAATCTCTATACAATTAACTGGTGAAAGAATTTTTCGATTTGGGTGAATCCTCGTTTTTCTGCGTCCTGTAGAAGTTTTGAAACATTTGGTTCAAGTCCGCGCCAAAGGGTCCTGGGGCGAGTGACGTACAAAGGAGTATCGCGTGCTAGTGCTTGCTACTGATGTTTTCTGTTACACAACCTAGTGCATTCCCTGGTTAGTCTCTTGGAATTCTCCATTCTTCTTAGATTCTAGTCATTTAACAGCATTGAATGAAAGACAAAGATAAGGATATTGCCGAAGAAAGCCTGAGCTCCACTAAGAGTTCGTTAGAAGAGAGTGTTTATGAAGATCAAACGATGTGTTCAGTTGTTGTCGAAGTCCATTATTCAATTTTTGACGCCTGTGTTATTTTTCGAATTGACGTTCCATTCTTGAACTCCATAAGGGTACATTTTGTTTAAAGAAAGGTTCGATTTTAATGTAAACAAGAATTAGTCACGTTTCCAGTAATAAAAATTCCCTCACGGTGTTTTTCAATCATCCAGAAAGTGCTAGTTAAAATTAAGCTTGTCTGCTATTCATGGCAAGTTGGCTAAATGGTCAACGGTTGCTTACATTCAACCAATTTGTTACGACACTTCCGCTATTTCTGCTAAAGCCGCCACATCCGTCTACGCAGATTTCTGCTAACGCCGTTTCCCCCCTCTTCACAATAACTCATCCATTGCTTCGCAATGAATGAGTTAAAAAGGATGAACAATTTAATTAATACATTCATTATGACATTTAAACGTAACTGTAACAGTAAGATCTTGGTATAAACAATTCTCAGATATTTAAAGTAAAAGTGACTTCAAGAAGGTAATAACAATAACAAAGAAGTCCGGTTCATCATGAATGTATTAACTAAATTGTTCATTCTTTTCTAATACTGATGTCGTAGTTTCAATTGTGTCCTAACAGTATTTCACACCCTTCACACTACATACACTTCTCTTAAACTCAGAACTTCCCTTTAAAAATTACACGATAATTGTAGAAATATCCCAAAAACACGCTTTGCAAACATACCAAAGCGTTAGAGCATAAATAAACAGTTGGCACCATACCTCCTTCCAAATACCTCCATCTTTTTACAACTGGCATGGAGTATCCAGAGGATCTTGAATTAACCTAATTTTCTGTTTACCCCTCCTCTATTCCAAACCACTTCCCTAGCCAGCACTCACTTTCACATTGAAATTTCGAGTAAATAATTATATAGTGTTAACTTTTTTTTACGCCAGCCCGGCTCCATAATCTTCACTCGCTTTTAAAGCCTTTTTGCTCCCTCTAGTATCGCTAACTTTCCATCGTCGTTTCCAGTTATGAAGCCAACGTTAATTACTACTTTGTTATCGACATCTCTTTTGGAATTGCTTCCCGTGTTGTTGTCTTTCATTTTGAAACCTTTGTTTGGCTTGGAAAATCCCCTACGTTTCTCCGCTTTCGAAGCCACGAATTCCGACAGTGACTTCGCCGATGACGAAGAAGAAGCATATCCCTCTTTGGTGTACTTCCTGTCGATGTCGAAGAATTTTCCGGGACTTTATGACCACATTTGAAACAAAATTTGTCTGTAGCATTCACCTTACAAGATACGCAGGTCTCCGCCGTAATATTTTTTGGAATAAGGCAAACTCGAATACCTCTGAAAAGATGCGACCCTTGGCGCACGTAAGGGCATGTGACAAATTATTTTTTGCCATTTCCAAAATATTTCTCTGGATTTTACGAAGATTTTTTAATTGCAACCTATTTACGAACTTAAATGATTCATTAGCATTTGTCACAGTCTTTCTTAGATTTGGCAAACTCCTCTGACAATGATTTGAAAGAAGAATGCCGATATAAAATATTTTTTTGGATTTGAAAAATAATTTTGGATTATTCTTTATTGGCTTCCGTAGTTAGCTGATGAAAACATTTGAACTTCTTTCGTCCTTTCATTCATCGTATTTTTAATGTCGTCTGTTTTTTGTTATTTACACCGTTAAGCAAGACGAAAAGCATCTCCATCCCTTTCATATGCGAGTCCGCTCCCGGAGCTGGTCATTTTGTTAGTTCGTCAGATAACTCCGATGATCTTTCACCCATAAAAAACTATAATTGCAATAGCAATTAAAGTTGATGTCAGACACCAAACTGTTTGCAGTAAACAAAAAATGGATTAGGAGATATAAAAAATAAGATATAAATTATCACGAGTTCTAAACATATTAGGTAGAATCATTGCTTTAAAAGGAGTAAAAATACCATACATTATTGAAATCATGCTGCCTTTTATTTGAACAAGCATGTTAAAAATATTTTTGTTTTGTAACATATACAAGGCGAGGGTTAAAAAGCATTCAAAGACGCGTGCCGAGAGGCGAGACATTCTTAAGCTTTTGAAACTGAAGCGCGAAGGATTGTTTTCCAAATATGAAACAATTAAGTTCCATCTTATTACGGCAAATTAATTACCTTTAAGTTGTGTATAACTTATTGTATCACTGCCGACAATTTCAGGGACCGATCATTTATAACCATTGTCCAGGCACCTCGTGTAATTCTACTGGTTCATAACGATCAGGTGGACAAGACAAGAACCCATGTCCTGTTCACTACCATTGCTAACGCCTGGCCAATGTTAATTTTCATTCTTGTTACGGCTTCACTGTCAGGAATCATCATTTGGTTTCTGGTAAGTCACCACAGATAGCGGTTTTTCGTATTTATACTGTTTTAAAACTGAATATCTTGGAAGCTGTCTTCCTACGATTCTGTTCTCCTAACGTCGAATTAGACAGGGAAAAATTGAAAAACTGGGACATGATTGTAAGTAAACATTCCATACAGGGACATCTTTGATTTGCTATTCTACCACCGTTTTAATCAAGTAACCGTTCGAAAACGTGACAATCTTCGTGTCAGTCTCAACCAGTTTAACAGAATCCTGGAATGTCTAGTCCTTAAAAACGACAAAAACCATGACAGATGGACAGGTGACTTAGCCTGCGTAGAAAGCGTTTGCGTGTTGAGCACTTGAAAGCCGATTTACAAAATGCGAATGGATGCGCAGAATGGGGCGAGAGGAAAAGTAAGAATGGAGGGGGAGAGGGGAGGGGAAAAAGGAAACGCTTGTCCCCAAACCCCATGATTTTCCAGAACGCCCTCATAACGACTACACGTTTGAGCACACATCTGTCTGGTGCTTGTCAAATAAACGGTCAATGAGAATAAGGAACTTGTCAACGGAAGTGAAATATTTCAAAAACAAACGTGGCGCTCCACGTGGTACGCTGGGAAAGTCCTTCGATCGCGAAATAAACATGCTTTAAACCATAGAGTGAATGGCTTCTACCCTTCTCCCTCACACCCCGTGCTTTCTTTTTCTCTCGTCCCAAGCCGCGCGCATCCTAATTTCAAGGGATCGAAAACCGCACGGAAACGCTTGCAACGCAGGCTAAGGTTGAGTGAATTCGAATACCCTTTTCAACTAGTATATATATATCTGTGTGTGTGTGTGTTTGTGTGTTTTATAGCTCAAGGGAACTTATACTTAGATTGCTCATGATATCAGTCTATTATGCAAAGGTTGATCAGACTAGAACTGAAGAATGTACAGTGGAAATAATCATTTCTCGCAACAATGAAATGATTGAGAACAAGAGATAGGAAGCATATTGTTTTGCTTGAAAGTACGCTCCAATCTGAAGAAATTGTTGACCGCATTCCCGTTGTTGTTGAATTCTTCATAGGATCACACAAGTAACCCTGGTGAATTTCCACCACCATTTCTCAGAGGAGCCTGGGAAGGATTTTGGTGGGCTCTTGTTACCATGACAACTGTGGGGTAATTAGTGTTCTCCTTTTTAGTGTAATAAAAAATGTTAAGTGTATGGGCATTGAAAAAGTTTGGTGGATGATGAGGTCTAACCTCATGGACGACTAACACCATGGAAAATGAACAGTAAGGAACCGACGAATCCACACTGGACAAGGATTCATCGATTCCTTTGCAGCGCCATGATGTAAGTGATCTGGGATTACAAACCCAAATCCGGATCAAACCAACGGAAAGAACCCTTATACAATCGACTCTATGCTCATCTTGCGGATGAAAAGTTGCTTCAGTTGAACCTACTGTTTCTTCTGTCTGTATATTTTTAAGAGCTTCGCCTTGATCACAGCGCTTTAAATTGAGCCACGCCTTAGTGCACAATGTTGCGCTGACGACCAGGAATTGTTGCTATTAAAACGTCTAAAAGTTATCGAGATATGCGCACCAAGTTTCCATCAGAATTGTAGAATTCCTAGGGCGAATAGTAATCTGTGGAGACACGGTAGTGTAGTGGTTAGCGTGTCGGATTTCCGAGCCGGAGGTCCGTAGTTCGAACCCTGGTAACTACACACTGTCTCTCTCCATTCAGCGATATATAATGCTGGAGGTAGCCTCACTTTGAACTAGTACCCCATCCAGGAGGAAGCAACAAGAATGCTCCTGAGTGCTTCGTGCTACTGAAACAGGGATACTGTAAGCTTCGGCCGAGTGGGCTTTAAGGCCCATCAACGCGTTTAGCTCCTAAGAAAACATTGTTCGTTACTTTGTGGTGTGTTGTCTTTAATTTCAGATATGGTGATCGTTCTCCTAAGTCGGCCCTGGGTCGTGCATTCTGTATCCTGTGGATAATAACTGGTGTCATCATAATCTCCATTTTTACTGCCCTTGTCACTGCCTCGCTATCGGCCAGTACAGTACAGATTTTTAAGATTCACGGTTCGAAGGTAAAAGTCTACAAAACCATATTTTTAGCCTTTTAGTGACGAAAAGTAGTATAGTGGTTGGCGTATCGGATTTACGAACACAAGGTCCGGAGTTCGAGCCCTGGTGGTAGCTCTGTATTGTTTCCTTAGACAAGAAACTTAACTCCACACTGTTTCTCTCCACACAGGTGTATAAATGGGTACCCATGATATAATGATAGGGGTAGCCCTGGGTTGGACAAGAATCCCATCCAGTAGGCACTAACGAAACTCACAGGTGCTTCATGCTAGTGAAACCGGGCTAAGCTCCGCGATAAGCTCATGTGGCTCTTTTGCGTCTTTACCCTTATCTTTTATCTTTTGCATGTTCTATTATAGTCACTCTCAAGTGGAAATGTTGAAAAATGGCTGCAGTCACATAAGTTAGTTTCAAGTTACGTGACTTCATACCTAACTGTTAATTAGTGCTTTCGGTCGACTTTGCGGTCACACCACGTCAGAATTAATAGAAGTTCGTGACGGCCCTTATTGTTGATCCGTGAAATATCAACATGGTTGAGCCACGTTAAGTGTGTCTAGTTTTTCTTCTTATTTCTTTTTTTTTTTCGAGCGACAAACCGTCGGAGCAAATTGAGAAATAAGCTGATACAAACAAATACAAGGATGGCTGCACAATAGCTTGAGTGCTACACATGTCGCTACCTTGTTTTATGTAAATTTTTTGTTTGTTGGTTTTGGTTTTCCCCTCGCTTCACGCTTGGTTTTCATTTTGCATATTTATATATGTTCATCTCGCACGTGAGAAATGAATTGTCGCATTCTGATTGGTTGTTTGGTTTGTAAACTTAAGACTAACCCATGAGCCCTGTTTTGGTATTACTATAGCCAGTCTGTATTGTTTTGGATCACCGAGGCGTCAATTATTCTAAATGTAGTTAGAGCGAACAGAGAAACGGTCACATTAGCAAAGTAACTAACTATAGTTATCCCCGTCTTAACTGTAGTTAGTAGCCCAGATGTGACACCAACCATTATCTCATAACGTTAATTAGGCCTTCGATTATGTAAACTTTACAAAAGTTGAAAATACTTTTATAAAGAACTCTGTTGTCGTCGTCATTATCGTTATCGTTAATGTTATCGTCATCGTTCTTGTTATCGTTTTGTAAAGTGTTAATTTCATTCTAATGAAGATCGGAGCAGTGAATGGAAGTGAAGAATTCAAATTAGGAGTCACCATGAATGCCGACATGAAGGGTAAGGCAAAACAGTGTTCTTTTTTCCCTTAATTTAAAATCAATAGCAACTGAACTAAATACCCCAGTATAGATTTTTTGTGATTTTGTGTAATACTTTTCGACCTATTTTCCTCTTAACGTCTTGGTGAATCGTATGATTTTGTCATATAGTTTACAGAAGATGTACTGCACCTCCAGAGGTAAAAATGGCGATGTCATCCAGTAAAGAGATAAAGTATATAACTCTTCCCAAAAAAATTGTTTCTGAATCAGTTAAGGAGTTTGCCACTACAAAACCTCCACAACCCCATCCCACCTTCCCACCCTTAAATAAGACAGATTTCTAATGTCGCTACACACAGAATTAATAGACGGCCACCGTTTATGCAACTGATCCAGAATTTTACAGTGTTTTCCAATGTGATCGAACTTGTGATCCTTAAAATTTTTTTCCAGTCTTCAAGCATGTTATGAAAATGACAGAGTCTCTTCTGGCACACGAAATTGATGGAGCTTTGGTGGATAACTACGTCATTACGCACTCTTTGAACCTGATCCAAGAAGAACCAATCAGAGTAGAGAGATATATAGATCATCCAATCACGTATGGTGTAGTTTTGGCAAAGAATTCCACGCGGCTAGAGAAGTGCGCAAGGCATTTTATTCACAACCACCCACAGGAAATATTTGAAATAATTGCTGCTAATCTTGTCCCCCTGAAGGTATAGTATTACATGCAAACATTCTTCATTCAGAATGTTACTCCATAAGTGAAAAAAATATAGATACCACATAAATTGGTGTATTAGTTTCAAAATGGAACGTTTCACGTTTAGAATTGAGTACAAAGTGGGCATGTGAGATGTGTTAGCCAGCAAGCAGTTATTTCTATGGAAGGTAGAACTCGGATGAAATACTTTTGTCGTTCCCATACTTACGGGCAATCAAAGTAAAGCAGGGTTCAATTGATGGCTATGCTGCACAGTTACTCAGTCAAATTTCCATTCGCTCCGACGAAAGGCTAACGCTCGAAATGTCAGCACCTCCCTTTTACCTTAAGGTGGTATAACTTACTCAATCAACTCGTTTGATTTACCCAATTTCTTGTGTTCCTTTAAAACTGCTCAGTGCTGTCATTGTGAAACCTCCATTAAGCGGATGACCTCGGGATATTCCCAAGTGTCCACTAACAATTGAAAAATGTTATTTGATTATTAACTTTCAAAGGTTTCTCTATATTGTAGTAAATTGAAGTTTCAAAGTAATTAAACTGTACTGAGTCAGTTTGTTGCCAAATGTATTGTTGTTTTTAATAAGTATTTCCTAGCAACTAATGTATGGACTTATCACTTTTCTATCAAATCTTCCAAGGTTGTAATATAGTACTTCATTGTAAATTCATTCCGGCGTCGGCGGTTTCACTGACATGACACAGGCCTTATGGGAAGACAAAGAATCTATTTTTCTTGCTTTTTTTTTTTCAGAATCCTACTGATGATGAAAACCAACAGCTTAAGGCGGCAGAGGGCTTGTTTTACCAAGAAGACATATTTGAACTCATAATGTATATTGGTCTTGGCGTGGCGGTAACGCTCTTCATTGTGGGACTTGGTTGGGAATTTCTGATCCGTCGACCTAAGATAAGTAAGTATATTACTAACGCATGCCGTGCTAAACATGCAAATTATGATAAGGAAATATCAATAATTAGAATAACATCTTACAAACACAGCAACCTTAGCACATTGAGAATCTGATTGGCTCACTATGTTGCCGGAGATTCTAGGAATTTCAAGTGAGCTTTGGTCGAAGAAAAAAAATGACCGGACTCGACTCTTACTTTACAGCTATTTCCGAGAGATGTCACTGAGATTGCATCATTGGTATATACGAAAACAACTTATTATTCTCTTCATTCTCGCTGAATAGTGGCTTTATTCTGCCACTGTTCACCTCGATTTCAGAATACAGTAATTGTTAATTCATCATATAGAATTTATAAAGGATTTTATTGCCTTTCCAAGGCGTGCTCACACTGCACCTGCAGACGCCTGAAGCATATTCCTTATGAAGTTTATTTATCTTATCATTTTAGTTATTAGTTTGTTGTACTGTTTGCTGACCTGTAAAGTTGTCTGTTTTTTGAATTTGCTGATATTTTTCTAGCGAATAAGCATAAGCCTCAACATAATTGAGATGGACAGTAATACTCAATTAGTATTTATTAATTATTGTTGTTATAGATTTTATTTTGTAAGTTTTCTTTTTTAAAATATGCTGATCTTCCCCTAACCAATGAGCCTCAGCTGTGATGAACGGCATGTGTAAGTTAATGTAGGGGCCTCGTTTAACTACATACCAGAGACCAAGGGCAAGAGTTAAAACGAGACTTTTTGTCGCAGGAAATCAGCGTATGCAATTTGCCCCTAAGGGATCTTACTCTGCCAAGGATGAAGAAGTGAAGTTGCACCCCTATGACAACTCGAACCACGCCCGTTTAGATGACATGATAGCAGAATATCAAATGTTTCATGACCGCTGGATTGAAGGACTCAAAAAACTAAGAGATAAAGAGTTGGCCAATGATCGTGTTGCTAACGGTCGCAAAACCTCAAATACGAGCGGCAACAACGACATGGCGTCTGTATAGGAGAAACCAACAGTGCGAAGGGGCTTGTCCTGCTGTTTCGATTTTTGAATCTGTAAGAGAATAAACTTTCATACAGATTCCCCCTTTCGTGATGAGCAGTGAACAGATATAAATCGTCGAGGACCGAGCCCTTTGAAGATTCTTTTCAATGTTACAGTCCCCCAACTGGAAGAATTACGTTGTCAAATATGGCTTGGTAAGATGTTTGGCATGTTCTACGATTTTATGGAAAACGCATAATGTACCTCTACATGGATCTAGCTTTATTTTACTTTTGTTTAGTTGATTTGTATATTTTTCATGTTCTTAGGACACGGACTTAACAACATGTTAATAAACCATGCGTGGAAATGTTGGTGTTATGTTCGAAGTTTGAAGTAGTGAAATACTGTACTGTGAATGTGCATTTTTTATTTGATTTATGAATAAATAATTTTGACATTTCTTAAGGAACAACAAATAAGCCTGTTCTTAGTCCTCACAGAAAAGACAAACGTACTTCCGCTACGAACTCAACTATTTATTTGAAAGTGACAATTGAATTTCGAGTAGTCTACGTAGGGAGCGATCCCTTAACTTAAATATACGCTAACAAGCTATCTCTTAACTTACGAGCTCCTTTGAAATATCCACTCGAGGGCACACAACTCTTGAATTCTCTTCCGTTAGCATCTCCACACAACTTCACAGCATAATTAGTAACTATGTTCACAGCAAACGCGATCTCCAAGTAACTCTTATCTACTTTAGACTACTTCCGAACGTACGTACTTAAGCGAACTTCTGGGCGAAAGTCAGACTACTACTGAGCGAACGTCATAAAGCTGTGTGGTAACGTTCCTTATATACAGGTACAGAGAATTCTAGAACATTCGGAAGATTACAATAATAACTATAGTAATATTACCTAACTCGGTTACATCATGTTCTTAGTGTGTTCTCCAGAAGGAATCTTGCGTGATTCATGAAATATTTGAATATTAACAGAAAGTTCTCCTTGTAACAACATTATAGACTCGCATTGTTGAAAGGGAAAGAAAAATAATGCCGTATAATGTTGAATTGCTTTCATCCGGCTTGCACAATTTTCAATTTTAAATTGCTGTAACTCCATTGTCGTTGTTGTTCGCAGTTTGATTGATCACTCAAGTCCAATAATTTTCCACCGCCGGTCAACTTTGGTCATTTTGTCGGGGAATGCTGGGGCATTACATTATCTCCTCAAATACTTCATCTGTGCTGAACACCTTCCCACGAAATTATCTAAAATTACGAATTACTTTAGAAACTTGGTTAAGTAACTTACAACAAACGTCTCAGTACCGATGAAGACGATTACCGGCCTCTTAAAAACGAATCAGGAAAACAGAGTACAAGGTGAGTTATTCAACAAACGGGTCGGAAGCTGGAAAAAACAGTTAACGCTCTTACACATTCACTAACTAAAGTATTGAAAACGAGCGAGATTGCGAACCACATTTTATTTATTTATTTACCTCGAAAGTAGGTAACAGTTTGACTGGTGGTTGTTCATTATCTTGGAAACGATCAATTTATTGAGTCTTATGAACTACTGGTACCCGTATTTATCGCATCTTTACTTGTAATTGATATATATAATTTTGATTGTTATATATTGGTGTCAGTTCTGATTGGCTAGATAATTTTTGCTGGTACTGTTTCGTTGTGTCATACCTACAGAAAATTGTTTCCATACGTGTAGAAGTGACGTTATGTCTACAGTTAGTAGTTTCCAGTAAAGCAGTCGAAATGTAAGCTTAAAAATAAGGTTGTTTACAAGTCTATTGTACTGTACAATGACCTATTTGTTCTTGTGTGAGTTCTCGTCTTGACAGACAATCAGGTCTATGAATAATAAAACAATTATTGGATTCGGCTTTCGCAGGATAGCGAGAATTACTAAAGCTTTGGTTTGTGTTATCCGCCTCAGCTTACAGCTGCGGCAGATAACACCGACTTTGGCCTTGATGACTCTCACTAACATCCTTAACCAGGACTCTTGCCTCAGTCTCATCCAATAATTTTCTATTGTCAGCCTAGAACTCACTAAGGAACTTGCCCCAAAAAGGTTTTCTTTCATTCCTACATGAAAACTTGTTTAAAATAAACAAACCGAATGTACAAAGAGATGCGGCATACTTTCTTCTCTCTAATTTAAGTGTAATGCAAGATTTTTCTACTTGCCTTGACATATTAGCCTTGACTTTATCCATACTCTGTTAAGCAAAGATAAGAGAGGTTTCTACCTCGAGAAGGAATTTATAGAGGTAAAAATACCAAATTAGCAAACTAAGAGAGAAAATAACAGAAGATGTGTCAGCAGAATTTCATAACCGTTACATTGATAATTGACCCTTTATTTTCCCGGGTGAAAAAAGAGAAGAAAAAAACCCTTTGTCATGTTATGGCACCCATAAACTTTCTCTACGGAGAACATTATGTGTCAAACTAACAAGCGTTGACTTTGACGTGAAGCCTTTTGCATTTTTCCAACCACGTGTCGTGGAAAGCCTTATAATCCTGCAACAACTCTTCCAAGTCTCCTTCGACTAAACCGGTGGCTTGGTCACTAAAAGACGTTTGTTTGGCCAGTTCAACGCTAACCGATTCATAGGGCGTTTCTGAATTCTTGGGGCGATCTGTGTGTAAATTAGATAAACACGCCATGCATTAATCCTCTGCTAACACTTGAATGCAGTGAGATTTTACACGATAGTGTATTTAAATGTACAGTATTCTCTTAGACTCCATTTTGCTTCATATTGTGTTGATGTGTAGGCAATGCAATCAAGGTTGCTGTGTCAATTGCAATATGAATACAGCCGACCGAAAATATTGTTTTTTTTTTACGAACTGTAACGACCAGTGTACAGTCTCTGGGTTTTAGTGTTCAATTATTATTATTATTATTATTATTATTATTATTATTATTACTACTTTTCTTGCTGTATGTCCGACCACCGTCGTACTTAGTTTGCATTGTTATCGCATTAAACTGGTTAAGGCCCATTTAAACGGTTGCAACATTTGCTTCAACATGCATTCAATATTTTGTTGAACCAAATGCTACGTACGTTTCAGCAGGTCGTCCTTTGTTCTCGAATGTCGAGTGGTTTTGAAGCCGTTTAAACACTCTTCAACAATTGTAGAACATAGCATGCTCACATCAGGCTGCAAAAGTCAATATGACGTGAACTGTTCACGTAAACTGTGAAGATTCTCCCGAAGATGGAGGCCAAATGGAATAAAATCGAAAGCTCCCGAGCAAGACACAAATATTAGGTGAGAAAATTTGAAGAGCCTTTAAGGTTTCCAGAAAATGGAGCACCGAAGATATAAATGACCTAATCGATGAGTCCCTGTTTGTAGGATGTTTTTAATCGCGTCTACACACGACAAACTCGACAAACTCGACGCCTCATCAGTGATCGACAAAACAATGTAGCGGCTCGTAGTTTATCTACTATCTAGACGAAACAGTCTTGATTCCAGTTCTTAGTTCCTGGCAATGAAATGTCGAAAAAGTGTTGGTTATTTTTTTGGCGCATTGTTGGAACCGTTTGAACAGCCTCCGCGCAACTTTGTTTTTGCGTCCAACATTGGCCCAAATGTTGAAACCGTTTAAACGGGCCTTTGTGTCTCTCATTCTGGTAGAGTTGCAAGTTTAAATGTTGAAAGTGATGTATTGCACTTTAACCTTCCCTTAAAAAAGTGTTATGCCCTGTTCACACCACATCTTAAACTGAATATGAATAAATGCTGTTAACTTAAACACGGTTTAAAATTGTTTCCTTGACTACAAATTTAGTACAAATACAAAAAACCGTTTAAAGTTTATTTGAATCCTGTGTAAAAGACCCTGTACCATTTTTCGGTTACCGATTTCCACGTTTTAAAACCTGGTTTAACTAAACATGTTTAGTTGGTATGAATGGGACATTAGTCAGTCTTTTCCAGACGGATGAACAACTAAAACAATATAAAGCCAGTAGTGTACTTACTGTGACAGTACTTCTTAGAAATATATTCATATAGCATGCCAGTGATAAACAGACCACCCAGAATGGCAACTCCACAGTATACGATCATCTTGAAAGATCCTTCTTCATAAAACAAACCCTCGGCGGCCTTTACTTCCTGGCTTACATCATCAGAAGGATTCTGCAATTAATCAGAAGAATATCTGACACCCGTAAAGAGTGTATTAGCTGACTTTACTAAGCGAGACATACAGGAAAAAAAATTGCAAGCATTGCAGGATGTTAAAATAAATAAACAATTCCTTTAAAAAGCACTGATCACACTGTCGGAATCTTCAGAGACATCTGTATAATCGATTTTGCATCGATCATAAGCCATATCATAGAGATGGTTACCTTGAGCGGCTGAAGGTGTTCAGCAATTTTTTGAAACACTTTTCTAGGGTAATTTTCAGCGTAACTTCTCATGCAAGCTGAAGTCCGAGATGAATTTCGCGCCAAAACCATACCATACGTCACCGGGTGCTCAATCGTACGCTCGATCCTGATTGGATGATCTTTGATCAAGTCGAGGTGGGAAGTGATAATGAAGCTATCAACAAATGCACCGTCAATTTCCGATTTCAGTAATGCCATTGTAATTTCCTGCACTTTGGGGAACACTGAAACGATCAAAGATACATCGTTAAAAGAAATTATTAAACGTAAGAAAATTCGTCAACAGGGTTTCGGACTTGGACTCTGGCAGGAGCCCTGGTGGTCATCCCGGGTCTATCTCCTGTCCTGACCACTAGCTGGATTTTTAACACGCTCATCCCGAGCTTCAAATCCTCGACATCGCTTGTAAATAGCCGACTGGTGCGCCTCTCACCGGTTAGGAGTCTTACTGAAGTTTACGTCTATTTGCAATGTTTGTTTCTCTTTATACAGCGGCCCAATTAGCACAACGGCGATAAATACACCGACACTTAAATAAAATGATAATTACTGTTACAAAAGTATATGAATTATATCGGTTTTTTCACAAAGTTTGAATAATACTTGATGGAGCAGGTCTTCAGACGAGTAAGCGACATTTTATTATAAAGAGTGCTTGCTATGACGATTGGGGAAATAGAGGTTTGTAAATTCGTCATTATGTGTAAATTTAATCAAGAAATCTCTCGATTCCCTGAAACCAGTTGAGCAAATCCGACTCTAATTTTGAATTTGAACTCAATTTGTTTCCTAATTTCTCGAATTTTCCCTATTGTCCTTGTATGAGTTTGTCTTCTTTCAAACGCGTCGTGGCAACGCCATCCTCCTCGTAATTAAAGAAAGTTAGTTGACGAAACACCAATTTGAAAAACACCTACAAAGATTGAACGAAAATATGTCGGTAATGTTTGACTTACAAATCACACAGAGTACGTGATCCAGGCTAGCATTCAAAGCTAATCCGTGATCCAGTAGTAGTTGTAAAATGAAGGTCCTGGCCCACCTGGATTTAAATTCAGGGTCAATTATGGTAAAAATGATTTAACCAGCTGCGCCAGAACCGCTTCCAAGTCTAAAAGCCATCAAAATCCATCACAAATCAGAGAAAATCAGCCAAAAAATCCAAAAACTCAGACTGAAATCAGGTTTGAAAAGATCAAGAACGTTTACCAAAATTAGCGAAATCAAGTATAATCATACGGAGCAAAGAAATCAAAATCAAAATCCATCCAATCAAAACCAAAATCTATCGGATCTGACTTTGAAAACCATCCAGCCAACTCTTTAGACCAATTTCCGCAGATAATACAGCCAAGGCATATCAACGTTCCACCAACGTTGTTGACGCAGCCACTCATAAATCCAACCTAAATGATATAGGTAGATTTTTGGATTTTTTGGCTTTTTTGATGGATTTGACTTGGAAGCGGTTCTGGCGCAGCTGGTTAAATCATTTTTACCAGAATTGACCCTGGATTTAAATCCAGGTGGCCCAGCACCCTCATTTTACAACTACTTCAGGGTAATTGTTAAATCCAAACATTACCACATCAGACAAGAATCTTAAAGTCGCATTTCCTTGAGGTAACACCAGAGCAAGGACTGCTGTGACGCTTGCCTATTAAAGTTAGCATCAGCAAAGGGAAAGAAATATGATTGGTGGATATAATTTTAAGGGGTATAGGTACTTGATGTGATATAAAAGCCACGCAAGTGAAAAGTACAATATTTCACCTTTCTCTACTGTGACACCTTCCTCTAATATGCCTTTCTCCTCTAATATCTTACTCTCCTCTAATATGTTACCTTCCTCTAATATGCCTTTCTCCTCTAATATCTTACCCTCCTCTAATATGTTACCTTCCTCTAATAAGCCTTTCTCCTCTAATATGTTACCCTCCTCTAATATGTTACCTTTCTCTAATATGCCTTTCTCCTCTAATATGTTACCCTCCTCTAATATGTTACCTTCCTCTAATATGCCTTTCTCCTCTAATACGTTACCCTCCTCTAATATGCTACCTTCTTCTAATATGCCTTTCTCCTCTAATACGTTACCCTCCTCTAATATGTTACCTTCTTCTAATATGCCTTTGTCCTCTAATAGGTTACCCTCCTCTAATATGCTACCTTCCTCTAATATGCCTTTCTCCTCTAATATGTTACCCTCCTCTAATATGTTACCTTCCTCTAATATGCCTTTCTCCTCTAATATGTTACCCTCCTCTAATATGTTACCTTCCTCTAATATGCCTTTCTCCTCTAATATGTTACCCTCCTCTAATATGTTACCTTCCTCTAATATGCCTTTGTCCTCTAATATGTTACCCTCCTCTAATATGTTACCTTCCTCTAATATGCCTTTCTCCTCTAATACGTTACCCTCCTCTAATATGTTACCTTCTTCTAATATGCCTTTGTCCTCTAATATGTTACCCTCCTCTAATATGCTACCTTCCTCTAATATGCCTTTCTCCTCTAATATGTTACCCTCCTCTAATATGTTACCTTCCTCTAATATGCCTTTCTCCTCTAATATGTTACCCTCCTCTAATATGTTACCTTCCTCTAATATGCCTTTCTCCTCTAATATGTTACCCTCCTCTAATATGTTACCTTCTTCTAATATGCCTTTGTCCTTTAATATGTTACCCTCCTCTAATATGTTACCTTCCTCTAATATGCCTTTCTCCTCTAATATGTTACCCTCCTCTAATATGTTACCTTCCTCTAATATGCCTTTCTCCTCTAATATGTTACCCTCCTCTAATATGTTACCTTCCTCTAATATGCCTTTCTCCTCTAATATGTTACCCTCCTCTAATATGTTACCTTCCTCTAATATGCCTTTCTCCTCTAATACGTTACCCTCCTCTAATATGTTACCTTCTTTTAATATGCCTTTGTCCTCTAATATCTTACCCTCCTCTAATATGTTACCTTCCTCTAATATGCCTTTCTTCTCTAATATGTTACCCTCCTCTAATATGTTACCTTCCTCAAATATGCCTTTCTCCTCTAATATGTTACCCTCCTCTAATATGTTACCTTCCTCTAATATGCCTTTCTCCTCTAATATGTTACCCTCCTCTAATATGTTACCTTCCTCTAATATGCCTTTCTCCTCTAATATGTTACCCTCCTCTAATATGTTACCTTCTTCTAATATGCCTTTGTCCTCTAATATGTTACCCTCCTCTAATATGTTACCTTCCTCTAATATGCCTTTCTCCTCTAATATGTTACCCTCCTCTAATATGTTACCTTCCTCTAATATGCCTTTCTCCTCTAATATGTTACCCTCCTCTAATATGTTACCTTCCTCTAATATGCCTTTCTCCTCTAATATGTTACCCTCCTCTAATATGCTACCTTCCTCTAATATGCCTTTCTCCTCTAATATGTTACCCTCCTCTAATATGTTACCTTCTTCTAATATGCCTTTCTCCTCTAATATGTTACCCTCCTCTAATATGTTACCTTCCTCTAATATGCCTTTCTCCTCTAATATGTTACCCTCCTCTAATATGTTACCTTCTTCTAATATGCCTTTCTCCTCTAATATGTTACCCTCCTCTAATATGTTACCTTCCTCTAATATGCCTTTCTCCTCTAATATGTTACCCTCCTCTAATATGTTACCTTCCTTTAATATGCCTTTCTCCTCTAATGCGTTACCCTCCTCTAATATGTTACCTTCTTCTAATATGCCTTTGTCCTCTAATATGTTACCCTCCTCTAATATGCTACCTTCCTCTAATATGCCTTTCTCCTCTAATATGTTACCCTCCTCTAATATGTTACCTTCCTCTAATATGCCTTTCTCCTCTAATATGTTACCCTCCTCTAATATGTTACCTTCCTCTAATATGCCTTTCTCCTCTAATATGTTACCCTCCTCTAATATGTTACCTTCCTTTAATATGCCTTTATCCTCTAATATGTTACCCTCCTCTAATATGTTACCTTCATCTAATATGCCTTTCTCCTCTAATACGTTACCCTCCTCTAATATGTTACCTTCTTCTAATATGCCTTTGTCCTCTAATATGTTACCCTCCTCTAATATGTTACCTTCCTCTAATATGCCTTTCTCCTCTAATATGTTACCCTCCTCTAATATGTTACCTTCCTCTAATATGCCTTTGTCCTCTAATATGTTACCCTCCTCTAATATGTTACCTTCCTCTAATATGCCTTTCTCCTCTAATATGTTACCCTCCTCTAATATGTTACCTTCCTCTAATATGCCTTTCTCCTCTAATATGTTACCCTCCTCTAATATGTTACCTTCTTCTAATATGCCTTTGTCCTCTAATATGTTACCCTCCTCTAATATGTTACCTTCCTCTAATATGCCTTTCTCCTCTAATATGTTACCCTCCTCTAATATGTTACCTTCCTCAAATATGCCTTTCTCCTCTAATATGTTACCCTCCTCTAATATGTTACCTTCCTCTAATATGCCTTTCTCCTCTAATATGTTACCCTCCTCTAATATGTTACCTTCCTCTAATATGCCTTTCTCCTCTAATATGTTACCCTCCTCTAATATGTTACCTTCTTCTAATATGCCTTTGTCCTCTAATATGTTACCCTCCTCTAATATGTTACCTTCCTCTAATATGCCTTTCTCCTCTAATATGTTACCCTCCTCTAATATGTTACCTTCCACTAATATTCCTTTCTCCTCTAATATGTTACCCTCCTCTAATATGTTACCTTCCTCTAATATGCCTTTCTCCTCTAATATGTTACCCTCCTCTAATATGTTACCTTCCTCTAATATGCCTTTCTCCTCTAATATGTTACCCTCCTCTAATATGTTACCTTCCTCTAATATCCCTTTCTCCTCTAATATGTTACCTTCTTCTAATATGCCTTTGTCCTCTAATATGTTACTCTCCTCTAATATGTTACCTTCCTCTAATATCCCTTTCTCCTCTAATATGTTACCCTCCTCTAATATGTTACCTTCCTCTAATATGCCTTTCTCCTCTAATATGTTACCCTCCTCTAATATGCTACCTTCCTCTAATATGCCTTTCTCCTCTAATATGTTACCCTCCACTAATATGTTACCTTTTTCTAATATGCCTTTCTCCTCTAATATGTTACCCTCCTCTAATATGTTACCTTCCTCTAATATGCCTTTCTCCTCTAATATGTTACCCTCCTCTAATATGTTACCTTCCTCTAATATGCCTTTCTCCTCTAATATGTTACCCTCCTCTAATATGCTACCTTCCTCTAATATGCCATTCTCCTCTAATATGTTACCCTCCTCTAATATGTTACCTTCTTCTAATATGCCTTTCTCCTGTAATATGTTACCCTCCTCTAATATGTTACCTTCCTCTAATATGCCTTTCTCCTCTAATATGTTACCCTCCTCTAATATGTTACCTTCCTCTAATATGCCTTTCTCCTCTAATATGTTACCCTCCTCTAATATGTTACCTTCCTCTAATATGCCTTTCTCCTCTAATATGTTACCTTCTTCTAATATGCCTTTGTCCTCTAATATGTTACCCTCCTCTAATATGTTACCTTCCTCTAATATGCCTTTCTCCTCTAATATGTTACCCTCCTCTAATATGTTACCTTCCTCTAATATGCCTTTCTCCTCTAATATGTTACCCTCCTCTAATATGCTACCTTCCTCTAATATGCCTTTCTTCTCTAATATGTTACCCTCCTCTAATATGTTACCTTCCTCTAATATGCCTTTCTCCTCTAATATGTTACCCTCCTCTAATATGTTACCTTCCTCTAATATGCCTTTCTCCTCTAATATGTTACCCTCCTCTAATATGTTACCTTCCTCTAATATGCCTTTCTCCTCTAATATGTTACCCTCCTCTAATATGTTACCTTCCTCTAATATGCCTTTCTCCTCTAATATGTTACCCTCCTCTAATATGTTACCTTCCTCTAATATGCCTTTCTCCTCTAATATGTTACCCTCCTCTAATATGTTACCTTCCTCTAATATGCCTTTCTCCTCTAATATGTTACCCTCCTCTAATATGTTACCTTCCTCTAACATGCCTTTCTCCTCTAATACGTTACCCTCCTCTAATATGTTACCTTCTTCTAATATGCCTTTGTCCTCTAATATCTTACCCTCCTCTAATATGTTACCTTCCTCTAATATGCCTTTCTCCTCTAATATGTTACCCTCCTCTAATATGTTACCTTCCTCAAATATGCCTTTCTCCTCTAATATGTTACCCTCCTCTAATATGTTACCTTCCTCTAATATGCCTTTCTCCTCTAATATGTTACCCTCCTCTAATATGTTACCTTCCTCTAATATGCCTTTCTCCTCTAATATGTTACCCTCCTCTAATATGTTACCTTCTTCTAATATGCCTTTCTCCTCTAATATGTTACCCTCCTCTAATATGTTACCTTCCTCTAATATGCCTTTCTCCTCTAATATGTTACCCTCCTCTAATATGTTACCTTCCTCTAATATGCCTTTCTCCTCTAATATGTTACCCTCCTCTAATATGTTACCTTCCTCTAATATGCCTTTCTCCTCTAATATGTTACCCTCCTCTAATATGTTACCTTCCTTTAATATGCCTTTCTCCTCTAATGCGTTACCCTCCTCTAATATGTTACCTTCCTCTAATATGCCTTTGTCCTCTAATATGTTACCCTCCTCTAATATGCTACCTTCCTCTAATATGCCTTTCTCCTCTAATATGTTACCCTCCTCTAATATGTTACCTTCCTCTAATATGCCTTTCTCCTCTAATATGTTACCCTCCTCTAATATGTTACCTTCTTCTAATATGCCTTTGTCCTCTAATATGTTACCCTCCTCTAATATGTTACCTTCCTCTAATATGCCTTTCTCCTCTAATATGTTACCCTCCTCTAATATGTTACCTTCCTCAAATATGCCTTTCTCCTCTAATATGTTACCCTCCTCTAATATGTTACCTTCCTCTAATATGCCTTTCTCCTCTAATATGTTACCCTCCTCTAATATGTTACCTTCCTCTAATATGCCTTTCTCCTCTAATATGTTACCCTCCTCTAATATGTTACCTTCTTCTAATATGCCTTTGTCCTCTAATATGTTACCCTCCTCTAATATGTTACCTTCCTCTAATATGCCTTTCTCCTCTAATATGTTACCCTCCTCTAATATGTTACCTTCCACTAATATTCCTTTCTCCTCTAATATGTTACCCTCCTCTAATATGTTACCTTCCTCTAATATGCCTTTCTCCTCTAATATGTTACCCTCCTCTAATATGTTACCTTTCTCTAATATGCCTTTCTCCTCTAATATGTTACCCTCCTCTAATATGTTACCTTCCTCTAATATCCCTTTCTCCTCTAATATGTTAACTTCTTCTAATATGCCTTTGTCCTCTAATATGTTACTCTCCTCTAATATGTTACCTTCCTCTAATATGCCTTTCTCCTCTAATATGTTACCCTCCTCTAATATGTTACCTTCCTCTAATATGCCTTTCTCCTCTAATATGTTACCCTCCTCTAATATGCTACCTTCCTCTAATATGCCTTTCTCCTCTAATATGTTACCCTCCACTAATATGTTACCTTTTTCTAATATGCCTTTCTCCTCTAATATGTTACCCTCCTCTAATATGTTACCTTCCTCTAATATGCCTTTCTCCTCTAATATGTTACCCTCCTCTAATATGTTACCTTCCTCTAATATGCCTTTCTCCTCTAATATGTTACCCTCCTCTAATATGCTACCTTCCTCTAATATGCCATTCTCCTCTAATATGTTACCCTCCTCTAATATGTTACCTTCTTCTAATATGCCTTTCTCCTGTAATATGTTACCCTCCTCTAATATGTTACCTTCCTCTAATATGCCTTTCTCCTCTAATATGTTACCCTCCTCTAATATGTTACCTTCCTCTAATATGCCTTTCTCCTCTAATATGTTACCCTCCTCTAATATGTTACCTTCCTCTAATATGCCTTTCTCCTCTAATATGTTACCTTCTTCTAATATGCCTTTGTCCTCTAATATGTTACCCTCCTCTAATATGTTACCTTCCTCTAATATGCCTTTCTCCTCTAATATGTTACCCTCCTCTAATATTTTACCTTCCTCTAATATGCCTTTCTCCTCTAATATGTTACCCTCCTCTAATATGCTACCTTCCTCTAATATGCCTTTCTTCTCTAATATGTTACCCTCCTCTAATATGTTACCTTCCTCTAATATGCCTTTCTCCTCTAATATGTTACCCTCCTCTAATATGTTACCTTCCTCTAATATGCCTTTCTCCTCTAATATGTTACCCTCCTCTAATATGTTACCTTCCTCTAATATGCCTTTCTCCTCTAATATGTTACCCTCCTCTAATATGTTACCTTCCTCTAATATGCCTTTCTCCTCTAATATGTTACCCTCCTCTAATATGTTACCTTCCTCTAATATGCCTTTCTCCTCTAATATGTTACCCTCCTCTAATATGTTACCTTCCTCTAATATGCCTTTCTCCTCTAATATGTTACCCTCCTCTAATATGTTACCTTCCTCTAATATGCCTTTCTCCTCTAATACGTTACCCTCCTCTAATATGTTACCTTCTTCTAATATGCCTTTGTCCTCTAATATCTTACCCTCCTCTAATATGTTACCTTCCTCTAATATGCCTTTCTCCTCTAATATGTTACCCTCCTCTAATATGTTACCTTCCTCAAATATGCCTTTCTCCTCTAATATGTTACCCTCCTCTAATATGTTACCTTCCTCTAATATGCCTTTCTCCTCTAATATGTTACCCTCCTCTAATATGTTACCTTCCTCTAATATGCCTTTCTCCTCTAATATGTTACCCTTCTCTAATATGTTACCTTCTTCTAATATGCCTTTCTCCTCTAATATGTTACCCTCCTCTAATATGTTACCTTCCTCTAATATGCCTTTCTCCTCTAATATGTTACCCTCCTCTAATATGTTACCTTCCTCTAATATGCCTTTCTCCTCTAATATGTTACCCTCCTCTAATATGTTACCTTCCTCTAATATGCCTTTCTCCTCTAATATGTTACCCTCCTCTAATATGTTACCTTCCTTTAATATGCCTTTCTCCTCTAATGCGTTACCCTCCTCTAATATGTTACCTTCTTCTAATATGCCTTTGTCCTCTAATATGTTACCCTCCTCTAATATGCTACCTTCCTCTAATATGCCTTTCTCCTCTAATATGTTACCCTCCTCTAATATGTTACCTTCCTCTAATATGCCTTTCTCCTCTAATATGTTACCCTCCTCTAATATGTTACCTTCCTCTAATATGCCTTTCTCCTCTAATATGTTACCCTCCTCTAATATGTTACCTTCCTTTAATATGCCTTTATCCTCTAATATGTTACCCTCCTCTAATATGTTACCTTCATCTAATATGCCTTTCTCCTCTAATACGTTACCCTCCTCTAATATGTTACCTTCTTCTAATATGCCTTTGTCCTCTAATATGTTACCCTCCTCTAATATGTTACCTTCCTCTAATATGCCTTTCTCCTCTAATATGTTACCCTCCTCTAATATGTTACCTTTCTCTAATATGCCTTTCTCCTCTAATATGTTACCCTCCTCTAATATGTTACCTTCCTCTAATATGCCTTTCTCCTCTAATATGTTACCCTCCTCTAATATGTTACCTTCCTCTAATATGCCTTTCTCCTCTAATATGTTACCCTCCTCTAATATGTTACCTTCCACTAATATTCCTTTCTCCTCTAATATGTTACCCTCCTCTAATATGTTACCTTCCTCTAATATGCCTTTCTCCTCTAATATGTTACCCTCCTCTAATATGTTACCTTCCTCTAATATGCCTTTCTCCTCTAATATGTTACCTTCTTCTAATATGCCTTTGTCCTCTAATATGTTACTCTCCTCTAATATGTTACCTTCCTCTAATATGCCTTTCTCCTCTAATATGTTACCCTCCTCTAATATGTTACCTTCCTCTAATATGCCTTTCTCCTCTAGTATGTTACCCTCCTCTAATATGCTACCTTCCTCTAATATGCCTTTCTCCTCTAATATGTTACCCTCCACTAATATGTTACCTTTTTCTAATATGCCTTTCTCCTCTAATATGTTACCCTCCTCTAATATGTTACCTTCCTCTAATATGCCTTTCTCCTCTAATATACACCGTATTTATAAATGGCGGCCGCGCGGAACGGCCTGGTTTGGAAAGCATGAAAACGAGGCTTGGTAGCCCACGCATCACAGATCACAACAAAAATGGCTTCTTCTAGTGGAGATTGTGACACAGTTATCCTCACCGAAGACGATATTCCCGGAGCTTCTTTAGCTGGAAGAAACCCTTCTTCACTAAAGAATGAAGAACTCAGGTTTTGGTTGCGATGTCGAGGCGATTCGCTAAAGGGACTTAAGACGAAGGCACAGCTCATAAAGAGGTAATCATCAAAACACAGAAACCGATCGAAGCACTTGCTCGCATCTTTGTGATTTGCCTCAAGAGAACTCACGAAATTTTGTTTCTGTAGTATTAAGAATTCTCTCCTTTTCTGCAGAGTCAACGAGTATATTAAAAGTGGAAGGGATAAAATGGTGGTCGATCCCGATCCCGATGAAATCTACACAAAACGAAAAGCAAGGGCTTCGAACCTTCCGAAAGACGCCGCTACTTCATCACGTATGAAATATCCGAGCGATGGCTGGGGTAAATCGCTTGAAAGGATGCCTGCTTTTACCAGAGCTGAGATGAACCAGCACGTGGCAAATTCTGGAAAACGAGTTGCCAATACTGAGCACCATTCGATTCCAACCAATTTGAGAAAAGCTAAAACCTTTTTGCAGGATGAATATTTGAAGGAGATCGAGGTAAACAGCGATGAAAGGTACTTTTATTTGAGGGCAAAGTGTTACCATAGTTTTAAGAAAAGTGAGACTCCCCATGCTCTTCGTTTTGCCATGTGCATTGTCTCTGGTCAAGTCATCCATGCAAACTGTTCATGCAAAGCTGGCAAAGTTGGTTACTGTAACCATGTTCTTGCTTTAATGTTTAAAGCATGCAAGTTCAGTTTATTTGACAGCAAAGCAACAGATGATTTGTGTCAGGATGAGGATGAGCAGGCAGAACTAGCTTGCACTTCCCAGCTGCAGAAGTGGCACAAAAAGGGCCGAGGTGACACAATTTCTGCCCAGCCTGTAATGGATGTCACTATCTCAAAAACAAAACTCGATGAAACTAAGAGTAGAGACGGAGTTAAATGCCTCTTGTATGATGCAAGAGTTAATGCCCAGCATGATGTTGAAGCCGAAATGACATTGAAAAAGGCCCTGCAGCAAATCAATCCTCAGATGGGTTTAGCACTTATGGAAAAAGATGATTCCTCTACAAATAGTTGCGTGGAAACCAAATTTGGCAAGAGTCAGATTGGTTCGTTTTGCAGCTATCAATTAACTCATACCGAGGCAAACTTTGAGGCTACTGTGGACATTTCATCCGTGCCTAGAGAAAGTGTCAGTAGAGAAACCGAACTTATGTATCCGAGGTTTCCTTTAAGCCCATGCGGTGATTTTGTCTTGCCTGACAACATAGACAATTTGGAAAAAGCACTCATCGATACCCTTGTTGTGGATGAGACAATTATTAACAATATTGAACAAGCCACAAGGGACCAGTCATCCTCAGAGCAGTGGAAAAAGGAACGCAAGTTCAGATTTACGGCATCTAAATTTGATTTGATTTCAAAAAGGCAGAGGAATCACGAAAAATTTGCTGCAGACCTTATAAATCCAAAGCCAATTACTTCACGGTATGTTGAGCATGGATTGAAACAGGAACCAATTGCACTTCAAGAGTATGAAAAAATTATGTTCACTCGAAAGACACCGGTAAAGGTTCTTAAGAGTGGTTTTGTTGTTTGTTTGGACATGCCAATTCTGGGGGCCTCACCAGATGGCAGAGTTGTGGATTTTGGATGCCACAATCATTTTGGTCTGGCTGAGGTAAAGTGTCCGGAAACCAAGTTTCAAGTCACTCCACTAGAAGCATGTCAGGATCCGAGTTTTTTTTGCAAGGCTGTAAATGGACAATGTAAACTTAAACGAAATCATGCATACTACACTCAAGTGCAAGGCCAGATGGGCTGTAGTGGAGCCTCATGGTGTGACTTTATTGTGTACACAAAGAAGGGAATTTCAGTGGAAAGGATCCCTTTTGATGCTGCTTACTGGGCAACTCTGAAACAAAAGCTTAAAACAGATTACTTTACCCATTTCATCAAAACTGCAGCCAAATACTAAACATCCATTAGGTAAACAAATGTCTGGCATTGAAAGTATATGTTCATTTTACTTTTATATACATAATAACTGTAAGTTAAGCTTACTCCTGGTCAAGAATGGTTATGGCTTTAAGCTTTTAAAGCTCCAATAGGCATGTGTTACTCAACATCAACGTTCGCCTGGTAATGCAAAACTTAAACAATCACAAATCATGAGAATTAAATGGATTGATCACCAAAGACAAGTTATTATTGTTTTGGTTTTTCAAAAAATCTTTCACAGGTACAACTAAACAACATCTACTGTATGTGGGAAACCAAATGAGGGGATTTGGTATTTATATTGGAGCTTTAAAAGTTGAAGAGAGTTGCAGTTACATAACCAAATGTGATCATGATGTGAAATCATTTTTTAAAATAGTGATCAGCACCTTATTTTTTCAATTTTCATAGTGTGCAATGTGGAAATTAGAAATGAATGACAAATGTGAAAAATTCTCATACATTTTTGCATGATTGGCTGCAAAAACAGAATAGTTACAAGTTCCAGTCAGCACAATATTTTTTTTTCATTACAATCCATTTGTAAATATTCACAAAAGGTAGCATGTTAAGTCACACAAGGTGATTCAGATGCAGGGCTTTTAACTTAAATGTAAAAAAAAATCTTTTTTATTTATAAAAAGATAGGGATATTACATTTTGGTAACATTGAATAAGGAAGCAGTCACTCAAGGCTGATTCAAGTTAAAACATATTATTATGCTCATTTTGTACAATATTGTGGTCCAATGTTATATTTTTTCACTGGATTTGAAATAATCAATTTATATAAAAACAACCCTATGACCTGCTTGTCACTATGTGTGAACTTGAGATTAATTTAAGCACTAATAATGGGATCCTGCATGTTGCAAAGCATGGCACACACACACCACATTTGATTCACTACCCCAAATAGGCTCAGTGGAATAACCCCCTCAAATATAAGAAAATTCTTCACCTTATTTATAGCCCTTTCCACATGTATTCTTAAACTAGCAATTTCTTGTGTCACAATTACATCCTCAGCTGACATCTGATCAGACATTCCTAGAAAAGGAGGGATGTTCAAGGAAACACCAAGGGGTAGAATGTCTTCAATAGTAAAGCCTTTGTCAGCCATTACAGAGTCCCCATTTGAAAAGGGAAGGTTCAAGAAGCCACTTCGCTCTACAATTTCCCTGTCAGATATACTGCCAGTATAGAGTTGGCCAATAAAGGTTAAGAACCCTTTAGGTGAAATTCCCACCAATGCCTTTAAAGTGGTATGGTGTTTATACGAGCTAAACAATTCACTATTTAAAAGGAGGCTGCTAGGCATTTCACAGCGGATCTCGGTACAGTCAATAATGACCCTTGTGGTTGGATACTTTGCCTTAAAATCCTGAGGCATTGTCTCATTTACTAGTTCTCTAGAAGGCCAAATATTTATATGACCAAGTTTCAAATACATATAGTTTATCCAAGAAATAAAGATTCTGCTAACAGTTGGCTGAGAAACGTTAAATAAGTGAGCTAAATGTAACTCGGCAAAACCTTGCCTCAGTCTGCACAATGTCAAAAAGAACTCATCTACTGGTTTTAGAGACCTTGGCCTTCCTTGTTTCACAGGCTTAGCATTGCCAGCAACTTCCTTTCCAGACAACCAGTAATTTATGTTTTCTCCCCTGATACCAGGATCCAAAAAGTCGTACAACGCCACCATAGTCTCATAATTCGGAAACCCCGTGTAAAATGCTACTAACGAGTCATTTGATGAGATGTTTCTTAATGAAAACATCTGTTCCTCTAGTTGCTCGTTTTTCTGTTCCATATCCACAATTTTTTCTTTTAATTGCAAAACCACTGCTTCCAGTTCTTCAATTTTTAAAAGAGCTGCAGATAGCTTCTCTTGAAGCTCAGTTATTATTATATTATTATGCTCCTGTCGCTCCGGTGATGGCGGTATTTCTGCTGTTTCCGGAAAAGACGTCCCGTCGGCCGTATTTGTAGAAGACGAATCATTGCATGTTACTTCGCTGAATTCGGTCATCGAATGCATAATTTCGCTGAATTTTGACTCTAAATTGTTTCT
This sequence comes from Ricordea florida, assembly GCA_949710005.1. Classification (NCBI taxonomy): domain Eukaryota; kingdom Metazoa; phylum Cnidaria; class Anthozoa; order Corallimorpharia; family Ricordeidae; genus Ricordea; species Ricordea florida. The sequence continues at coordinate 47,864,509 of OX453272.1, forward strand.
CACGGTTGTAGCCGTGAAGCGTGGAGTTGGCGGTGGCCGTTTGCGAGGAGAACTTCGCTTCCATGCGAAGATACTTGGCACAGCTCCTGGTTTGGGACTGATCCTTCCATTGAGACTCTTCTTCAAATCTTCAGGCTTAAAATGCCTCGAACAAACCCTTGTTCCTTCCGAAATAGAAAAATCCTTACCTACATCCCTTCTAATGGCATGGATCCACTGCTTTCTAGTACTTGGATCGTCTGGAAAACGAAAAAAGGATATCTTTTCTCCAGTATCTTTGTCTCGCTTATCCTTCTTCGTACACAACGGAACGCAACAATGTGTTGGCATCTCTCAGCTAATCTCCGAGTAGAAAATATTCTTGTCGGCCAAAGTTGTCCCCTACAAAGACTAAGGGAACCTTTTACCCAGCTATTTTTCAAAAGATAAAAATTTCAAATATCTCCGCGTACTACAGCAAAGACACTCCAATGTAATACAAATCTATGAGCGCTTCAAGGTTCAGCTGGCCTACCAGGCCTCGCTTTCATGTTTTCGAAACCAGGCCGTTCCGCGCGACCGCCATTTATGAATACGGTGTATGTTACCCTCCTCTAATATGTTACCTTCCTCTAATATGCCTTTCTCCTCTAATATGTTACCCTCCTCTAATATGCTACCTTCCTCTAATATGCCATTCTCCTCTAATATGTTACCCTCCTCTAATATGTTACCTTCTTCTAATATGCCTTTCTCCTGTAATATGTTACCCTCCTCTAATATGTTACCTTCCTCTAATATGCCTTTCTCCTCTAATATGTTACCCTCCTCTAATATGTTACCTTCCTCTAATATGCCTTTCTCCTCTAATATGTTACCCTCCTCTAATATGTTACCTTCCTCTAATATGCCTTTCTCCTCTAATATGTTACCTTCTTCTAATATGCCTTTGTCCTCTAATATGTTACCCTCCTCTAATATGTTACCTTCCTCTAATATGCCTTTCTCCTCTAATATGTTACCCTCCTCTAATATGTTACCTTCCTCTAATATGCCTTTCTCCTCTAATATGTTACCCTCCTCTAATATGCTACCTTCCTCTAATATGCCTTTCTTCTCTAATATGTTACCCTCCTCTAATATGTTACCTTCCTCTAATATGCCTTTCTCCTCTAATATGTTACCCTCCTCTAATATGTTACCTTCCTCTAATATGCCTTTCTCCTCTAATATGTTACCCTCCTCTAATATGTTACCTTCCTCTAATATGCCTTTCTCCTCTAATATGTTACCCTCCTCTAATATGTTACCTTCCTCTAATATGCCTTTCTCCTCTAATATGTTACCCTCCTCTAATATGTTACCTTCCTCTAATATGCCTTTCTCCTCTAATATGTTACCATCCTCTAAGATGTTACCTTCCTCTAATATGCCTTTCTCCTCTAATATGTTACCCTCCTCTAATATGTTACCTTCTTCTAATATGGCTTTCTTCTCTAATATGTTACCCTCCTCTTAATTAGAGACATTTAGCACCGCGTTATTCGCTTTCACGGCTGACGCAAAACCGCGGTTTGGCGTTTACCGTACGAGGTTTCACCCTTTAATGTAATTTAGCAAAGCTGGTTATCACGAAAGCATGCTAGGGGGTGCCATATTGAATTTACAAAACATGAACAGTGGTGTTTTTCAAACAACGACGAAGTGCTCCTCATTTTCCCTTTCCTCCAAAATTATATCAGAAAATTGCTCCTCATGATTTTCGTATTTTAACGTGACACAAACATACGTTTTAAACTAAAAACTCTTCAAGTAAATCATATACGCGAAATCCTTCCTCTCCACATTGAAAACGCGCGTTGATAACGACAAACGTGACGCCAAGGCCTGGTCAATGCGATCTCTAGCCGTTCGCCGTTTGAGGGTTTTTTCGGAAGGCCTGGTGCTAAATATCTCTATTAATCCCCTCTAAAATGCCAACCTTTAATATGCCACCCTCCTCTAGTATGACACCCCTTTATAATATGCCGGTCTTCCTTAGTATGGCACACTCCACTAATATGCCACCCTTGTCCAATATGCAGCCTGCTCTAATATGTCACTCTCCTCTAATATGCCATCCTTCTTTAACAAGTAACCCTCGTCTACGAACAAGTGTGAGAAAACTCTTGCATCTTCGAAAATAAAAATCTTAAAAATATGGAAAACGCATCATGCTACATTGAGCTAAATTAATAAGCCTCTCCGTTCTAATATCCCCCCAGTAAGGTTACCTCAAATAGATAAGCCATCCGAGTAGTAATAGAGGATTAACGGTATATAGGATATCGCTTGTGGACTCATATTTCTATCCACAGTTTTGTCACGCTGATATTTAACAATTATGCCACGAAATTGAGTCGTACTAATAGCCAATGAGGTGCTTTAGCATCGAGTTGGCTTTAGTTCGGCACGACGATTATTACATCTCTAAACCCTTGATTGTGAGAAATTGAAACTAGTTTTCACGGCAAGAATTGACTTAATTGTTGTTTACGTAAATAGAACCATGTTCTTGTCGACCCGATATGTATAAAAAGTTTCAAGTCGCCAGAAGTAAAAAAAATTAACTCAATTTACGGGCTCCAGGGATGTTTTAAAATGGCGGCTGTTTGTAAGAGTTTCACTTTAGTTCGTAATAATTAAATATCGTGCCGATTTTGCTAATATAATTAGCTCACTTACCGTCGAAGAAATTCATCCCATATTTATTAATTTTTCTTTGGTTCTATTTTTTTGTATATTGTTTTCAAGCAAGATTTGAATTTCTCCTCGTCTAATTCAACAAATCTTTCAGTCATGATAGCCATTTTCGGTACTTATGTTATATGAACTGATAGAGTGTGAGTAGGGAACCAATCAGAACCTGCGTTTGCTCATATCCAGGGGATGTAGACATAATAACGAGATACACCTGTAGTATCGCATGAAAAGAAAATAAATAAAAGGTTATCTGCATATCAACTCACCCTTCATTTCTGCGTTCATCATGACTCCCAGCTGATATTCCTCACTGCCATTTACAACACCAATCTGTTAAAAATGACCATTATATTTCAGAAAGACGGCTGAGAACAGCCGATGTGAGAACGCAAGCGCTGATTTTAACATGAGTTGTAAAGCTCGGATGGAATGAAAAACCCTGGTACTCCATTAAATTTTGGTTAATCAGTTATACATGTTCACAAAATAAGCGGTTACCATCTACTTTGCAAATTTCATATCTATTTATAGTACTTACAACTAAAAGGCAACCCAAATCCAGACTCTGATACTCTAGAATTCTTCACGTTTGACGAAAAGTAAATAAATGTAACGATTATACCTACTGAGTTAAGGGCATAGCTTAAAACAATACATTATCTTAAGCGGACATTTCATGGCAATTAGTGGCAGTTATATATGTGGGTTTGATGTGTTCAGTCGCCACTCCCTACCAATGATCCGTGTATAGGGAAGTACGGATGAGTCGTTGCCGACAGTGAGGCTGTTACCATGGCAATAAAAATAGAAATGATGACCAGGCCTGTTACAATCCACAGAATACAGAACGCCCGGCCAAAAGTGGACTTGGGCGAGCGATCTCCATAGCTGTTGAGAAATTAAGAAAGAAAAAAAAAACCTTATTACCGCTTTCAGCCTTTCCATCTTAAACTTATTCACCGTGAAAGAGTTCTTAGAAAGCTCATAAGCGTTAACCCAGGGTTAAATGTCAAGCTTCAACTGCTTCCTAAACCTGAATCAATGCTATTTTTCCTTATTTCTTCGCACATCGACATGTCAAGCTCTACTCAGGTTCACCTAGCCCGATTGATTGATTGATTGATTGAAGAGTAGCAGCGGGTACCGTCCGACCTTAATAACCTTACTTGTTGCGTTGATATTATAAGAACACGTTTGATTCAGAGATCCATCGCTACGTACCCAACTGTTGTCATGGTTACCAATGCCCACCAGAATCCTTCCCAGACTCCTTTCATAAATGACTGGGGAAACTCCTGAGGATTGTGACGATGATCCTGTTGAAATGTAACAAAGAATTCCATTGCCCGCCAGGTATTTACTTAGAAAATACTAATATCGTATACCTGGGGATCAAGTTAATTAATTTCGCTGCTAGTGCCGTTCAAAAGAATTCAAATTTGGAGCTGGAGAAAACTTTAAGGACATACAGGCGATCCCCATCAAAGTGACTCGTGGGATAAACGAATGAGACGCGTTTATATAACTACATCATCCACGATGAATAATGGTGTATTCCGTGGGAAAGGACAAAACATGGACCCCCTCTTTTGGACCGGGTCCATAGACCACTTTCATGGACACGGTCCATGGACCCCTAGTTTTTGTAAGCCCGAGCAAAAAAAGAAAAAAGGTCCTCTCCCATATTCCATGACAACTCTAGGGAAATTGGAAAACTAGAAACTCAGCCCACCCAACTCTTGCAAGAAAACAAAGTTCTCGTAGGATGCAGAGACTAGTTAACACGAAAAGCTAAAGGGAAAGGAAAATACTCTGGTTCCTTTAAGAATGAAAGAGAGAAAGTACAATGGACACTCTGACCGTGTTGTGTTCAATTACTGTGAACCTACTGTTCTGGCGATTGATAACCCTAACCCTAACCCTAACCCTAACCCTTTGGTGCTTTGGGACTTGTGATTTAAACCTCCTTTTTAATTATTGTTACTATTATATTGTATTAAACTTACTAAGAACCATATAATGATGCCAGAAAAGGTTGCAGTAAGCAGGATAAAAACCATTATTGGCCAGGCCTTCAGAATAGTTGTGGCAATGCCATGTGTTCGACTTGCTCTCTTGTTCCCATCATACGCCAAAAGCACCACACTGGGTACATGTACGAGCGGGATGAACGGGTGATCCCGAAAGGAACGAGTTCCTGAGGGAGCGTGAATCGGGAAGGTAAAGTCAAACTCGTTTGCAGTTTCCTTCATCAAAAGTCGATCCTCTGCCTCAAGTGGCGACCGTAGAAACGTACCGTACTTGACTGCACGTGGCCCATCACGGCAGCAGTAATGAAGCATATCAGAGAGAATGCCGGGAAACATACCACGAATACTTAGAGATCTCTTAGCCTGAACAAAGTAGGAGTATGGATGAACGGTATGCCAAGCAACTGACAACGGCATGTTCCCATTTATACACCTTTCATCCAGAGATTTTTCCCTGCTTATATTCTTGTACTTGCTGAGCGCTGGACTCCCAAATCCTTTTAAGCTTTTTCTTAACTCCAGCATTTTTAAGGGAATGACAAGCTCGTCAATGGAAGCGTTCTTATTGCTCGACCAAGGAATAAAAATACTTTGAGACATCACGAACTGTGAAAGAAAGATGGCGCTGGAAAAAAGGACACGGACGAAACCCATCTTGAAAACCCCTGGAGAGGAAATTACACAAGGAAGTAATCTTGTTTGCATGTATTTATTTATACCTTTCGCAGCCAAAGGATGAATTACATCGGATTAGGTCAGAAGAAGAACATGTTATAAAGTAATATAATGTGCTAGGCAATAGCATATATTTCACAGTTACAAAATTAGTGGCCGATATTTGTTGGCCGAGTATGGCGTGTACGATAGTACCGCTTAGCATGGACCATGTGAGGGGTAAACAAATCTGCTACTGATTCAGCGGTTGATGGGATTACCTTGACAGCTTTTCCGCATCCTTGCCTCGTTGTTTCAAGCTTGCTATCCTTATCACCACTTAGGCTAGCCTTAAGCCTCCTTGCCTGTAATCTAACTGGCTCGCCCCTACAGTACCCTGGCTTTAGCTAGTTTATAATGCTCGCTCATCAGTATTTTAAGCTTTAGAAATGCTGATATTGATTTCTCGAGGAAAATAATGCCACTGAAATATAGGAAAACGGACATTGTCAATTTTACTTAATGAATTGACTACTGCTCATTTTTTTTTCTGGATTAATTTTTGGCAGTATTGAATGTGCCTAGGTTAAGATGGCTTTACAGGTAATTCTCGGACAGGTGTAATTGTCCAGTTAGGCAGCACGCGTGCGCAGCGTTTTCTCACTTCCTCTCATTTTACAAAGAAAGACGAATTGTTGCGCAACTAATAAAAAAGGCGTTAATGAGTATTTTAGAAATCGATCAAAAATGATCCCCATATCAGCGACAGACAGCACGTTATTTTGCAGCAAGCTAACAAAGCATTAGATTATTTGTCAACTCAGAACAGCAAGAGGAGTAGTGTAGGGGTAACATAATGCCCCCCCACACATCACCGTCATCAAGGTCATTATTCTTCTCGCGGTCATATTTTTTTTGAACCTAATGCCTTCCTTCGGTCACATTAGCCCATTTAGTTGATTATTTACAAAGCAACTGATTCATCGGTGGCTGTAATGCGCTTTTTACTTCAAATTGAACTGCCACCTATTTTCAGTAATTCGTGTTCCGAGCGGACACAAATAGACATCCATAACAGATACTGTTGCTTTTGTTCAAACAATATTTGTTTGCAATTGTCAAGCAACAGACGGTTTGAAGTTGCCATGGAATTTAGTTTGAAGTTTTTCTTTCTTGGTGATGGTAATTCTAGCTAAGCATTTGCTTCACTTGAGAACCGTGGCATTTAATTATAATAAGCCTTGAAACAGCATTAATACTCCAAGATAATCTTTCTTTGCTTAATAGGTTTTACTCTAATAGATAGTTAATGAAGGAGAAACACTGTAATTTCTTTATGATAAAGATTGGTAGTCAGGTCCATAAGATAAAAGACTATGGGAAAGATGGGAATATCTATTAAGAAAGGAATGTATTTTACTTTATATTTTAAGTACTGTCTTTGTTGTTGTTTTAAGGTAACATTTTACACGTTACGTAATACACCTGCACAAAATAAATTATTATTGACAGAATCTATAGCTTGCTGTGACGTATTTTTTACTACAAAAGAGAAAAAAGAAGTGTTTTTTTTTTGTTTTGTTTTGTTTTGTTCTTTGCACTCCATGCGACCGCTTCTAAACCTTGCTGTTATTTTGTTTATTTGACAAAGTAATTTTAATTTAAGCGCGGAAGATTGAAACATTTCTTTTTAATTTGCCCGCTTCAAATATTTTTCCAAATCCTCATATCAAAAAATATGTATTTATTTATAAAAAAGGAAATCATTAAACCTGACTTAAGCAATGAGTCCAATGTTTTTAGATAAATACAGATTAACAAGGCCACATGCTGCTAACAACGATTTGAAGTCAGAGTATCTATCACCACTTTCCCTTGAACCTATTCCTTTTTGGCCATTTTCATGCTTAAGAAATTGTCATGCCATTTGTTGCTACTTTACTATTTCACGCAATTCAACAACATAGCGGAGGCCCAAGTAAAAACCTGATTACAAACGCGATAAAAAGGCCATATTTAAATTGATTTTTTTCCTTTTGAAAACTTGGTCTGAACGACAGTGAAAAACACGTTAATATAAAACCGAACAGTATAAATTGGTTACGTACCTTCAATTCCTGTCGAAGATTAAGTCATCACCTGAGAGTAGTCACCTCAGAGCAGCTAATTTTTGTAGTGATATGCATCCCATTCGCTATCTATTTTAAAAATCATTGTGGTCCAATTATTTTCAGCAGTGATGAAAGCGCGCGAAAAAATGCCACGAGTGGTTAATTTACGCATATTTCTCAGGTAGTGACATGAAAAATTAATTTTCTTTTTCCAGGCTATATTAGCGCACCTTCTATTACGACTTAAGGCATTAAACCGAATCATATATAAAAATACAAATTTTTGTTCGTTCTTTCAATCATGTATACCGTTTCACATATTATTTTCGCTTGGTTAGCCCTCTATTCGAAACACTATGGGATTTGTGATGTTTTTTATTGTTTAGCTAGTACTGTTTCTGCGGTCTGCATTGTTTGAGTCTTTGTTTCCTTTGTTTTATGTAACTGACAGACCGACAGATTTTTCAGAAGGAGAATGATACAATTTTTATGTTCGGAATTATTTAACTCATAAACCTCCAGCAGCCTAGCTTCTACGCAAGGTCTCTGAGGATCGAACCAACATGGCGGCTCTAGCCAACTGGTCTAAATATTCTAATATATGACTTCCTTAACTTCACCTTCAAATTCATCTTCTTTCCAAATATGCAAATTACATTTTTAGTTTCTTTCCGTTGCCTTATCCATCCATCAAATCAAATTAATTTCAAGGCTTATCCTAGCCAGTCCTTTCTTCTGCCCTATACGCAAATTACATTACACATAGTCTGCATGTAACGAGCTCAATTCACTTCACTTCTAATTTAGGGTCCGAAATGCCGTTTAGTATTGTTTCTGATCTGCAACCACTGCCAGCATTACTCACACAGTATGTTCGATTTTCGTCAAAATTCACATCACGCCTAAAACAAGTGATCAGAAACGAGTAACAGATATCAAAGTAGCCGTTTGATAGTGACAACCCAGATAAACGGCCAAGTCGAAAATATCACCTTAATTCATTCTGTCGTGTTGGAATAAGACATTACTAACTTCACTACATAATATACCCTAAGACCATTATAAGCGCACAGATGTCGACCCTCTTAACCATAAGATCTGAGTAGTGCTGCTTTTGTGAATTACAAGTGTCATCGGATTAATTTCCTATCGGTAGGTTTGAAGAAGTCGTTGTTTGATCCATTTATCTTCCTCAGTAATAACCTCCTCAATTCTCATAATCTGTTTTCATGAAAGTACAGAGTACATCGAGAACAAAGACAGAGTCACGGTTATTGAGTAGAGAAAGTAAAGTCACTTGACGAGGTTTAAATACTGTACTGTGCGTTGGCAACAACGACTCTCACGGCACAACACAGTCAACTTACGGCAACACACACTCAATCCACCCAAAACACAGTAAACACGCATAAAAACACAGTAAACGCACGGCAAAACAAAGCCAACTGCTACGTGACACCTATGGGCTATTACAGGGGGGAGGGGTAAACTTGGGCCTGGGCTCCAGGGGAAGCACCTGTGCTGACGTGACCTGATGCTATGGACTTTTGAGACGTCACAGCCCGACCGTCATGATAGTCGGTGTCATCTGTAGTTTTTCATGAATATCGTCAAACGAACGCCGGTTTAGAACGTGAGGAAAGTTGAGGTAAAACTGTTATACATGGTCTCATGTAATTTGGACAAAAAGTAGGAATTTTATCTGGATAAAAAGACGAAATTCTCTCTGGCTGCATCGTTTCCTGCATCAAGCGTGTCAGAATTATTCCCTTTAAAACCAATCGACTCAAACAGTTATTAGAAGCAGATGATGTTTTGATTTACAGGTCAACTTCCAGTTGGTAGGATCTTAATGCTAAAAATACTTCGTTTTATACAAATATTATTAACTTCTCTATCATCCTAGGACAAGGCGTGTTATTCCTGTCCATTGGGTCGATATGAAATCAAGACACTGTTTCCTCGATCTACTGAATACTGATCACTTTTTCAAAGAGTTCCTCAATACTCCTTAGTTACAATTTCCCTTTGTGGAATTATGCCTGTAACTTTGAAGTGCTGTCTTGCACTCTGTTTACAGAGACTGTACTGGTCGTTCGCATCAAACTGTACTGTAAGTTTGGTTGTAGGCAGTTCTAGTCAGTATGTTTAAACAATAAACAATGCATTACATCATTGCCCTGAGGTTAGAAGTTTATCTTCTGATGTTCATAATGCTCCACAATTTTCGCCAATGGAAAACAAAATACAACATTTCTGGTTATGTTATGAATGCGATTTGAGAGACCTTGACTTTGTTTATGAAATGATAGCTTTTTATTGGTCAGGAGGGCAAATTGAGACAGGTAGACAACTAAGAAGTGAAGATATTCATAAGCCTCGTCTGAAAATCTAATTTATCAACATATTAGCAGTGGGGGTTCAAGAAAATGCAAACATATTTGATAATTGTATTTGAAAACGCATTATTCCTCTTCAGTTTCGGATTTCAAGGCAGTGTTACAGCCAGTCATACACGGTAGATGTCCTAAAATTAATAGGCTCAAGTTTAATTCTTAACGAATTTAGGAACGTGAGAACCAGGAAGAGTCAGAAAAACAATTATTTTCGTATAGTAACTTGGAAACGGGATCGCGAAGCATGTCACAAAATTTCAATTTGAGAAGTCTTTATGGCCTCTAAAATTTATAACGTCCTCGTAAACGTTTATTTTCATACAAAGCCCAAAGATAAGTTATTTTTACATTGATAACATGCATAATACATCACTTTGTGTGTCTGCTCTTATCTAGCGTAGTTTTCTTTTATCTACTTGTAGGCTTGAAACAACACTATTTCTAGTAGTCAGAACGATTCGCGGTGCAGTCTCGAAAACAAAAAAAAAACAACAAATCATCACTTCTGATCAAACATTCCTTCAGAGGTAACGAGTTATTTTATTTCAAGGTTTCTACTAGATGCGATTTTCCCGAACCGGCCCCCTCTGGTCAGAACACAAACAGTTTATTATATTGACAAAGCTCTCTTTCTACTTAAAAACTTTTACAACAAAAGAAATAATCGTATTCTTAAAGGTACATCTACTTAATTGACCCAAGAGAAGAAGCAAAATAATAAAAAACCGAAGTAGGAAAATACTAAATATTTTTGTTATTTTAGTTATTTTTCTCTTTTTGATAAATATGTGAGGAATCGTTACCACATGCGGAGAATGAGCTTTCAAAAATAACAATTTCAAAGCCGCCTTGCAATTGGGCAAGCAACCTGTTTCAGTCCCAGAAAGCTGGAAGAAGCTCACGATTGTAAAGGAGGAAACAGCACAATGCTCGGGTGAACGTTAGATTGTTTTTGTGCAGGAGGAGAGGTTTGTTCTGCTACGACTTCGTATTTTTAAGAAAACGCATGAAGCAAACAAATAGCTTGCATAGCAGAAAGCAACATGAAAGTACTGAAACCTGTTAGAAACTTAAAAGGCCACTCTATGTGTTTTCTTTGCAGACTTGTTCATTCATCCCAAATACACTCTGTGAATTTAACTACTATTCAGACATATACATGGCGACTACAGCTATCCTTCTGGCCTTCAAACTCCAAACATAAGTATTGTGAATAATTAAACAGGAATTAGTTCACGACGGATTATTGTCCTCACAGAATCTATCGTTCTTGATCGCTATGAAAAAATGGTTGGATGTTGGTATCCCCGTATTATGTTAAGTATCTTTTTCAGCAAAATAGGTATAATAATTTAATTAAGAACAAGATGTAAAGGTAAGACTTCATTCAAAGACACCACGACTGGGTTCAAAGTTAAGGTCCCCATGCTGAGGAAAACGTCACCAAACGGTTGGAGAATTTTGAGGTTTTTAGTTTTCTTACCTTGAAAACTGTGCCGCTTAAACCTTTGACATTTCACTGGAACATATTTATATTCGCTCTGCTGAAGAGGGCCGGAACACGACTCCTGAAGAGAACACTAAAGAGCAGCAGCTGTGACTAAAGATGTTTTTACATGCATGAGCCTCGATTTAAGGCCTATTTCCAGGTCCCCCACCAACTGCTCCACCAATCAGCTGTTTTTCAAAAACTGTTTAAAAGTAAAGTAGTCTAACAATTTTTCGTTTCCTGTTTATATAGGCGAAAGCGCGGCATCGTCTGCAGGTAACTTCAGAGTTAACAATTGCATTGCACGCATTAAGACTAAATACATTTTTTAGATTTTATGTTATATCGAACTCAGTTTTATGCGTGGCCCCTTTTTTTATGTTACTAAAAAATCATGCTTTCAAGGTTTCCTGTGGATTTTACAATTACCTTAAAAGAAAAAAATTCATTTCGTTCCCGTCTAAATGCGAAATATCACGAGACACGTCAAAGGCACACGGTTTAAAGTATGATCAAGTGACACATATTGTCATGCGAGAAATTGAATGTTCCAAACTCAAAATATAGTTCCCATTTACCAAATATTCAGACAGTACTAATTGCAAACATTTTTACAGCGGCATCAGAGTAAACAAGAAGAAAATTGTTACATGGGAGACGATTTTAATAAACATTTTGAATATGATATTTACCTATTCTAGACTTCCTATTCTAAATTAGGAACTATAAAACTTATCATTAGCCATTACCAATTAACAAATTACCTCAACATATTAACTGCAGCGAGTGTGTTATTTATACGGCGTGCAAGAAAACCAACAGTTCAAGGGCCTGATCGACGAAATGAAGAAGTTAAGATATTACGGTCTTGTGTAAAAGACTACAAATCCTTTACATACGCAAACCTATCTTTGGCAACAAAAGAATGAGTTCAAAACTTCGATACACCTTTTGGAAGTGAACTGACTAATACCCTTGAAAAATATTTGCAGTATTCTCTGGATTAATGTTTTCATAAATATTGCTTAATTTTACAGAAAAGAAAAAAAAAATAAAATGCAGCTCTATTAAACTGCTGCGAAAAATTCAGTATTTGCGTTACATTCTTGATGAGGTTCCTAAAAAGAGATGAGAATGTTAATAAAAGTAAACACTAGTTGTTTTTAATATAAAGCACTTCAAAACGTTCAACACTTCTCGGCAGGTGATTTCGTCCTTAAATCTAAGCTCCATGGTGAATGTGAACTGAAAGACTATGTTAGAATAAGCCTCAGGACAATACTCTGTTAACTTTCCTACACTAGTTATACCCAGGTTTAAGTAATGCGTTGCAATGAGAACGAAGAACCGAAAAAGTGCTCTTTGTTTAGTCGACAGAATCAATGTTCCAGACGCTATAAAAAGATAAAAGATCACAATTATCGCTTCGTGAAAGCGATTGGGGGATATTGCTGGAAGAGGAATTTCGGCTTCATTTTGCTTGTTGACAAGTTGTCTTAAAACCTCATATGTATTAAGAGATTTTATAATTTCATTCAATTCACTTTTGGCCTTAAGGGAAGCACATAAAGGCCATCAAGTTCCTCTCAAAGTACCAAGACTAAGACATAAATAAAAGACATAAAACAAAAGAATGACAAACGATTATTAATGACTGAGTATTTACACTTAAAAACTAAGGGCAAACAAGGTCAAATAAGTTTGTGGACAAAGCTTAATTTGTAAATATGTCGAGAAACTCTAAACTCCTTTGGGATGAAGACAAATACTGGATATACTTTTCGTCTACTCTGTAATCATGGCACATGGCGTTTTCTGATCCTCCACATGTTAACAGGTTCTAAATGCGTCTATGACTGGAAGATAACAATATCCGATTATATCGAGGTTTTAATTTTACCTGACTATCACTTTGTGATTCAGGATTGGCGATTTCATTTATCACACATCCCTACACATCACCAGACTTTTCAAACAGAAAAAAAAAAGATTATACGTAGAGATTAAGCGTTGCATTATTCAAAAACTTATCTTTACGCATTATTAATTACCTAAATGAGAGACTCGTTGGTGCTTTCTGTCCATTTTCTATACACTGGTGCATCAATAGGTTTCTTACTTTAGCACTACTCTTCGTGAAGTGAATAACTATGATAGTTTCATTTTCAAATCAAATTAAATCCCTTCTAGATCTTATAGCAACTTTAGTCAATGATACTCAAGGACACAGCTTTTGCTGCCATCTACTAGAAAAAAAACGAAAGCAGTTTTATATTCAGCATTTGAATTCACGAAAATGAGTACAACATTGTCAGTGTCGATCTTTAGGTTATGTAGAATGTCTTACTGGGGAACAGTGATGTAGCATTAGCTCCCGAACAGAGAATGCTGCTAATTTATTGGAATGTCAAAGAAGCACCGCGCTGTTTGATGTCACTGAGATCTTTTGAGAAAAGTTGAGAAAGACTATCCACTCGAAATAACTAAAACTGTCACATTTAGATAGCATATATTATGGCTTGCATAACGTCATTGCCTTCCTTAAATTTAAAGAAATAACTAGATTTATGGGACAAACACTGTTGTTCACGATGTTGGTTTTTGAAGTATCCTCCCGTGGTCTGTACACGTCTTTTCATTCCGAATGTTCTAACATGAAGCAAAATGCTTCAGATAAAGCTCCACCATAAAGTAGTTCCGACACTGAAACGTTTTCGTCAGAAACATGGTCTAATATGACCAACAACGACTGATTCCACGCATTACATTAAAGCTCACAAAGATAAAATTGTTCAATCCATCAGTACAGGTTATTCTTTCATCACTTTTTTTTTGAGGTTGCAAATTCAAATATCTGAATTGTTTTCTATATGCATAATTAACATACGTGCTGTAAAATGAATTATCAAGCTATCTAAATATGTTTTGAATTTCTAATCTTCTTTCTGGGAGAATAGTAAAGAGTACAGAATATTGTGTTTGCCTTAACTCAACAAGATCTTAAGAAGCCGAGTTTGCTTGTGTTTTCAAAAAGCTTTAAGACTTTCAAAACAACAAGTTATTACTAAAAGCAGGCGAAAACCTTTCGGCAAAACTGGGTTTGACAAGGACCAGGCTTAACTCATGAAAGAACTCAACTCCCCGAAATAGGTTTCATTGGGCAAATTAAACATTGCAGTAATACATCTCAAGATACTTATGAACGTCACTTAGTATTCCTCTTGCTGTTATCATGAGTATAAGTACAATTTTTTCTTAACGTCTCAAAAAGAGTTACCGCGTATAAGCCTTTAAACAAATAATTATTCCAACATTCCTCACCTAATCGGTTTCACTGGTATCAAGGGCTCCTGCTGGTATTTACCTCGAGCCACTCAGTCTTGCAGGGACCAAGGTTTATCTCACTTTTGCTTTATTTACCGGCTTTACCCGCCCATAATCCCTGAACCGCATATTATTTTGCTGATATTATTTAGCTAGTACTTCTTAGGAAATCCATTAGGAAAATTTAATTAACATAAGTATAAAATTATTGCAAGCCAAAATTTAGGCATAATTTGACCAGGCTGCAGAAATGACTACAGTAGAATCCCGATTTCTCGAACTTCCAAGGAACACGAAAATTGGTTCGAGTTGTCGGGAGTTTGAGTTATCGAAGGTAAAATTACATAGAAAATGACCTGAAGGAAAGTGAAAATTGGTTCAAGTTATCGGAAGATTCGAGAAACTGAGGGTTCGAGAAATCGGGATTCGCCAGTATTTGTCGGCGCTTTTGATATTTTTCGTGTTAAATGACAAACTGTCAAATTAACTATCAATCCATCTGTGAGTCCATTAATTTCATAACCAATTCTCAAGGTGAATAATCTTTGTGTCTTATAGTTAATCCGCGGTTTTTCCTGCTTTTTATTTGCGTGCCCCAAATTATTCATGTCCTCTCTACTCAAAACGTCCGGTAGTGCCAGAATAAGCCAAGCAGTTTTCTCTTCAACCGATCCTTCAACAGCTTTCCTTTGTTTTAAAACTGTCAACGTACTGAAAATAACTAAAGAAACGTGTTAATGCATTGCAACTCTTTACTAAAAGTCTGAAATTGATGAATAGCATAGCAGAAGCAGACACTTTGTGATTAATTTAAATTTTTATGATGCATCCAGAACGGATCGAAAACTGACAAACACGGATCAATAACAACAGCCATTAACATCATCATGGCTTTACTGACCAACAGCCAATAGGCATAGTCTAAAAGCTGGACTGGACCCTGGACTGAACCCTGGACTCTGGACTCTGGACTCCAGATTACAAAAAACAAAAAAAGAAACAAAATAAAACTGAAAAAAAAAAATTAAAATTGTTGTTCATATCAAACGAATTAAAGTGTTACAGCCGTTTTCTAGAATGTCACGCAACGCTACCACCTCCGGGTAAAAAAAATAAAATAAATAAAAATTGAAAAAATAAATTGAAAAAAAAACCAAAGTAAATCTATATTTGAATAAAGATACTGGGTTGTGAACATGGTTTTTTGTGTATAACACCGGGTTTTTGCCTCACTATAACATGGGGGGTGGGGGCGGGGTGGAGATCAGGGAGGGTGCATGCACATTTTTGGCAAAGTATTTTGTTTTTTGATCTATGGTGCAAAGGGGTGGATGATAGAAAACAATTGCTGATTGTTAGCGAACCCCTAAAACATATTGAAATGATCGTCGTAGGATATATTGCGACAGTTTTAATATTAAAACGTGACTATACGTTAGCCTACTATTACAATATTTCCCAGTACACATGCTCTGGGTGTCAACTGAACGATTTTATCTTTATTGTAGAAACTGTAGTTAAGATATGATAACCACCTCTTGTCGGCACGCACCAGTTTAAACAGAACAACCGCGACATTTCTATTACTCGTACAACAAAAAGTGTTTATCTTTCAAGGTAAATGGAATTAAAGAGTGTTTCCTATAACCCAGAAAGTCAGCTACGAGTAAAGGAAGCGACACCCCCAACAACACGTGATAAAATATCAAATCATTCTAGAATTATATCTAAGAATGTTCATTCCATTATGTACAGCACGAAGACCTGGTAAATGGAATTAAAGAGTGTTTCCTATACTGACCCAGAAAGCAAGCTACGAGTAAAGGGAGCGACGCCCCCAACAACACGTGATAAACTGATATCAAATTATTCTAGAATTATATCTAAAAATGTTCATTCCATCATTTATAGCACGAAGACCTGGAAAAGACTTAAAGAGAGCTTTGCAAGATTCATATTCTCAAATTAAGAACAAACGATTTTGATGGCATCGGCTGTAAAAGTACCAACTGGCGTTTTAATTCCTTCTTTCCCTCTCCTCCTTAACCCCCTTAACACGCACATGCGCTCACGCCACTAGACTAGATCGACATTTCTAATTCTTGTGCCAGGTGCTGGTTGTGCACTGGCAACAGGTGACGACGGAGGACATTTGAAATTATCACAATATATGAATATATTTTCAGATGAAAAGCCAACCTTGTACAATTTTAATTTTTTCAGGAGTCCATAGTCCAGAGTACAGAGTCCAGGGTCCAGTCCAGGGTCCAGTCCAGCTTTTAGACTATGCCACAGCCAATATCATCACGGCTTAATAGAGCAATTTACGACATTGAACTGAAACACAAATACCCCCACCTGGCGACACATACGTCACTCACGTTGACTCTAATGATGGCTTCCGCTCAGGTTATCGAAACGTCATCAACAATAGTTCTTTTCAGAACTACTTACCCCAGAAGACAAACTGACATGCTGAGACTCCTGGGTTCAAATCATTTCAGACAGCTTTATGATAACTACTGAGACTCTTGGGTTCAAACCATTCCAGACAGTTTTATGATGATATGTTGTACAAAGTTGTTTTAAAAGGGGGAACAATGTAGCACTGTTGCCTTTTACATAATTTCTTATCGTAACAACAAGTTACATTGAAATAATATCATCTATATAATTATTATTGTAACCGTGGCTTTTAATAAATTCGAGAGCTGGCATAGTTTGATGCTACGCCGCGCTGGTTAAAACATTAAAAAGTTATAATTCGCCGACCCTACGTTTCGACACTTCTGTGTAGTATCTAATTCAGGGGTGATTGAGCAAGGCTGTGAGCTCCTTTTATGCCCACGATTAAATTCGCGAGCTGTTACAACTTTTATCAAAACCCAGGCATTTCGAATGAAGATTTTTCTGATTGCAAAAAAATTTCGAAAATAACGTGCAACGCTCGCTGTATGCATTTTCAATCATGAATCGTCGCCCAAAATTTTATTTTAGACTTAATGTTCACTTCTTGTCCTCCTAATAATTGATCTGAAATGAAGCTGATAACACATTCGAATGCTTTTCTTGCTGCAACATCTAACCCTTCCCCTAGACATTCCAAGATCAAGTATGTAATTCTCCTTAGTGAGTACCTAGGGCTTTTGGAACAGTCCTAAAGGACTCTGGTACCGAGTTAGTGCTGCCTCTGACGACTAAGGGAAGTCTGTAGAGAGGCAGAAGGGATTTTAAAGGGGGAATAACAAGGTACTTGATAGAATTACAGCATACTAAAGCAGGCAAAGGTGATCCAGTGGGTATGAGAGATGAGAAATCTTTGACACACTGCAAATATGATTGTCCAGAATCTGACTGATCATGTGAATCAAACTCGTTTCATTTCACGCCTAGCTGTTTTCAGACAGTTGTTATTGCTTCTTTGGATGGGCATTGTTAAGTCATCACAGGATTTCTCATTTCCCCTATGAAACTGAATATTTCCTCCAATTTGGGTAACTTTTCACACATCAGAGCAACTCTTTATCCTCCACGCCCCCCACCCACCCTCAAAGTTGAACCCTCCATCTTGGCATTTTTCTCAAATGTCCACTTTTGGAGTGACTGACCTTACTGCAACAGGTCGGGTTCCAAGGCCTTTCGAGAAACACGCCCAGTCCCCTGGCTCAATAGCGTTCTAAGATGGCGGTAATTTCAGATCTTGGTGAATGTAACTTGCTCAGTTCAAACTGCAATTATTTGCATCAGTGTCTCTTAAAGGGTGATAAATTCTCCCAGAATCCACAGGTACACGAGCTACTGTGGACTGATGGAAATTCTGTATGGCTTTTGCCGATGAAAATTGACTTGGACTGTAAAAATTCACAAGCTTCTAGCGGAAGTGAATCGCTACTTCTTAGGGAATTCAAGAGCATTGTTATTGGCATGGCATGTAGTTCACTCACAGTTATCAAACAAGAGGATGAAGAGGAGTTAGAGGGCCATTTTATTGCTGTCATTTTGAAAGAAAAAGTTAGTATTCTGTTCCGACAAGTCGGAGAATGTGTGGTTCAACTTGTAGACGAACACTTCATAGAATGTTCACCACAGGGTTATAAATGGCACCCTACATTGTCTCTGTTGGCGATTGCTTCAAGAACATCAGCTTTACTGCTAAAGTTTTCGGCGGGGATTACCTATGATGTGGTTCGTCTTCAAACTTACAGCAGGTAAAGAGGAAAGACGAAAGTACTTGCATGTACAGCAAATCAAACTGTGTTTTATCGTTCACCAGGTTGCATTGCAATGTGCGCTTTTCAGTCACCTAATGTGCTTTTCAGTCATTTAATGTGCTATTAGGAACTCGATGGAGGACTTTGCCAAGGAAGCCATGAAAGTGCATTAGGACAACTTTCTCGCCTATTGAGGTCATTTTTCTTTCAAATAGTGTGGTGCTAATGTGTAGGTAACTTTGTATTTTACATTTATATGTGGATTTGTCGTATACATGTAGATCATAAGGGCACTTCATGATACCTTTCATTATGATCTTGCATCTTGACCTTACTTATGCTCATGAATTTGTCATTGTAACCTCATCCTCTATTTGCTTGACTAAAATACTATTCTATTTATAGTGTGGTTCCTTTAATGTACATGTTAAGTCATAATATAAGTGTCACACATGGCCATTCCTTGTATGCTTTTATTCCATTTG
Source organism: Ricordea florida (assembly GCA_949710005.1). NCBI lineage: Eukaryota > Metazoa > Cnidaria > Anthozoa > Corallimorpharia > Ricordeidae > Ricordea > Ricordea florida. Next base: position 47,883,930 of record OX453272.1, read on the forward strand.
TTTTTTTGTTTATGGTATTAAGCATTCTAGAGTTATGTTGCCTTGATTCTATGCTGGTTGTCCATTTACCGTCTTTGCATTCTGCATTCAGGAATTATTTTGCCTCGTTTCATGATTCTAGTTTTATTTACAACATTTGGCATTCCTCATTAAATTTGGAATTATGTTGCCTCGATTCCATGTTCCTTGTTTCATTTACGGTATTTGAATTCTGCATCCCCTATTCTGGAATTATATTGCCTCGATTCTATGTTCCTTTTTCTTTTTACGGTATGTGCATTCTGAATTATGGAATTATGCTGCCTTGTTTTCATGATTCTAAGTTTTATTTATAACATTTGCATTCTGCATTTTGGAATTATGTTGCCTTGATTTTAAGTTCCTTCATTCATTTACGGTATTTAAATTCTGCATTCCCCATTCTGGAATTATGTTGCCTCGATTCTATGATCATTTATGCACCATGTTTGGAATTCAACGTATTTACTGTACGGTAATTATGTTGCCCTGATTCCATAGAGTTAGAGCAAGGTGGCCTTCATAATCCAATTGAACCAGATCCGCCATAATGCCAGATGATTCGGAATGAAACTCCCAATTTTCGCGCCTTGTTAGGTCATGTGACCTTTTCCCGCCATTGAGCCATGACTGCACCAGACTTAAAATCGAGGCAACTTCTTTGTTAAAAAAAATACAGAAATAGAGTAAGGACATTTGACAGAACAAATCCGAGATAACATAGATAAAGCAACTTCATTTAGTGATAAGGTGCAGCCTACAAAAAGCGCGCAGTTTCCCTCCAAGGAAAGATTTTTGGTATATCCCTTTCTTCCAGAGTCTATGCTGATGATGGCGCTGACGTCACAAACCAAATTTCTTGAATCGATGTAGGTTTGTACCAAAAATTCTTACCCTGTGGGGCAAAAGACGGAATATATAAAAAACAAGGAACATGAAATCGAGGCAACAAAATAACAGAATGCAAAATGCAAAAATGCAAACGAGGCAAGATATTTACGGAATGAAAAAGACTTAATACAGGAAGCTACCAACATATGAACAGAAATGCAGGAAAAGACCGAGCGTTGAGGCAACACACAAAAGGTCGATCACAAATTTAAAAAAACCTAATTGCAGAATTTAAGACCAGAAAATATTCATGAAATACAAATTAAAAACTTTTAAAAAACAAAATAAAAGCTAAAATTGAAAACGGGATTTGGAAATTCGGAACAAAATTTTGGAATGATAACACCAAAATTTACAGTGGCCATGTGGTGCACTCATCGGTCACATATTAAGAGGTAACGTTTTTCATGTTTCTTCCCCAGATTTCTAAATGCTTTAGCATGGAGCACAGATGGAAAGCACTTGGCCATTTCAGCACAAGAGAATCTTCTTATTTTTACTTGGAAAGGCTTGCACTCTTTGAACGATTTCACTTGTGATAACTGGAGCAGTTTAAAGTTTAATGGTAGAATAACCAGTGTTGTTCCATGGCAGTCTACATCATTTATTATAGCAACAGAACTTCCTTTGGATAGACTCTGCAGTGAAAAACAACATGGCATCTTTGAAATTGAGAATTTACCAGTACATTGTCATATTGAATCTGAGGTTTTATCAGACAACTATGCTGATTTAGGCTCTAAGGATGATCTGTTAAGCACAGATGTAATAAGTATAAATCTCACTCCACAACAACGTTCTCATTGTAATTCATTGTTAAAATTCAAACCGAATAATTCAGGGTTTCAAGGCTCATTCAGTGTTGCACAACTGGTACTTGTTAGCTACAATGAAGAGAAGCCAAAAGAGATTTCAAGAACTGCTATTGAGAATGTACTGTCACCTGACTTACTCCAGTTTCAGGTTTGTTTACCTAGTAGTCTGTACTAATTGAAGTAATAAAATTATTAATATTTTTTGAAAGCTTCAATTAAGGTTTACAAATAATACAGCAGATAGTGTGACTTCTTGCACCAAGGCCACCCAAGCAAATTTTCATACAAATTATCCAATTACGATCAAGTATCCAAACAATAGAGTCCTTACAAGTGTGTTTTAGTTCACAAAACTGTTTATGATTTGCTCCATAACTGTACATAACATATCAATATTGAAAAAGAATCATCTTAATAGGTAGAAATTCTTCACAAATCTCTTGTTCAGTGTCAAAAACAGACATTCAAACTTTGTATGAACATTTATTTTGGTGGCTTTTGTTTAAGTAATTGCAGTGTATTACACGTATGTTTTAAGAATCCAAGTACAGGTACACTCTGTTTACATAATTCAGAAATGTGGCTAAAATCCTAAACCTCCTCAAATTAATTCATTTCTGCAAAGGTTGGTTTTCTGTTCATTTTGTACCATCTGAAATTATAAAAGAAATTGATAAAACACTTGAGAATAATCAAAGTTTGACCTTACATGTAATATACAGTGTACAGCCAATCAATTGTGATTTTACTAGATTGGGGAGTCAGGTAGTTAATATCCCTGAGGTCAATAAGTTGATCATGGCTGTACATACATATACATGTACATATCAGCATGTCCATTCAAAATATATAGTTAGTTACTGCATTGCATTAATATCCCACCAGGTTTTCTTACCAAGATTACACAGCAACCAAAAGCTCACTGAGTTCCAAATCATTTGATTTTACTGCCTAATAAATTATTTCAGTAAGCTTTGTTGAGGAATGTTTATTTCTTTCTTCTCAGCCTTTTTCAGGGACAGTTGTTGTAGGAAGTCACAGCTGTAGCAGAATTTACTGCTACTCTCTTCATCCTTCCCAATCATGCAGCAAAGTTGAATATTCAAAAAGGTGAAGGAAATAAACCTCAGTGCAGGAAAGAAACCAAAAGGGATGTGCACTATTCCTGGACAAAACACCAACTTTCTCATTTTGCTAGGAAAACCTGTAAATATCCCTGATGATGCATTTCCACCATCTGGACATTTCCAACAATATCAAACAAAGCTTAAATGTTTCAGTACAGTAACTGGTTATACAAATGATAAAGTGGACACAAGAAACAAAGTTAAAGGATTTAAGAGTAGTCTTCAACCTGTTGTACAAGAAATTAATATTGCTGATGAAAGTGCATTATCTACAAAGACTGATTGCTTGTCATCTTTAAGACTCCCTGATGGAAGTGTGTTTCAGGAATCTGACAACAATACAGAAAATGAAAGAATATGTCTGATATCTGAAGTACATTCAACTGAGGATTCAATGATTGGTGGACATTCCAAAGCAGTGGTTAATACCAGGGATCATAATGGTAAAGTACAGTGGGAAACACTATAACACAAGAAAATGGGAGAACCCAGATTTGCTTTTTTTCTGAGTTTGCCTGTGACAGTACTGAAAAATAGATCTTTCACACAATATGTTTTTTCCTTGCAATTTATACCAGTTCCTTTTTCCACAGAAGACCTAGACACTGTTCTTTCACATATGAGAGATTTACAAGAAGCTTTGAGACAGTTTGATTGCAGGACCATCAAAATGCTCTCAATGCTTGACAGCAAAGTAAATGAAATCTGTTCAGAACAAGGTGCAAGACTACAAGAGTGTTCTTATCCAAGACTAGACAATGCAGGTACTGTGCATGCACTACACTGTAAGATTCATAAAATGGAAGCGATAAATTATAAATGTACACTTTAAGACTAACCATCAACACGGCTATGACGTCAAACCCAACTGCTCTCCTTTGTTTTATGAAAGAAGTAGAAAATGGCTGCTTTTAATCAGTTAAGTTGCAAACACTCAAGACAGTTTAAGAGAATTTAAACATTCTTTTGCAAGTTTTTGCATTGGTTCCAGATTGACTGTTGACTGGACTAAATGTGTCAAATTATTTTTTTCACAACTTGGGAGGAAGTAACTTGCTTTTACTTGCACTTTAAAGCATTTTATGGTGTCATCGGTTATGGGTAGGAGCACAGATGAAAGCAAGGATTAGGAAAATTTGTTAAAAGTAAAATTGTATGAAAAAAAAACCCTGTTCATATATACAACTGCAAATAGTCAGATACTTATTCCAAAATTGAAACTTCGAATTTCTGCATTGAACATCAGTTGTCTTAGCTCGCTAACCCATATAATTACAGTATGTTTTTAAGCTTAGCCAGTAAATCACTAAGGCCGCGATCAGAGGATTAGTTTCTGTCCCTTTATATTCAGAGTTTGTACGCATTATATGGACTGATGAACTGACTGGTGCTGTTGAACAGGAGAATTTCCTACTTGATCAGGGTCGCCTGAGTGTAAAGACAATCCAAAATGCATTCCATGCTTCCCTTTTGAGGATCCGAGTTGGTAAGTACGAACAATAGGATGACCATCTCACATAACAATTCAGTTGCATCTTTTCATAGCAAGGGAGCCCAGGTTTGAAGTGGAACGCTCATGAGATATGAAGGCTGTCTTCATTAGGTATTATAGGGGTGCTAAGGTTACATGTATTCCTCAACAAGTTTTCCATTCCGTTAGTCTGTGCCAGTTGCTATCCTTATTGTAGCTAATCCCACCATGCCCCTTGATCTCAGCTTCAGTTTTTCCATGTGCTCCTGCAAGACAGGCAAGATGAAAGTCGTAATTTGTGTTGTGTACAGGACTCAAACAGTAAAAGCCAACGGAGTAAGTGCAGAATGGATCAATGTCAGTATCTGGACAGCTGTGCACTTAGCACTCCTCTAACCCAACAATCTGCTGTCTCATTTCAGGTGATGTGCCTTGTATAGTATCAGCAAGAGAGGACGGTTTTATTCCTGTTAAATTTATAAGCGGTTCTACCGTTCACATGTCTGGGCATTCCCACTGAAATCAGTGAGAAGAATAAGGAAAAGTGACTACTAAAGCTATCGCGCTTCAAAACACATTTCACTCAGCTCAGATATAACAGCCGAGCTCATAGAAAGCCGATTAAAGTAGTAGTAGCAAAGTGGGCATTCTAGGACAAAAAGGGTGTGGTCAATTTTTTCGGGTTGAGTTGTGATTTTTAAGTCGATGATTTTTCAATTTTTTTCGAGGCTTATGAAATTTTTGTGTCGATGATTTTTTTCGGGTCTATCGATTTTTGGATCGATGATTTTTTTCGAATTCTGTTTTTCGTTTGAGTGTGGTCAAAATGTATCTTTGTGAGGGGTGGGGTCGGGGAGGGGAGGAGTGCCAAATATTGAATAATTATTTTGGGGTGGTGTAGCGATTGGTACGGATTTGGAGCAAAAGAGAGAATGACTGTGATGAAGTTTTATGGAAACGAAGTTCTTCATATCGAGTTGTTTTATAAAAATACTAAAAATTTAAGAGTCTATGATTTTATAAAATCAATCAAGAAAGATTTATTATACAATCTTTCAAAAAATCGTGCTTTTATTTATGAGATTAGTTTAGAATATAAAATCGAGGGTTTCAGTTATGCTTATGGTTTTCATTATAATAATGAATTTGGGATAGATGGGGTTTTAATTGATGATTATATCGCTGTAGAAGTAGTGGATTTTGCCAATGATCAGCATAATTTGAATTTACAATTGATTTGTGGTGATGATTATCCTTATGAGTTGAAATATTTTGTTAATGATGTTGATATTGATTATTTTGAATTTACTATTCATACACATAAATACAAGATATTACATAAGGAAAAATTCGATGGAGGAATTCAAGAGGAGCTATTACGTGAGGCTTGGAGGCGAATACACAAGCGTAGTTTCTACAATGATTTATGGGATGAGCTAATGTTTGTAGCATGGCATCCAACTGGGATTCTGGATTGGTGTATTGATGTAAAAGAGTTGAAGAAGTTGAAAGAGCGTTGGGGGGTTGAGTACTAATTGTAAAGAATATTTTTGTAACACGCTTCATGTTACAAAAGTATAAAAGTTAAATAAGGTCTTAAATAGTATAGTGATTGGTTTAAGGAATATCATTTGTTAATCCAATGATGCTATGGAGAACTTACCAGTAACAGAGTTGAGAGCAATAGCCAAGAAAGCTGGTGTAAAGGTCGGCAATTTCAGAAAGGCTGAATTACTCGAAGCGTTATCAGATGTTCAACCCGAGAATTTAACAGTGAATGCATTGAGAATCATAGCCAAGAAGATTGGTACACAAGGCTATGCCAAGATGCGTAAAACAGAACTCATTAATGTTGTTGGATCCCCACGAGTATCTGAAGCTAATGTTCCAATTTCTGGTCCAATTAGACCCACAAGAACAAAGCCCGTTCGCGCCTCATATAGTAAGGCCATTGATTTAGCTAAGAATGAAATTAATAAGACCATAGATTGGATAGGAACTAATGTTACAGATCCGGTTAAGAGGGCCGTCACTAAGAGATTAAGAAAGGTAGCTAATATTCTAAAAGAGAAACCTGACTACTTTATCCCTGAAAGACATGAAACGGCTCTGAAAGGCTTTTTGAAGACCTATATAGTAAAGGGTAGAAGTGGTTATGATCCAACTTCATTCCTTAACAATGTTAGATCAGAATTCTATGTTTTGATGCGTAGACAGAAGAAGCCATTCAAGTTGAAGTGTATTTTTTCATGCGGCTTCATAAGGAGGAATAATCAGGATAATCGTGTTATTGAGCGTAGTGAAAGTCATTTTCATTCACAGATGGAGACAGTAACAGCTTCAACAAACGGATTTACTAGGTTTGATAATATCAAAGCTAGATTGATTGAATTGGTGGAGAAATATGAGAATGAGCGCTCTGGATGGGTATTTGACCATGTTGTAGATTTTCGTATCCACATAAATCCATTTCAACCTTTTTCTGGAACTTCATATATTAAATTACCACCTAAATTGGCCGCTAAGAAGGCAATCATCAATGTCAAGAATGAAAAAGATCAGGAGTGTTTCAAATGGGCAGTGACATCTGCTGTGTTCCCTGTAGAGATTCATCCTGAAAGGTTGAATAAGGAGATGAGAGAAAACTCAGAGAAGTTCGATTGGTCAGGAATAGAGTTTCCAGTTTCAGCACTTGGTACAACCCAGATAGATAAATTCGAAAGGCAGAATCCATATGGGATCAATATTCTTGGCTATGAGAATGGTGGTCCAACCCTAATCAGGCGTAGTAATAAGTCTGGAGTACCAAAGATAAATCTGTTATTAATATCAAATGATGAGACAAACCACTACTGCTGGATCAAGAATATGTCAAGACTTGTCGAGTATAATAAACATCATGGCACTCGTTTATATTGTGATAACTGCCTAAACTCATTCAATTCTGAAAAGTCGTTGGAAACACATATGGAATATTGCCTAAACAACGAAGAAGTGAAAGTACAGATGCCTATGGACGAGGACGGAAATCCAAAGTACATTACTTTCAAAAATCATAACAGAAAGATGCAGGTCCCATTTGTGGTCTACGCGGATTTCGAGTGTTTCACGGAGAAGATGGACACTTGTTCACCGGATGACAGGGATAGCTTCACGAATCAATATCAGAAGCACAAGCCATCAGGATTCTGTTATCTTATCAAGTGTTTTGATGATAAGTTATTTGAACCTAAGCTTGCAATGCGTACAGCAAGATCTCCAGATGAGGATATTACAAAAATCTTCGTGAAGAGACTGGAGGCTGATATCAAGAAGATTTATGAACAATTCAGACTTCCAGAGGAGATTATAATGAAGAAGAAAGACAAAAGGAATTTTAAGAATGCAACTCACTGCTGTATTTGCGAGGGTGAGTTGGGGGATGACAAGGTACGTGATCATTGCCATCTTACGTGTAAGTATAGGGGTGCAGCACACACGAAATGTAATATCGAATTCAAGGTCCCCAAGTTCTTTCCAGTTATATTTCATAATTTGTCTGGGTATGATAGTCATTTATTCGTGAGGAATCTTGGTATATCAGAGGGTAAAGTAAATTGTATACCACTTACTGATGAGAAATACATCTCATTTACCAAGGAGATTGTTGTGGATACCTTTAGGAATGGGGAGGGTAAGAAGATTGAGGTGAAACGATACATAAGGTTTATAGACAGTTTCAGGTTTATGTCTAGTGGCCTAGCCAGTTTGGTTAACAATATACCACGAGAGTCTTTGGAGAATTTGGGAAGATATCATGAAGGTGAGGAATTAGAGTTATTAGCTAGAAAGGGGGTCTTTCCTTATGATTGGTTTGATGGATATGATAAGCTAAGTGAGGCAAGTCTTCCACCTAAAGAGGAATTCTATTCAAAGCTTTATGATGAGGATTTAACTGAGGAAGACTACAAACGTGCCAAGTCTGTGTGGGATACATTTAGGATGAAGAATTTCAAGAATTATCATAACATGTATCCCAAGGCGGATGTATTATTACTGGCTGATGTTTTCGAGAATTTCAGAAGGGTATGTATGAAAAATTATGGACTAGATCCTGCATGGTACTTTACTGCACCTGGGCTGGCATGGGATGCTACATTGAAGAAAACCAAGGTGGAGTTGGAGCTTTTAAGGGATCCAGATATGTTGCTTATGGTTGAAAATGGTATTAGAGGTGGAATCTCAATGAGTTCGACTAGGCATGGTAAAGCTAACAACCCATATATGAAGGAGTATGATTCAGCCTTGCCTACAAAGTATATCATATATCTAGATGCGAATGGACTATATGGGCATGCAATGACTAAGGCTTTACCAACTCATGGTTTTGAGTGGATGGATGATCAGCAGCTGTTAAATTGGAGGGAGAATCCATGTATATTGGAGGTTGATTTGGAGTATCCTCTAGAGTTACATGATTTACACAATGATTATCCTTTAGCTCCAGAAAGTGTGAATGTGGATGGAGTAGAGAAGCTGGTTCCAAATCTTAGAGATAAGGCAAAGTATGTGGTCCATCACGAAGCACTAAAGCACTATTTATCTCTGGGATTGAAACTAACCAAAGTTCACAGAGGCATAACATTCAAAGAGTCAGAGTGGCTAAAGACTTACATTGACTTGAATACCAGTCTGAGGGCTAAAGCGGAGAATGACTTTGAGAAGGATTTCTTCAAATTAATGAATAATTCAGTATTCGGGAAGACCATGGAGAACATCAGGAAGAGAGTGGATATTCAGTTGGTGACTAATGAGAAGCAGGCGCGTAAATTAATTGTCAAGCCAAATTTCCACCATAGGAACATATTTTGTGAGGAGATGTCAGCCTTCCACATGAAGAAAACTAAACTACTCTTTGATAAACCTATTTACTTAGGATTGACTGTTCTGGATTTGAGTAAAATAACCATGTATGATTTTCATTACAATTACATAAAGCCTAAATATGGTGATGACGCCAAGTTGCTGTTCACAGATACAGATTCCTTAACCTATGAGATACATACTGAGGACTTCTATAATGACATAAGCCCAGATATGAGGGATAAATTTGATACCAGCAACTATCCCAAAGATCATCCATCTGGAATTGAAACCGGAGTTAATAAGGTTGGAGGCATGTTCAAGGATGAAGCTGGAGGTGAACAGATAACAGAATTTGTAGGTCTAAGAGCTAAACTATACGCCTTCAAAACAGATAAACAGGATGAAGTGAAGAAGTGTAAGGGTGTGAATAAGTCAGTGGTGAGTAAGAGTATAAGTTTCAAGGATTATAAGAATTGTCTTTTCAGTGGTAAATTCCAGAGAAGGAAGATGAATACAATAAGGAGTCATAAGCATGAAATCTATACTGAAACAATAAGATTGCATTATCACGCGAGGACGACAAACGTGTGATAATGGAAGATGGGGTAAATACTTATGCACATGGTCACTTCAGAACGCTAGAAGGTGGTGATTCAGTGTCTTGGGGTACAAATTGAAGTTCTTCACGAACGAATCCTCGTTTTGGGCCCCCATTCAAATAGTACAAGACTGGTTGACCCGGTTCAATTATGGTTCGGGCCAAATCATAGACCTCAAGGCTCCATATGGGATCAGTAGCCCTTCGTTTGTCTCCACCTTCATCTTCACCAGGGGCATATAGATATCTGACTTGAACATCTGGAGGTAATCTCTTTTCATCTAATCCCACAGGTCGCTTATACTCTGGAGTTTTAGTGCCAATTGAGTCCATTTTCAAAGCTTCCTCAGGCTCTTTACCAGTAATACGGGTAGTCTCACTATTCAAGGTCTTCATGATGGCGGGCAATCTATTCACCCAAACTGTGGACCGGTTATCACTAATCATCTCTTGAGCGTATTGATGGCTGAATAACTTCTCACCGAGAGTCCTATTGGCTCTCTCAACAAAGGCCTGAGCTCTATGATTCCCAGCTTCACTACGCTGGATTGTAACTTGATGCTTATTCATAAGATTTGTTACATCACCCTTGAATTCTGTTCCTGGATCAACCATTAATGTTTGTGGCCACTTCAATTTACGGGAATAAATCCTTTGAAAGGCATTAGCAACTTCACCACTCTCCTTTGAGGTCAATGCTTCAGCATCCTTATACCTTGAGGCAATATCAATCACAACTAATGCATAGCGGTATGTTTTTCTTTTCACTGTATCATGAGGAAGAAACAACAAGTCCGCTTGATGAATCTGATTAGGCTCATTAACTCTCCAATGTGGCCTGGGTATATACTTGGGGGCTGGGAGATAAATTTGCCACAAGGCTTGCTTCTCCAACCACTCTTTGGCGACCTTTTCACTAACTTTGGCTGCTTTGGCTAATTTGGGTATGGCTGAGTATCCTTTCCAGTATCCATCAGTGGAGTAATATAATCGATTTAAAACGTTAGAATCACTCATTTATAAACAAGAACATAAGCATTTAAAATGACTTCTATATCAAACATTCTTGATCCAGATCGTGTTCCAAGGACTATGGAAGGGTGAGACATTATACAATGGTGAGACATTATACATTGAAATCCCAAAATTGAGTGAGAATTTAGTGATTGTGCCTGGTAGCGTCTACATAACCTTTGATATGGTTGTAACCGGGCATAAAGATAACACTCTTGTTAATAATTTGGGAAGGAATCTAATTTCACAATATAAGGTTCTATTTGGTGGTGAAATCATAGAGGATCTTAGTAGATTTGATTTATTCAAAACTTATCATGATTTGTTTTTGTCGGAGATAGATCGTGAGAATAGATTGAGACAGGGCATATCTAATGTTAATATAAGGAGAATTAGAACCAATGCAGGTAATAAAGATACATCAGAAGCAGGGGATAATACTTTAGCCGCGATTCATAATACTAGATATGCTATTCCATTAGATCACACAATCATCAAAGATCATGGAATATTTTATCCAAGAGGATTACCACATCCACTTAGATTTGAATTAACTTTGGCTAAAGTTTCTGATGTTGTAGTTTATTCAAACACTGAAACACCTGCTAATTATAAGTTAATAAACATGGAAATGGAATACCAATGCATATCGAATGATTATTTAGCAAGAGAGGCTGTATCGTCCTACAAAGTTGGGAGAATATTCACGTATGAAAAAGTACTTCTTCACAAAACTTTTACAATCTCTGAGGCTAATGATGCTGTGATAAATCAACATATTAACGTTCCAAGGAGATCCCTGACTGGTATACTATGTCTTTTCACTGCCCCTCATGCAGAAGGTCTTAGGGATTCTGAGATTTTTGTAAATCCAAGGATCACATCAGTCAAGATTGACATAGATGGAGTGCCAAACAAAGTTTATTTGAATGGTATGATGGCGACTGATTTGTGGCAATCCATAATTAAGCGAGTTGGTCTTAGTGATTCAATTAAGGAATCTGACTTCTATACAGATAAATTCGCTTTGTGGATTGATTTGAGGATTTATCCAGATAATGATATCCATGGAAATGGTTTGTATATTCATGCTACTCGTGATGGTGTGACTTTAGAAATTAATAGAGAAAAGGTAGGAACTAAAGTTCTTACTTGCTATATGTTTGTTGTTGGTGACGCTATCATGACCATTAAGAATGGGGGTCTAAAGGAGATTAAATATTAGGCCATCATATGTTTTTCTTCTCACATTGTCATGAGAAGAAACATTAATCTAAAGGAGTTAATGTATTGAGTAATGATGAATGAACTCAAAGATATGATTCCATTCAATTGGATCATAACTGGTCCCACGAATTGTGGAAAGACACAGTACATAGTGGAACAGCTTCGAGGTCATTATAGGCGAGTATTCGATTATATTATATTGATTTGTCCAACATATGCCCATAACAAGACTTATAGAGGCTTTGCAAAGGGGGATAAACGATTCTTTGTACTCTCACCAGATGCGAGTGATCATGACGAAATCAACAATTTGTTAATGGATTGCTCATCGCTCTTCTCAGATATGAATGCACTCATAATATTGGACGATTGTGCCGTTTCAAAGGATCTGAAGAATAGATCCAACAAATTCATTGATTTAGCTTTCTCTGGGAGGCATATAGGGATATCAGTGTGGGTTCTCACTCAGCAACTGACATCTATAGCCAAACCATTCCGTGAAAATGTAGCTTGTGTGGTTTCATTTCATAACCCATCACAAACGGCGATGAAGATGCTTTTCGAGGAATATGGCGGAGACCTGGATGCCGAAACTTGTAAAAAATACAAGAAGCATCTTAAGAATGAAAAGTATGCCAGGCTCTGCTTCTCCCTTAGGCATCCATTCCAAAATTATTTAGAGATACCAGCTCTTACGGCATAATCATGACAACTCCCAAAGATATCATGAATGGTGAAACAGTTGTAAATGATCAAGCAATAAACACTGATGATGATTTGAAATCTAAAAGAGAAGAACTTTCGATATTAGCGTGTCTAGGCTCTACTAAGGAGTATATTGGTATGCAAGTGACCCTGTCTGATATACATAAATTATCAGAAAAGGATGTTGAAAAGTATTACAAGAGATATAAGATGGTGTCTGGTAAGAATCTAGCTGATGGACTAATAGATCCTCCTTTACATCTATTAGCTAAACTAGTTAATTGGTGTCTTAGTAGTTATGGTGAAATAGATGAACCAGAAGCTCTAGTAAATGATTGGAAGAATAATCAATTGGTTAAACAATGGCTATCAGAAGTTTCTGGTTCAATAGTAGTAAAGGGTGGAATAGCTGCTACATTAATAATAATAGCTATTACCACCATCAAGCACTTCAAACTAAGAGAGCCTACTACTGTTGATGATTCAACTAATACAGATCAAAATGAAGTTTATGCTAATTCATATGATACTGTCCGGTAATACAAAAATTTAAAAATTAAGTTGTCCTTGCCAGGAATGGGTATACGCAACAACAGAGAGCAAACCAATCAATTATGTCAATGAAACCTATCTTGATCAAATATTCTCACAAGTTCAATTGGAGCAAAGTCTCCATTGAAGATTTTGTTACTAATCAATATGGTGGATCTAGCTCCAAAGTTGTCTTCAATGGCAAGAATGGCAAGCGTCCAATATGTATTGAATTACCTGAACAAATTGTTTTTATTTTATTTTTATTTTATTTATTTATGCAATATTTCAACAGGCCACCCAATTCAGCGTAAGCTGGTTTAAATGGGGGCCTGCAAACAATTTACAAGACATACATTTCAATACATTACATCACATTACATAAACACATTACAATTACATTTCATGCAGAAAAAAGGCGAAATAGTGCAGAACTATTTATAAAGATACTGTTTCAATTTTGTTTTAAAATTAGGTAGAGAAGTTATACTTCTTAGATAGGCCGGAAGTGTGTTCCATACTTTGGCACCGTTATATAAAAAAGAGCTCTGAAATTTAGATGTTTTAGCCAGAGGTAAACGGATTTGGTCTTTATGTCTAGTATTGTAAGTATGGAAGTCACGAGAAAAGGAGAATTGGTTAAGAAGATAAACAGGTGCTAGGCCATGCAGGCACTTAAAAACAAGTAAAGAAATTTGATAATTGCGGCGCGCCTCTAGCGAAGGCCATCTTAGCGTATTACGAACTTCAGACTGTTGAACAGTTCTGGACTCAATTATGCTAGCAGCACGCCGCTGCAGCCTGTCGAGATAGCTGCGGTTTGTCTGTCCGCAGCCACCCCAGACAGCAGAGCAGTAGTCAAACAATGGAAGTACCATAGACTCATACAAAGTTATGCAAGCCTCTCGAGGAACGACCCTACGGGCTTTCCGCAGCATGCCCAACCTGGATGATATTTTGGAGGATATATAATCAATATGGTCGTTCCAAGAGAGGGTTGGGTCAAGCATGACTCCAAGATACTTAAACTGATAGACTCTGCCGAGAATGTTATTGCGCGCATGGACAGTAAAGCTATTTACCCTGCTAAGGCGTTGGTGCGTGCCAACTAACATGATCTTTGTCTTACTATAGTTAAGAAACAGAAAATTACTTTCTAACCAACTAACAATGCTGCCAAGGTCTTCGGTCAAATGATGTTCAATATCAGAGATAGAATTGCTGCTGTAAAATAGCAGTGTGTCATCAGCATAGAGCTGTATTTCACAGTTATTAACTACAGATGGAAGATCGTTAATATAAGCTATGAAAAGCAGCGGGCCAAGGAGAGAACCTTGGGGAACGCCAAATGCAATCGGTTGAGGGTCCGACACAACACCATTAACACATACACTCTGTGTCCTATTACTTAAATAGGCTCTAAACCAATTTACAGCTGCATCAGAAAAACCCAGATCTTTCAGTTTAGTCAGCATCAGGGCGTGGTCAATAGTATCAAATGCCTTGGAAAGGTCTAAGAAGACCATTCCAGACATCTGACCTCTGTCCACACCCTGCAGCAGTCTGTTGGATACATCAGTTAGGCAGGTGGATGTTGAGTGTAAGGGCCGGAAGCCAGATTGGTAGTTGCTGAGTAAGTGATTTTCCTGAAGATAGCTGTAGACCATAGAGTGAACAGCACGTTCGAGGATTTTTGAAAATACAGGGAGAGTCGAGATAGGCCGATAGTTAGCCGCATCTGAGACAGGTCCAGACTTGTAGACAGGTGTAACCACAGCATGTTTCCAATCTGACGGTATGGAACCTTCCGCCAGAGAACGATTGATAAGAGTGGTCAGCGGCTTTGATAATGCAGGAGCACCATCCTTCAATAAGCGAGCAGGAATTTCCTTGAGTCCAGTGGATTTCGATGACTTGATCTTCAAAAGTTCACTATGAACAAAGTCTTCGGTTACACCAGATAACCGAAAAACACTGAGAGCTTTCTGCGATTGTGTTGGTGTGACCACAGAGGGTAGCAAATTTTCTCTGATCTTTGCTATTGCTGTTCTAAAATAATCAGAGAAGCCTTGGGCAATTTCGCGAGGTTCAAAAGACAGACCCGCAGATGTTTCTAAGGAACTGATGTTTCGGCTTTTTTTAGAGCAGAAGATTATTGATTTGAGTGTTTTCCACAGCTTTCCAGAATCCTTTTTATTGGCATTTATTACTTCAGAATAGTAGCTCCGCTTTGATTCGCGAATAAGACGAGTTGTTTTGTTACGCGATTCTTTATACTTTGTCCAATCGAGAGCACTCTTTGTTATTTGGGCTCTTTTGTGTTGAAAGTCTCTCGTGCACATCATTGCTCTGATGCCGCTACTTAGCCACGGAAGAGTGGATGCGCGGACACGTCTGGTGGCAAGAGGCGTGTGCTGATCAATTACATTCCTGAAGTTCATAATAAACACCTCCCAAACATCATCAACAGTTAGCGAGGTGTCGACGCCAACCCAAGAGACTCTATGCAAATCTGCGAGAAAGTTGTCGGATGAATAATCTTTAAAGTTTCTATAATTTATAGTCTTTGAAGGTCCTCGTTTTTGTTTTGATCGCCGTATGAGATATGTAAGTGAGTGATCTCTTATGGAGCATTGTGCGACCCCGGATGCGATGACTTTGTCTACATTTGAAACATAAATATGGTCCAGCAGCGTTTGAGAGGTTGCAGTAATACGCGTAGGATCTTTAATAAGTTGCGTGAACTGATAAGATGTAAATAGTTGGCGTAAGTCTCTAGCATCAGACGAGAGTTTTTTAGGAAGTAAATCCTGATTAAAATCCCCTATAAATACTTGTTCAGCGCCCTCAGTCGCTGCTCGCTCTAGCATTTCTTCAAGAACAGGTTTGTAGGTGCGATAAGATTCTTTATCTGGACAATAAGTGGAACAAACAAGCATTTTGCTCCGATTTGGGAATGTAATTTCGAGCCAAGTAGCTTCGATGTCCAGTTCTGCACTGAGGTCGAATCTTTGCCTAGTCCACAATTTAGTGTTACAATAAATAGCAGTCCCGCCGCCTCTGTGCTCAGCAGCCCTATCAGAACGAACCAGATTATAACCATCAATCAAAAAGTCGTCGTCCAGGTCACTTGAATTTAGCCAGGTCTCAGTGAGGCAAATTACGTCAAAAGGGTTGTCCTGCAGAAGTATTCGGAATTCATCAAAATGTTGAGATAAACTGCGAACATTGAGGGGGATATGAACGAATGATAAATCAAGGGGAAGACTCACCATACAAAATTACAGAGCTAATCAGCAACACAAAGGAGCTATTACAATGGTATGCCTATGTGAGATCGCATTATAAACATGACGAGCCTAAATATTTTGATTTCCTTCTGAAAGAGCTCAAGGATAATGATATGGCTTTTGAAAAGCATCTTGAAGATGAAATGAAGCGTCGAAAAGAGGAAGATAAGAAAGAAAAGGAAACTGAGGAGAAGAAGAAGAAGAAAAAGGAATTGGAGAAGAATAAGAAAGAGGAGTATAATGTGAAAAACATATTACCAATAGTATTACAACGTCTTGCAGAGGTTTATATAGGAACTAAAATTACTGGCATTGTTATGACTGGAACATTGTTTAGCCCTTCTGTAGAAGCCTTATACTCCTTGTGATTTTTTGAAAATTGGATCCGCGATTGCTATACGTTATTTCACAAAACAACTTAGATATAAGCCACCAAAATAGAAATTGTAAAAGAATGGCAACTATAGCAATCATGCTTGGAGGTGCAATCCTCAATGCAACAGCCTTCATTGGTGGAAATTATTTAGCAAAGGTCATTAGTGGCTCATCTTCAACTGATCTCCAACTTGAAAGGGAGAGGCATGACAAGGCAATGGAGAAGTACCAAAAAGATTATGCTGCTTACCAAGAGAAACGAATGGCATATATTGACTTTATGAATAGGAGGAAGGGTGATGAGAATCAAGCCTCTGATAACATATCAAAGACGGATGAAGCGCTGGAATTATACAATCAAATGGGCAATCCACCTAAATTCTCTGACTATTACCGACCCAATTCAGATCAAAAGACTGGAGAAATGGTTTATGTTTCTGGCGGGATGTTAGCCTTGGGATATATTGCCAGCAAGTGGATATAATGACTGACAAAATAACATATAACACAATGACTCCCCATGAATATACTCGTTTGATAGGATTGAGAGCTGAACAGTTGAAGATGGGCCGTGCACCCACCATATTATGGAGAGGAGATTTTTTTGATCCCATAGCTATTGCCAAGAGTGAACTCAAAGAAGGTGCTTTGCTCATTGTTATAATTAGAAAAATCCCAGACTGTAATTCAAAGACTGGTTTCCGCGATGAAATATGGAACCCAAAAGACATGAATATACGAGACTTTTGAATCAATTTAGAAAGTTGCCATATTTAACTTCAAATATGGCAACTGCTGCTGATACTGATTTAGACCCAACTACACTAAATGATCCAGGTGATGATGATGGAGGTTATGATGATGGTGATACCACAACTTATGGCACCCCATTAATCACATATACATCCACCACTCGTCCAATTGACCCTGATGAAGAAGAAACTTCATTAGGTGGTGGTGAAACTCAGCCCTTGTTGGTGAAAAAGGTGGGAGAGATGGAAATTGAACAAGATGAAGCTTGGGCTAGAATCAAATCAAAATTCCCCAAAGTTGATACTTCCAAGTTCAGAGCTAAAATTAACGAGGTGGGTCATGTAATTGTGGAACTGTTTAGAAAAAATTCCAGGCCTTATACTTTATTAGCTATAGATGATGAAATTATTGATGATCCTGATCTCCCCAAGACTATAAGGGACAGTTTAGGGCCAACCTCAATCGAAGTTGTGGAAGCTAATGATGGTGAAATAGCTAAGAAAAAAGGATTACTCACCAAAATGAAGGATAAGCTAAAATTCCATAGGGACAAGCCGCTGAAAACCCCGGAGGAAAGTAGCCAAATAGAGACTCTGGAGAGGGAAATTGGTGAGCAGGAACAAGAGATAGCTAACCTGGAGGGTGAGAATGAAGAAATACAGGAACGAATGTCATTACGGGATCGTGTGAAGGCCATCTTCAAGAAATATGGATTCACAGTCGTTGCTGTAATGAGTGCAGTTGGAGTGGTCATTGGCGTTATAGTCTCCAATCTCTCCAAAGGGCTCTCGAAATTGGGTAAAGGTGTTGGTGATGGCCTAAAAACCCTTGGCAAGAAACTTGGTGAATTACTGCCTGGGATGGTGGGCGCTATTGTAAGCTTTCTATTCAAGACTGCTGGAGAGGTCATTTCATTCCTAGGGAAACATGCTTGGCTGTTAATAATGGCAATTGTGCTTTACTTCATAGAAGAATTAAAGAATAAACGTAAATAAATCAAATGAAGAGTTATTGCGTCAAAGAGAAAAAGCTGACTGATTGTGTGCCTGGTAGTGAAACCTTTACCAAAACATCCAAAGGAAGGCCGATGATGAAGTGTAAATGTTCCAGCTGTGGCATCATCAAAACTCGATTCCTCTCAGATGCTGATTATAGAAATTTAAAGGTAAATAAGGAGTAATCAAACAAAATGTTGAGCATTACTATGTACGAGTCTGAAACTAGGGTGTATTTGGATCCTCCACTGGAAAATCTTCGAGAAATACAACTCTTAGATTGTAGGATACCCAAACGATTGATTAATTTCAAGGATCGACAAATATTGTTCAATGATAAGAATCAGCCCCTCATAATAATCCAGCCCGGTACATATTCACTGCGTAATATCCAAGCGATCTTTCTTAATGATACTGATAGGGCTAAGATCTCAATCATTGAGACTGATACTGTTGACTATCTCTATTCTGTTGCGTACTGGGTCGTTTCGTTAGGGAGTTCCAAAGTAAATGAAGAACTCAACCAAACTTTATTATTTTACAACTACGGAACCGAAAGTGAACTTTGCCCTCCGATGCACTAAGCATCATGTGAGCACGAGGTATGACGTCATACACCACATCTCCTCCCTTCTTAGGCCATACTAACTGAGCAACAAGTTCTTATAATATTTTTGAAACCGAACGTAAAGGGTCAATAATGAATTCAAGTCCGAAATACTAATACAGCGAATCAGACACTAAACTGTCAGATGAAAACAATGTCCAAACAGTTCTTGCGTTTATCCTAAAGAAATAGATGCAACGCTTCGTAAACTCTTAATACAGATTAGCTAGATTGTCTCAATCAATCTGTCTGGCGCCCTGCGCACTCTACTGGATCGGCGCAGTGGAATAAGACTGCCTTCTGGTAGCGGAGCATTAGGAGAAGACGTCGTCTCTGCCGCAGATGGAGAGCTGTTCGCATTCTCCGACTGAACTTGAGTTCCAGGCTCGGCAGAATTCGACAACGGCAGGCTCACGGGAGGCTGCTGGGGTGATGGAACACTTGTAGTTGAAGTGCCTTGTCGTACAGGATCTAAAGCAGCGTCCAGCGGTAACCTTTCCAATTCCCGGTCAGCGACTGCGCTGTCCATGGTATCACGTCTGATGTGGTCGAGATGCCGCTTCCAAACTCGTCCATCGTTCAGAACTACTACGTAAGATGTCGGACCACTTCGCTCTGCAACAGAGCCTGGCCACCACGTGTGTTCTCTCCGAAGATCTTTCACCCAAATTCTATCACCTGGGTAGAACTCTCTAAACTTAGCATGCGCATCGTGTGTTTCCTTCTGCTTCGCTTGTGAATCCATTACCTTGTCCCCTACACTTGGGCGAAGGAGGGTTAGTCTTGTGCGAAGTTCACGCCCCAGGAACAGACTAGCTGGTGTTCTGCCAGTAGTAGGGTGTCTTGTCGACCGGTAAGTCAACAGAAAATTAGCGATGTGTTGTTGAACAGACAGCTTGCTGCCTTTACATGTTTTCATGTGATTCTTGAATGACTGAACCATTCTTTCGGCCAGTCCGTTACTGGCTGCATGATAGGGTGCTACACGTACATGCTTAACACCGTTCATCTTCAAGAAGTGTGCAAACTCTTCGCTGCGAAACTGAGGACCATTATCACTGACACAATGTACTGGCAATCCGTATTTGGAAAATAGTTCCCGTAAGATAGTAATGGTCGCGGTTGCTGACGTGTTTCGTGGCATAAAGTATATTTCTGTCCAGCGCGAGTGTGCATCAACAAGGATGAAATAATGCCCGTTTTCATCTTCTGCGTAATCTATGTGAATGCGATGCCAAGGATTACTCGGCCATAACCATGGGTTAAGTGGCGCTACAGCTGGTGGCTTCTTAACTTGCTGGCAGCTTTGGCAATTTCTGACAGTTTGTTCTATTTCTTGATCAATGTTAGGCCACCATAAGTAACTACGTGCCAATTCTTTCATCCGAACAATCCCTGGGTGTCCTGAATGCAACTCTTGAAGCATGTCTTTGTGGTACCGAGTAGGTATGACCACCCGAAGTCCCCACAAAAGACAGTCTTGCTCCACAGACAACTCAAATCGACGATTAAAGTAGGGTTGGAGGCGTAGATCCTCCACGTGCCTTGGCCAGCCTTGCCTGACATATTCTAGCACCTTTGACAGTACTGGGTCTACTCTTGTGGCGTGGTTTATTTCTTTGTGAGTAATGGGTAAGGAATGGATCAGTCGTTCTTCGACATGATATGCAGAATCCTCGTCATTACGCGTTGACGGCAAGGGCAACCGTGACAGCGCGTCAGCCACTGCATTTTGCTTTGATGGAGCGGACCTGATGTTGTAGTTGAAAGCTGAAAGAATGATCGCCCAACGCTGTAGACGCATCGCTGCTAGCGAGGGGATGGCTGTTTTAGGACCCAAAATTCGTTCCAGAGGCTTATGATCCGTTTGTATCGTGAAGTGACGGCCATATAGGTACAAATGGAACCGTTTTAGCCCAAACATTATCGCCAAAGCTTCTTTGTCGATCTGCGCATAACGCTTTTCGTGTTCGTTCAATGTTCGTGACGCATAGGCAATAGGGCGTCGTTCGCCGTTAGGACACACGTGCATTATGACCGCACCCAAACCATATGGAGAAGCGTCCACCGCTAATTCTACAGGAAGGCTAGAGTTGTAATGCGTTAGCACAGTTTCTGACGTTAGTGCACATTTCACATCAGAGAAAGCTTTGTCGCAGTTTGACGACCAATTCCACGGCTTATTTCCTAGGAGCTCGTACAAAGGATGGGCAAGGGTTGATAACTTGGGGATAAAGTTGGTTAGTGCCGCCAACATTCCCAAGAACGATCGTAATTCTGTGACGTTGCGTGGAATAGGTGCTTCTTTGATGGCCTTGACCTTTTCACCCGTCGGCTGAAGACCCTTCTCTGAAAAGCGCAATCCAAAGTAAATGACTGACGGTGCCATAAACACACACTTCGGTAGTTTGACTCGCAACCCGTACTTCTGAAACTGCTTCAGGACTGCTTCTAAATTCTTCACATGCTCCTTGTCATCAGAGCCTCCTACAAGCAAATCGTCCATGATAACACAAGTTCCTGCTAGTCCTGCAAGCACTTGTTCGATGAAACGTTGCCAAATAGCGGGGCTGGATGAAATTCCAAATGGTAACCGCGTGTACCGGAACAGACCCTTATGGGTGTTAATCGTACACAGTTTTTGTGATTCCTCGTCTAGGATCAGTTGTTGATATGCACTTCGCAGATCAATCTTCGTGAACTTCTTCCATGAAGACACACGCCCTCGAATCTCCTCCAATGTTGGAATCGGAAACTGCTCGGTCTGAATTGCTGGGTTCACTGTGCCCTTATAATCACCGCAAATACGTACTGTACCATCGGTTTTAGGAACACAAACAATGGGCGTTGCCCAGTCGCTCACTTCGACAGGTTTTAGAACCCCATCATTTTCCATGCGTTTCAGTTCTTCCTCTACCGCGGAGCGAAGGGCATAAGGTACTGGGCGTGCCCGTTGAAATACTGGTGTTGCGTTTTCCTTTAGGTACAATTTCGCCGTAACACCTTTAACAGTCCCCAGTTCAGGCTTGAAGACGTCAGCATACAGTTTCTTAAGACGTTCGACCTCTACATTCGTCTCATGGGACACCGAGAACTGACCGTTTGAGGATGGAAAGAGGTTTACCCAGTCGAGGCGAATTTTCATCATCCAAGATCGTCCAAGCAACGGAGGGGCGTACCGTTCTGCACGAACAACTAGAAGAGGTAGTGTCGCGCGTTGCCCGTTGTACTCCACGTCAACTAAAATCTGTCCCGCAACGTCCAGCGGTGTGCCAGCATAGGCATGGAATGATTTCTCTACTGGCTTCAGCGAAAGGTATTTGAAATACCGCTCGTAATCTGCGTAATTTAGAATTGAAGCAGAAGCACCCGTATCTACCTCCATCTGAAATTGAACATCTTCAATAAGCACAGGAACTCTCACAGCAGGAGCTGAAATTCGTGATTTGCGTGACTCAGGTTTTTGGTTCTCTACCAGATTAAAGATTGACCCCAGGAACTCGTCTCCTGTGTCCTTACACACTTCATGTTCAGAATCCTGATCCGTGTGACGTACATACTGTTTTCCCGCCGATCGTTTGGGAAATGGTTTCACGTTGCGACACTCAGACTGCAAGTGACCTGTTGCGTGACGCTTGAAACATTCTGTCCCTTCGTATTTGCAATTGTTCGGAGTGTGGTTGGTTAACCCACAACGAAAACATTGTTTCCTTGGATTCTCGTACTGCTGAGGTTGTTTACCATTGCCACGATAATGTCTACCAGATGAGCGACCACGTGACAACCGATGTTCTCGCTTGACCTTGTTTACGTTGGAAGACGAATTTTCACTGTGAGAAATCGCTCCAAGGTCACGTACATCCTTCTGAGCTATTTCCTGGGCGATGGCAGTGTCCACGGCTTCTTGAAAGGTGAAGTTATTCGATAATAATTTCCGTTTAATCTGCTCTGAGCGAAGCCCGCAAATAAATCGATCGCGTAGACTATCGTTTAGCTGTTCGTTTGTGAATTCACATGTCCCAGAAAGATTTTTCAGCTCTCTCACAAAGTCGACGATACTTTGACCTGGTTTCTGAGTTGCAGAATGGAACCTGTATCTTTCTGCCACTTTTAAACGAGTCGGCTTATAATGACCACGCAGCAGCGTTGCAAGCTGGTCGAAGGTCTTCGAGTTTGGCGCGTCGGGAAATGATAAATCTTTCAATACTCGATAAGAACTACTGCCAATAGATGTGAGAAGTATAGCTCTTCGTTTAGCGGCATTATCTGAGTCGTTCTTGATATCGTATGCAATGAAATATTCCTGTAATCGCTCAAGGTAACTGTCGATGTCTTCGCCCTCAGGATTAAAAACATCAAAAGGTGGTCTGCCCGCCATTTCACGTGCTTTCGGTCGAGCAGATGCCGGAGGTTCAGTGCTGAATTATCCCGTATTCTGGCAATCCACCGTTCGTAGCGGACGTTAAGTTTTCGTTTGCCAAGTTATCCTCGTCGCCACTGTTGCGTATTGGGTCGTTTCGTTAGGGAGTTCCAAAGTAAATGAAGAACTCAACCAAACTTTATTATTTTACAACTACGGAATCGAAAGTGAACTTTGCCCTCCGATGCACTAAGCATCATGTGAGCACGAGGTATGACGTCATACACCACATATTCCAATAAGATCTTCAACATTAAACTTACGAGAGGGTTACAAGTTGGTTTAGGGGTGCCTGAAGTCATAAATCCAGGTAAATTATACCCAATAAATCTCCAGATCAAGGAACCCCTAAGACTTATTTGTAGTATAGTGGACAATAAGTCGTCATATATGAATAATACTCAATCTGGAGAACTTGTGAAACTCTCACCCTCACACCTACTTGCCAACATACCATCACAGGATTACCCAGCCATTCCAGTTCAAAAATATAAGAGCCCCATAAACCACTTCGATCTAAGCCTCCTAGACATTGAATGGAAAAAGCTTGATCTGAAGAGTTCTCCCATAACTTTCAGTTTAAGATTTAGATAGCATTTTAAAAGGAAGTGATTTTTATGTCAAAGATGGGTGAATATAATTCAATATATCCAAACTTAGAGGCGACTGCACCTCCAATCCCCACTGATGGACCATCATTCAGACTTCAACAATGTTGTGACGCCTTGAATAAGCTAAAGTCTGAATTAAGCCACTATGAAACAGTACTCAAAAAATATAACCGATCCAAGGGTGTACTAATGAATGCTAGCTCGACCTGTGGTATATTGTCTTGCGTTTTGGCGGCTGGTGGATTGGGCGCATCTCTTAGTGGAGTCGGAATTATAGCATCTGTGCCCTTGGGTGTAGTAAGTGGTGTATTTGTATTTACATCTATAGCATGTCAACACATATCCAAGAATCTGTCCAAGAAAGCTGTGAAGCATCAAAACACCATTACACTGGCCAAATCCAAAGTAAACACCATTGAAGACCTGGTTTCCAAAGCCCTTCGTGACAATAAGATCTCTGATGAGCAGTTCTCATTGATTATAGAAGAACTCAAGAACTTTGAAAAGCTCAAGGCTGAAATAAGGGCTAAAGCTCAAAAAAATATGAATGGAGAGGATCCAGTGGTATTGAGACAGAGAGTACGCAAAGAAATACTCAAAGAACTAAAAGGAGGACAATAACTATAATTTATGAACAAAACAAATACTAGCTTAACTAATGACTTAAAAGTTTGAACCCTTCTACCCAAATTCTGGATAGAAGATGGGCTTACTTAATGACTTCAGAAATAAGTATCCAAAGGCTGACCGTGACCGATTCGTATTTGTGTCTGATCAATATGGAGGTTACATTAAGTGGAAACATAATGGGATGACGATCATGTCTTATGATGACCCTACTGGTAAGACATGGACTGATGACCTCCGACCAGGTTTGAAAATACTACTATGGATAGATTTAGGATTGGATGATAATGCATTGAGTTCATTCCCAAAGACTTTGACTATGACCAATCGCTCTTATCCAATACCTGCCATTGACTTTGATGACTTCACAAGTAATACCATAAGTATGCTGACATCATTGGATATATACGTGTCAAATACCAAAAAATTCACCGCTAAGATGCGTAACGTATTTACATCTCAAGTTGTCACATTCAAGTTTGGTAAACAAAGTCGAAAGTGGCTGAACGCACCCGATATGAATTATTGGCCTCAACAGCTGAACTTTGCAGTGTGGTGTGCTACATCTGGATGTGGAATAAGTCCTTTCAAGAGTCTCAACTACCCCAAAGTCGTGAGTAGCTTCATTAAGTTTCACGTCTACTTCACCATAAGACGAATATTGTATGAATTGAGTCTTCCACTTCCTGATGAGCAACCTTTTGTAATAAACAACAACCCTTACAGTAAAGTTGCCTACCAAAGATTATGCGCTGAATTTGGAATATCAAATAATTCTGATTTCAGATGGAAAGGTGGAAGAAATGGGGGGTTGGGTGATATATTCATTGATTATATCCTTCTCCATCAACTCCACATTGTATAGAATGAACTAATCCTGGCCATCTTTGATCATAGCGAATACTTGTGTTGGTTTTGTACTGGGTATAGAAGCAGCTCGGAGATTTCTTTTCTTGGAATTGACTCGTATCATTTCGTTCGATGGTACTTACATTAACCCGCGCCATCTTTCTTTGTTGGCTGATGTAATGACCACCAAAGGGACCCTAACAGCTGTGTTAAGAGATGGTATAAGTAGGGACGTTGGTCCCAATGCCAAAATCATGTTTGAGAAATCTGTGGACAACGCCATGCTTGCTTCAGCTTTCGGGGAGATAGATCAAATGACTAGTCTGGCGAGTTCAGTTATGTACGGAAAGACGGCGGTTGCAGGACCAGGTCTAGTGGCACTCAAAAACTCATCAGGAGCAGAAAAATGATACACAGTCCATTTTATACATGTCTGCCCAAATGGATCCCAAAAATGTTTTGATTGCCAAGACTACGCGAGGGATGAGTTGCGCTTCTAGTTGGAAAGAAAGCCGAAGTAAACGTGGGGAGCTTGAACAGCTTCTCCAAGCTATATGGACTGTGGACAGGTTGGATTGTATTCGTTTGATTTTCAACATCCGCGACTGTCGTTCTCCATATGGTAGAGGTGAAAAGATGCTCTTTTATGCTTGTGTTTAGTGGCTTATGCATAAAGACTTGGAACTAACTCAAAGGATCATGGAATACATACCTTTCTACGGTTGTTGGAAGGATCTACTGATTATTTTTTGTGGCACTCCACTCGAATCTGCCATGTTGAAATTGTGGGCCAAACAACTCCACAGAGATAGAGTATTACTGGATATCAATAGATGGGATCTAATAGATTTAAGTGCAGCCAAATATGCACCCAATGAGCGATCTGTATTTGACAGAAAATACAATGTTGTTAAGAAACTGTGTGATATATTGGGTACAAATGCAGCCACCTATAGAAAGTATTATTACAGACCTTTGAGAACCGCTTGGGCTGAACCGATCGGTGTCAAGATTGTCGAAACTCAAATGTGCGCTCAAGAATGGAATGAGATTGACGTGAACCATGTGCCTGTTGGGGCCAAGAAACTTTACTTTGAAACCTTCAAGCGCCATGGTTTGGAACCGCCACTCATTTTCCAGACTGATGCGAGAGAGATTGTTAGAAATTTCACCCAAGGGTGTTCCACAGGCTGTTCCATACCAAATCCTTCAAACTTTGATTCAAATGAATTTTGGGCTGCACATGTGGCCAGAATGAGGGATACTCGAAAGGGAGTTGTTTGTATACCCATTTGCAATGTGTCCTGCTCCATGTTCCATGATTTGAGTGGCTACAAACCGATAGATGGGGCTCTAGCTCTAACATTGAGTTTGGCATTAACCGAATCGCCAGAATCTCCTTTGTATAGGAAATGGTTAAACTTTTCACAAAACCCTTGTTTGAATGAACTACAGGGCCAAACTTTGGGGGATGTTCTGAGCCATATGAATTGGAACAACTGTGAAAGTAAACTAAACTTGTTAAAGTGTCTAAATTTAGTGGCTGATCAAGTGCAAAGATTTACCACTGTAAGGTTTGTAATTTGTTCAAATACGAATTTCAATGAAAGTGTCGGAGAATTCGTCGATTGGCATGAACTAAATTGTATAGCTCAAGAGGCCCGCATAACATGTGAAGTTGTGTTTTTGAATCTGGCAGCCCCCCCAAATGCACCTTCCAACCACTTGGGCAAAGACAATGTCATACTGCTCTCAGGGTGTGGTTGATGCCAAGTAATATGATCATAAATACAGAGAGTGTGGTTGGCTATAATAACAACCTTATGAAGGCCACTGATGAGATGAAATTTGGTGTTAACACAAATATAAACTTGGAGACCAAGACTGTGGGAATAAGTCATAATCTGGGATCTTCAAAAGTTAAGTTACCACATGCGGTTGTTGTAAAGCCTAGACCGCCAACAACACCAAAGATTGATTCTCAACCTGTAATCAAAGAATCTTCACCAGAAGAAGAAACAACTACTAATCATGAAATTAATCTAATAGTATTAACCTTTTCAGTTGCAACTATAGCTTGGATCGTTTTCAGATGAAAATTGAAATAAACATTATATTGATATTCCCCATTCGTAAATCATGACATCATTGGCAATCGTTGGCAGTAGATACTTCTTTGACAGTGACTTCTTGAAAGAACAAATAAGTAAAGCTCTTAAGAAATGGAAGCTGAATCTCTCAGATATTGAATGTATTGTATCTGGAGGTGCAGAAGGGGTTGACTCCATGGCTGAAGATTTTGCCATTGAAAACGAAACACCCTTCAAGAAGTTTGAACCTCAATGGGAATATTATGGCAAAGCGGCTGGGCCAATTCGTAATAGAGCCATCATGGAGTGTGTGACGCATGTATTGGCTTTACCTTCATATGTTTACTCACCAGGTACTAAATCAGCTATTAATATTGCTAGAAGTTATAAGAGGGAGGTTATAGTAAAATATGTGTAATTGTTAAGTAAACTTTTGTAACATGAAGCATGTTACAAATGTCTGTTGATAACTTATAAATTTAGTGGGCCACACTCTTCACAATATTTCCTTATACGTTGATGTTTACAAACATATTCACCAAAACATATGTTACACCTATTCTTCAAATCATTAGTTTTACGCCTACCATGTATACAATATAAGTGAGGGCTACATTCTTTACAATCTGATTTTCGTTTATCATGTGAGCAAATACCAGAACCACCACATTCTTTACAAAATCTTTTTTGTATATTGTGTGGACAAATAGCGGAACCGCCACATTCTTTACAAAAATATTTTTGTCTTACATGAATACAAGACATTTCTATAATATACAAATTCCTCCCACGCTAAAACCAAACTTCCGTTTTTAATACCACGCCCAGTATAAATGCATTCCATTCATACTTTTACGACGTGGCAACCAGCAATTCTATAAGTGGGTTTGATGTTTACTTTCTAAATTCTCGTTTCTAACGTCGCTCAGGAATGTAATTACGTAAATGTAAATTAACACACCCTAATTTACATAAAACCATTTTGAACCGGAACTGAACCGGAAAATAGTTATTCAAGGAATGAATTTAGATCGCTCTTTTGTTCCTCATCGAAGCACCAATCAATAGCTCTTTTTGGATGCCAAGCTACACGTATCAAATCTTATAAAATTCATCATGATTGAAGGAAACTTTGTGTTTTAATTTATTATTATTTATTAGAAGTATAGTGAATTTTCCTAATCTTTGCGGTAATTGTATATTTAAATCTCTAATTAATGGTCTATTTAATCTACTACAAATTTCCAACATAAGACTTGTAATGTCTTCTTCACCTTCACCTCCATGTATGAGTATTTTATTTTTTTCATCTAAAGATACTTTTAAATTTGGTGCATAAGGTTCTAGAAACACCAACTCGTCTGCTCTAACAATAATAATAAACACCTAATTTGTGATCTTAATTTCAACAATGCTATTAAAAAATTATTAATATCAGACTCAAATTTTAATGAAAGTTCACAAGTTTCATTTATAGGTGGATATTCAACTTGACTCTCAATATCGTTGATATTATCAAAATCACCAAAATAACCATCTGGAAATAACAAGATAATTGATTTAATAAGTTCCTTAAGAAGTTCATTCATGATTTTTTTCTTCCAAAGCCGTACCAATCACTACACCACCCCAAAATAATTTTTCAATATTTCACACTCCTCACCCCACCCCCCCCACAAAGATACATTTTGACCACACCCAAACGAAAAACAGAATTCGAAAAAAATCATCGATCCAAAAATCGATAGACCCGAAAAAAATCATCGACACAAAAATTTAATAAGCCTCGAAAAAAACTGAAAAATCATCGACTTAAAAATCACAACTCAACCCGAAAAAATTGACCACACCCTTTTTGTCCTAGAATGCCCACTTTGCTACTACTAAAGTTCAGGGTTAATTGTTAAGTTGTTTTCACTGTTTAGTTCTGCGTTGGTGACCATTAGCTTTGTACGAACTGATCCAAGCATTGTATACCTCTTTAAGCAACGTTTACTTGATGTGACGAGTGTGGAAATAAAAATTATCATGTCTGTCAATTCGATGTGATTTTTGTGTGGCTTACAGTAAGGAGGAAGTATTCAAGGGTCTGCCGTAATAATAATAATAATAATAATAATAATGATGATAATAACAGTAATAATAAATTAAATTCAACACTTTATTGAGCATTTTTCATACAAACTTGAATCTTAGGTATATGTGGTTAAAAATATATATATATACAAATTTTGTTTTCCTTAAGTTCTTCCCATGAAATAATGTCAGTAAAAATTTCAATAACTTACCTACATAATAACACTAAAAGCTTTTACACGCTTTAAGCTTCTATGTACACAAGTTAAAATATTACAAAACTAAGGTGAACTATTTACAAAATATAAACTTATTTACATATTTCTGTTCGTAAAAAAAATCTGATTTTCATTTACGTCTTTAATAAATATTTCAGAACCAAAATTTTACAAATAGTGAATATAAAAGAAAAGAAAAGCTGTAGAAATTCTATACGTATTATTCTCGCTATAACTATTGCACCTGTGCTTGACCTTTATCTATTTCCATGTCAATGTCATTAATGTTAAGATTGTTCTTTCTTCTGATAGTTCGTGAACCTCTAAGGCACAGAATCGCTGATCTTAAAATTGCAAAGGAGACTTTTGTCCTGACCCAAGCGACAGTCGTGGAGTAGTGTTCCCCTTTCTTCATTGCCAAAAGTTGTGCTAGTCTGCAGTGGTATCGTCTGCATTCTTCTGCCATTCCTCCTGTAGTTGAGAATACATGCGGAGTGAATGTCCCTTGCTCGATTTCCATAACTCTCTTTGCATATGAGCGCTTTTTACCATTTTCATGCTGGCGATATATTTGCTCTAGGCTGAGATCTTTATATTCTGCGCTGGGGTGACAAAGCCTCACGTCGAAAAAGGCAGAACTTTGTCGATCCCAAAAACCGCGTGCATGAATATCCAGGCGAGCGTCAGGGGCTTTATTGACACCTTTGGGCAGCATCACTCCAGTGATTTCTTGTAGGACTGGTTCCACTTAAACGTCATAGCATACCATGTTAAGCATTTCAGCTTCCAGATCGCGAACTTCAT
This sequence comes from Ricordea florida, assembly GCA_949710005.1. NCBI lineage: Eukaryota > Metazoa > Cnidaria > Anthozoa > Corallimorpharia > Ricordeidae > Ricordea > Ricordea florida. The sequence goes on from OX453272.1 coordinate 47,914,887, forward strand.
TATGCCGTTGTATGATATAGCCACCACGCCTGCAGATCATAGCATGGTCGGTGTTAAAGACTTCGCCGCAGACGCAAACCGATGGAGTGTCATTTATATCCCAGTCGTACCTCAGGTGGATAGCATCCTTAAATTCCCTCTTATTCAAGGTAAAATCCATATCCTTTAGAGGGAGGACCGTCAGCCAACTTGAGGCCCCTTTTTCTGTTGCAAGCTCAACAGCTCTCTTAGATCTATAAGGAAGATCACTCTTAACTTCCTCGAAATTGCCACTCAAGCGTTGTTCCTTTTCCTTACGAGCTTCTTGTTGCAGTGACCTTACTGTGTTGTCATCAGGCGACGCATGTGCTTGTAATACAATTTGTTCTACTAGCGGAGCAGTCACCTTTGTTGAAGCTATGTACTCTGGAGATGCAAGTTCCATAGGGTTGACTAGACCCAGTCCTCCCATGCGCACTGGTAGGGCCAACAGGATTGTTCAGTATCCGTGCATGTATGACCTGTAAGTGCCGGTATAAGGGAATCGGCTATAGCACGCTCTAAAGGTCCCAGGAGACACTCGATATCGGGTGACGTTCTAAGAAAATACGTCCATCGATGCCGCAGACCAAAAGTAAAGGCTGCATAGCTTGCTTGTGGTTGAGATGATGCGAATGCTGCAAGGTTGGTGACCTGGTTTACCCAGTCCTCCACTTTCTCACCGACATATTCCTCCAGGTAAGATCTTGACCCGAGAGCTGCTCCTAGGTGTTTCTGTCTCTCAGTAGTAATGTTAATCATTGTCTCGCCAAATACTTCTTTTGCAGCCTCTTCTCGCTCGGGCTTAGTTATCAACCAGCACGTTTTCGCATTAGGGAAGTATCCTAGCGCTGGCCCACTATCAAGCAATTCATCCCACCATTTCTTAAGATCTTCAAAAGAGCCACTTCCGGTTGCATCGTCAGCAACCCAACACTGTTTAGCTTCGCTTGAAATTTGCAGACGGGTTATCAAAGGCTGGAGACTGATGGCGTAAAGGCTCATAGCGAGAGGACCTCCCTGCGTGATACCCTCTTCCGATCTCAGTTCCTTTCCGCCGGTAACGAATAGTCGCGCAGCACGCCTGTAGGTATTAATCGCATACGCTGCTATGGTTGGACACAGCACTCGTATATTGTGCAGCGCGGCAGTTCTGTTCAGGGCATTAAAAGCGTTAGAGGCATCGATAAGCAGAACAGCATCTGTTTCATCGGCATGAATGGCAGCTTCACTCCCGCTTTTGTGGCCTGCGCACACCTGCAACGAGCCGCTTGCGTCGATAACATCCAGTTTCGTTACTTTCATTACGCACTTCCCAATTATCCTCCGTAATACCTCTCCAACTCCGATCGGCCGGACCGCACCCTCCCCTTTATCCAGCGGAATCAACCGGTTGGCTAGAATTGCCTCGATACTGAATGGATCAACATATTCCGTGCATAATTTCCTGGCCATTGTGGCTATAGCAGCACACAGATCGGTTCCTGATTTCTTGAATGATTTACACGCAAGCATTCTCCTAAAGCCATTGGCGTCTATGCCTGATGGTCCCCCTGAGCCTTTAGTTCTTAAAGCGGCATCGCGAACCATCTCCGCATTTATCTGTTGGTAAATTACATCAGGCACTTCCTCGCTTGGTCCAAAAAGAAGAGTCCCCGGATGAGCTTCCTGTGCCTCAGGATGCTTTTCCTTGAGTTGTCTCATGACGTCATTATTTAGCGGTAAGACACCCCCACCATCGTCATTACTTAGGTACCGCAGGGCCGAGTGGATCTGGCCTGCCATGACGAGATTTGCAAACACTTTGGCCTTATTGGGTGGATCAGCTCTCTGCGAGCTTGTAAGACGCCTTTGAATCAGTCGCCCTTCACCCATCAGGACCTCTATTTTACCATCTTTCCACAATTTGAGGCGCTTGGCTAAGCATTCTTGATGGTCTTTGGCCTTCGAGTTTTGACTCGGCTTTTGAAGGCAAACAGCAAGAAGAACAAGAGCAGCTTTCAACGAAATATGTCGCATGTCGGATCCATTGTTCCAATCATTTATATGTTTTGTAACCATATCAATACAATCTTTTCCCGTTTTTCCATAAGGAACGAGAAAAGTGTTCTTTCGCCATTTGGTGATTTCATTATAAGCATCCTCGATCGTCGATGTCGTGACTGTTATTGTTTTTCCCTCACTATTTAGCCCCCAAATAAACGTAGATAGCGTGTTTACAGCTTCATATTCAGGCAAACTTCCGGGCATGTTACGCAACGCATTTTCCAAGGCTGAATTAGGTGTTGGCTCCTCTAGGAGTTGTTCTGGAGACGTATGCAAATGTTTATCTAGTATCGACTGATTAACATTTCGGCTTTGCTGGTCATTGCCATTTTGATTTAGAATTTCATCTAAACCTTTGTTGGAAGTAATATTTTCTACAATAATCAATAATAGATACAGACTGAGATCCGTCCAAGCTAAACTCGCCCATGACTGTTGTTCTTGAGTCGATAGCGCTATCCACTAAATTCTCTTGGTTTTTTTTCCAGACGCGAAGCTTGATCCCGCAGATTTTGACCTTTGAGGCCAAAATGTCCGTATCCCATCTCGTCCCATAGTCGTTTCATTACCTCAATGTATCCCTATTTCTTTCCATTATTATTGCAGGGGGCATTTTCACATGCTACCATCTCCTGTGCTTTCCTTTTGCATTCTAGAACATCACTGTTCATTTGTTCGGTCCATTTAACCTTGGCTTTTCTCGACATCATAACTTGGCTTTTTTCAGTAATAATAATAATAATAATAACAATAATAATAATTAAGTAAGTAAGAAGTAAGGGAGAAACGGTGGCCCATGTGGTGAGTAAGTGCAGTAAGTTGGCGCAGACAGGATATAAAGGAAGGCATGATAACGTGGCACGGTATATCCACTGGCAACTTTGTGGTAAATGTGGATTGGAAAGAGCTAATTGCTGGTATGAACAGAAGCCGGAGGGAGTGGTGGAAAGTGAAAATTTTAAAATACTGTGGTTTGGTCATGCTTTCATCATTAGGGACATTACAAAGTTGGCAAGGACGTACGCTTGTCTCCACTCTCAGGCAAGGTTCACACCAATAAGACTTTCTTCCCAAGCCGTAACTCGCCCTCCGAGGCTATAGGGTGGTTGGAGGTGCAGGCTAGAGGTATGGGGTCCACAGTCATCACGCAGCGTGTTGACATGGTGGGGAGTGGTGGGTAGAGGGTGCACCAGTGGATGGGTACGAACCCACCACAAAGACGGTGTACCAGTTCCAAGGGTGCTATTAGCATGGGTGCCCAGGTGCTACTCCGATCGCGACACGACTGTCATCCGTGGTGCGACGCGGGAGGGGTTGTACGAGGCCAATATAATTAGAACAAAGGCTTTTAGGGAGGCTGACTATACTGTCCTTGAGGCTTGTTCTCACGAGGTAAGGAGGCTGGGTCCATTACTCTTACTCAAACCTAAAACACGTAGCTAACCGCACGTGATCCTGCACAATTTTCAATCGTACGGGGATAAAGGCCAGCGGAAAGAGCCAACAGGCTTGTTTACAATCGAGAACCTCGAGGCACGCATCTCAGTGAGCGTCGGGGACACCTTGGAACGCGAGCCCACACAAATCCTTGAAAGGGACCCTAAGGAGCTCTCCTATAAATTCATGAAGGAGTTGGAGAGGCGCGGTAAGAAAATTCGAGCCCAAGTATGAGAAGAGTTCGTGCCCGACACCATGGCGCTATTACCCAAGAAGCAGAGCTCTGTGATCGACGTGTGGTGTGATCAGGTGCCACTGGTAGGCTTCAACTCTGGTAAGTACGATATGAACGTGATTAAGGAGTACTTTGTCGACGCCTGGCTGATACGACTCATAAAATGAAGGTAGCTAAAAAAGAGAACCAGATCAAGTTCTTAGTGACCGAGGGGTTCCGCTTTCTCGATATAGTAAATTACTTGGGTCTGGGTACCAGCTACGATAAGTGGGTTAAGGCTTATGATTGTATACGAATGGTTTGACAGACCGGGAAAGCTGGACTACCTCGGGTTGCCTGCCTACATGGACTGGTACTCGAAGCTAAAGGGTAACTTCCCCCTGAAGCTCTCTGAATGGAAGGCTTGTAAGAGGGTCTTCAAGGAGGGTGGTATGTGCACCTTCGCTGACTGCTTGGAGTATTATAACAACCTTGATGTGGTCCCAGGTCTTGAGGCGCTGGAGAAGATGCGGCCCTTCTATACGGCTAAGGTGATTGACATCCTCAAGAACGCAGCGAGCATGCGTCTATACTACCTATTTCGAGGGAGATAGAGCGGAGTGCCAACTTGTACATCCCTTCTAAAGAGGCTTATGAGATGTTGAAAGGGGCTGTCGTCGGAGTACCAAGCCTAGTATTCACTTACGCGTTGCCACGAAGTCGGGGTCACTAGGATAAGGCTTCATCAGGAGAAGAGATCACGCCTCTGTAAGCGCATTCTTGAGTATGATGCCACTGCGCTGTTCTTATCGACCATGTTCAGGGACATGCCTGGTGGGCAGGAAAAGGTCGCGCACTACGGCGATATCTGGGCTACTAGAACTGCTTCGCAAGTAGTACAACGGCTCAAGGAAGAGACTTGGTTTGGGTTTGCTAAGGCGGACATTGAGATTCCCAAACCTCTGTACGTGGCCCAAGCTCGAGGATTTGGCCCCTTTTCTACAGCAAGGAGGTACCCGCTGAGTCCGTGCCACAGCACATGGTTGATTATCTGGGGAAAACAGGGCGGACTCGAGGGAAAGGAAGGAAGTTAATGGGTGCTCTGTCTACCAAGAAAATGTTGGCGTATTCTCCCTTCCTAAAGTGGTATGTTGAGCACGAGGCTATGGTCACAGCAGTTTACCTGACCATCGACTAGCAACCAACCAAGGACCTTATTTGATTTGTAGAACAGGTCACGGAAGCTTGCCGTACAGGGGATGTGGACAAGAGCAAAACATTTCCAGCTGATATATTCAAGCTGTTGGGGAACAGCGGTTATTGGAAGCTCATCAAGGCCTTGGAGCGACAGACCAACGTGATATGTACACGAAGGATGAAAAAAGTGTCGATAGTACCCTAAGAAGCGCCTGCTTCCATGAATTGGATGAGGTCGGTCAGGCTTATGAGTTGGGAGAGTCAGAAGCCAAAGATAACCATCACTCGACCGCTCCAGATCGGGATCGCTGTGTACCAACTAACCAAGTTGAAAATGCTTGAGTTCTACTACGACTTCCTCGACAAGTACCAAATTTCACTCCCAATTCGGAGGCTACCTCAAAATCCCCATCGAAAGGATATACTTCCGCAATGAAGAAAACCCCCCACACCACTCCCCCTGTATCATCAACATGGACTACTTAGGGGGGTGAGGCACTCACTGGGCTTGTTGTTGGTACACTAAGAATGGTAGGGTTGAGTACTTCGACTCCTTCGGCATGCCGCCTTCCTGGGAGTGGAAACTAGAACTAGAGAGGTTAGGAAAGATCCACTTCCTTCGCAACGACAACCAGCTACAACTCATCAAGAGTGTGCGGTGTGGGAACAACGGCCTGCTACTCCTAAACGAGAAGAACCGAGGCACGAGTAGAAGGGTCTGAAAACACAGTGACTACGAAGAATGGTCGCCGCATGCTCAAGGTATAGTGCGTTGTATGTGGCATCACCAAGACTCGGTTCTTGCCGGGAAACTAGCTGGGCCCTCTAGCGCAGAGGGCAGTGGAATTCTTGGTGATGTAGCTGACACAGCAACTGAACTATTCTTGACCAACGGAGTACCTTACGTGGTTAAGAAAACTGTGGAGGCGGGTTGGTACCACGCCTCCGAAGCCATAAGAATCCCTAGGGTACAGAAGAGAGCTATCAACTATGGACTGTTATCCAGAAACAGAGTATACGTAGTGAGTTGCTTGACCAACTGTCCACCAAGGTCAGACACAACAAACGGTATAGAACTGATAGAGCTGATCTAGATGGCGCTGGGTTGGATATCCACTCAGCCATTGGCAAGCTACCCGCTCCCAAGAGAGGCTGAACCCTACCTGGCCAATAGGGGAGCAGCGTTGGCGCAGTGTTAAGCTGAGAGCGCTCGCCTTCCACCAATGCGGCCTGGGGTCGATTCTCGGCCCCGGCGTCATATGTGGGCTGAGTTTGTTGGTTTTCTACTCTGGTCCGGGAGGTTTTTTCTGAGTACTCTGGTTTTCCCCTCTCCGCAGAAACCAACATTTGATTTGGTTAGATTTACATGAATTTAAAATGATTTGATCTCATTTCATTTCTGCTTTACATTGTCCCCAATAAGTACGTCAGTACTAGATACAATTGGCACTCAATTAAAGTTCATCATCATCATCATTATTATTATTCTTATTATTATTATTATTATTATTATTATCATCAACCCCTTCAACTCACCGAAAAAATAAATGAATGACAACTATTTCTGCACAAGAACTATACAATCCTTGTTCCAATTTGCAAACTTCATCCAAATTTCCGCAGCACTTTCATAGCCCTGGCTACACTAGTACATTATAAATTACTAAATGCAGTTCAAAAGGAACGAACACACTTCCCCTGCTCTGCCGTATTTAGACTGAATCCCGCCAGTAAATTGCAACTTTCGTTCTCGTTTCCCGTTTTGATTATAACTTTGAGATGCTGCATTATTGCTACTTAATTTCACGGGATTACAAGACTAATATTCATCTTTCGTAGGGATAGCTTCTACTGCACTGAACAAAATCATATAACAAGAAAAACTGTAAACGTTTTCATTTGAAATGTTCCTTGGCAACAAAGTAGAGTCATCAGGAGGGATGCGCTCCTGATGACTCCTGAATTGCGCTTACACCTAGAGAACATTGTTAATTTCTCCGCGGATTGCAGATCGGTTGGCCCCCACTAAGACGATTAACCCCAATTAGTCGATTAGCCCCAGTAAAAGTCGATTAGCCCCCAAACCAGACCTTCATTGGCCCTTGACGTGGATCACTAAATATTTCGCTACGGGTTTCTCTTTACTCATACTAAGTTTACGATCGTCCATTTACTCGTTGAGGGTGCCTGGGTTTCCTTTCTTTCATCTTTATTTTTTCAAAATAATAAGTTCATGCTGGTCATCGACTTTTGACACTGTTTGAAGATGTGGTGGCTCCTAAGGGAGCCTTTGGTTCTTCTGCTAAGTCCAGCGACCTAGCAGGTTGGGCAATTGATGTACGAGCAAGCCCTCAGGAGGTGTCTGGCGTTCCTGTCCCCCGTTGCTGAATTCTTCTAATAGGCTGAATATCCTAGCCTGCTGCTTTTTGTACTTCTTTCGTTGCAACCGCTTAAGGTTTTTTTTTTCCAAATATACCAGCCGGATGTGAACGGACGTCAGTCGGGCTTCTCGATGAAGCCTAGGTTGATTGATAGGTACAGGGGAAGCTGCGATCGGCTGGAGGCGCGATAGTGAAGCACGTGTTGCCAGCCCTCTACATCGTTTTTCGTTCTCACTGACTGAAAGAAGACGGTGCAGCTCGACGGCTCCCAGATGCTGCCTTAATAATAATAATAATAATAATAAACTTGTATAGCGCTAGAACTATACAAAAATATTCAAAAGCGCTTTACATTAAGTTAAAATAAATGAATAAATAGAAATCACTAAACTTTAAAACTGTTTCAACAACTATGCTAAACTGTAAAACTATTCCAACAAATCAAAAGCTTCCTTAAAAAGAAATGTTTTCAGTTGCTTTTTAAAAATGGCGAGGCTGCTACTTGTTCTTATAGTTAATGGCAGCGAGTTCCATAAAACAGGTGCAGCATGAGCAAAGGCCCGATCCCCAAGTGTAGAGCAGTTGACTTTTGGAACGACCAGAAGAGATTTTGCAGATGAACGAAGAGCGTAATTAGCAGCTGGTTTCAGGGATAAAAGATCTTTTATGTAGGAAGGACTTTGGTTGTGTAGTGCCTTGTAAACAAGAAGAAGCAATTTAAACTGAACTCTAAACGATACTGGAAGCCAATGTAAGTCGATAAGAACGGGTGTGATATGATCAAATTTCGCAATCCGAAAAATCACTCTAGCCGCGGCGTTCTGAACTTTCTGTAAACGATCAAGCTGGTATTTAGGTAGACCAAATAGAAGTGCATTGCAGTAATCAAGGTGCGAAGATACAAAGGCGTGGATCAGTGTCTTTGTGGATTGCGCGGTAAGGAATTTTCTTATCTGTCTTATGTTGTATAGTCCGCGAAAAGCCTTGCTACAAATCTTGCCAATGTGAACATTCATTAGCATATGAACATCGAACCAGGCCCCAAGGTTCCGGACGCTTTCTAACGGTTTAATGACAGTGTCGCCAATGATAATAGAATCAATAGATGTTTTTTCAAGTTGTTGACGAGTACCAATAATTAGAAATTCAGTTTTCGCCTTCTATCCAGCACGGGTAGACCTGACGTACTAGATGAACTGTCGAAGGCTTTCTTCTTCGGTAAATTGCGACTACAATCGCTCGAACACAAAACATTAACATAAATCCAAACATTTACGTTTTGATCATAAAGTTGGTCATTACTCTCAATAATTAATTTTTGTTTATCAGTACGCTTTTAAAAGTGTTCTGCCACGCGCCAGAGGCGGGTGTGAATGTTCGGCTGTTCATGACACGTGAAGCGTGCGAGTGTGAGGACTGGGAACGGTAGAGCGGAGAACAGTATGACGGACTAGAACGAAATTTTGGTTGTGAATATTAACGAAGTAAAGTACAATGACAAGATACAGCTCTACTCGATTAGATAAACTGATTTGTCTCGACCGTAACAAGATATGGTTCGTGAACCATCGCAGGTTCATCAGAAAGCCGATGTCATCGTCACGAGTAGATAAGTTAGATCGCGAGATTGTTTTATAAGTTATTTGACGGCTAATCGAACTTTCAGTTTGGGGGCTAATCGACTGGAGCCTAATCGATTTAGTGGGGGCAAATCGACTTGGGGGCTAATAGACCGGATTCCGTTTCTTCAAATGGGTCCTCAGTAAGATAGATTAAAGAATCATATAGCAAGGTATTAAATTTCGCGCGGTCTATTTTCACGAAAACGCTTTTTCGCTGGACCTTAATTTTTTATTTATTTATTTATTTTTGAAAATCGTGAAAATGGCGTAAGTTGAAAGTTCTGCGGAATAATGTACAGGTGTACATAGTACTTCATGGCATCATACATGCCGTAATTGTTCATGGCTGTCGCAACTGAACCCATAATGCAACGTTACTATAAACAGAATCTTACAAAGTTTACGCTGTAATTTATGTGTGACGGATATTGCCCAGTAATCTTCAAGCTGTACCTGCCAAGCAGCTTTTGGTTTGATGTCGTTTTGGTTGAAGCGATGTCGTACCGTTTCGTTGGAGATGACATGTACTATAGAACAACGCCAGTAGAAATGACTCAAGTCAACCCCGAGCCTGTCAAACCTCAACCAGTAGGCCAAGCAGACATCGAGGAGTCTTCACACATTACTCTTCACCAGGTAAAGAATAAAATCACAATACTAAACCACCAGCGTACAAGAATTACAAAGCTGTACGTTCCAAGAAAGTTTTGATCCATGTTAAAAATTTTTTACGCACGTGCCGTAGATATAAGAATTTTATCGAATATGAAACAGTCGATGCCGCTAATAACCAAATACTACACATAGTTAATACAATTACAAACTGAGTCTTGTTTCCACCAGTTCTGAAGGAGGCTGGCTTCCCTCCAGGCTCTTATAAGTACTCTGCACTGTTTGATCCAATCCTAGCCATAAAAATCAATGGTTATGTGTGTGTGTGTGTCACGGTTTACAACGAATCTGAATGACATCTGCACTAATTCGAGCTCTGCAGAGGTCAAAATATTAAAACATCCTTTCGGCAACATATTTCAATGTTCTTACGATCAAGACTTGTATCGAAGGACTGTTGTAATGCTGTATACTCGGTATAATTACATCTTTCTGAAGCCAAAGTGATTTCTAGTGTAAACCGTCAAGGACATTAATTACAAGAATATCCGAGTGCTAAATATGAGGCATTCATTCTATGCCACCAGGGTCAACAGCTTAAATTATAGACTCCTGCGGGCGACTATATGAATAAATATTCTGCAGAAACCTTGAGATAATGATGAGAACTCGAGAAATTTTTAAGCGGAATTTTCGAGGAAATACTCTGCAGTTTACATAAAATGTTTAAACAGGCGCTCTTCTGTGAGAGAAATCGTTAGGCTTGTGCCACTTCTCTCAATGTGGTTCTTAATCTCAGTAGAGTTTTTATAGGGTTCAGGCTTCCTACCTTTCTGTGAACCTTCAGTTAATTGACTATGATTTGTTGTGATGCCTGGAAATTTCCATTTTCTCAGCAAGTCCTTGATTTTTGTTTTGGTTATCGAAATTTAGCGATTACAGATAGAAGTAAACTGACCTCGTGGTTTGTTTTTATGGAAATACACAGGGTTCGCACAGTCTTGAAAAGTCCTTGAATTTTAGGGGGAGTCCTTGAAAAGTCCTTTAACTCAATTTATCCTTGAAAAGTCCTTGAATTTCTTTACAAGTCCTTGAAAAGTCCTTGAATTTTCTCAACCTTCGAACGCGGTGGAGTCGAAAGCAAAGTTGTTTTACATTATTATTCTTTTTCTGATGTCAAGGAACTTGCAACACGGCAAAATAAGCTAACCAAGGAAAACAGCAAATCAGAAGGAGGTGGAGCAAAAACTTGTGACCTTGAAAACCTGTTAGTTTGGAATATGTGTATGTCTATTTGTATTTGCCATCCCTGAAATTACATTCCTGTTTGGGTTCCTTGAAAATCACATTTGATCCTTGAAAAGTCCTTGAAAAGTCCTTGAAAAATGGTTGCAATTTTTTGTATGAACCCTGATACATGTACTGCTGGTATAATTATGTTTGTCAATTTTAACAGAGCTGGTCGAAAATTCAATTGGCAAGACATATACCCTTTAAAAAGTTAAAAAATTATAGCATTAAGATATCACATGAACTGCCAATATGAATATATTTAATATTTTGAATATTTTTTAATGCATTGTTATGCAAATAGCCTGGTATTCTGAAAATTCTTTATGTTTATGGTTGTTGCTATGGAAGGAAAATTAATATGGATATATGTTACTATAGCCAAGAAGTCTTTGCATACTGATGGATTGTTTTTATTATCAAGAAAGGAGAGACTATTAATAACATTTGGTTTAATACAAGCCAAAAGAGAAATCATACATTAAATCGAATATGATTCAGTTCTTATGCATCTGTCCCCTTGTTGACAATGAATTATCCCAAGGGCAAGGTAAGTTTAACATCCATTTACTCGCATCCCTATCCCATCAATCTGAAACTGGCATAAGCAAACTTAATTGATTGGTTACATATGAGAGCTTAAAAATATTAGGTTGATAACTTAGAAATGAATAAACTAAGTGGATAATAATTACTAGAAATAAATAAATATTAATTACTAATTACTAAATATTGAATAATTTTGAAAAATAGATAACTAAATAGTTTAGAAATAATTAGAAAACATGATTGTTTTTAATGGGTTAATAATGATAAAAATATCTCTGCTTTGACTGGCAAATAAAAACTCAGTTTCAAAATGGAGTATTGGAATAGTATGCACCGTATTAGTTCACTTACAGAAGCAGCATATGGAGTACAACAAGCTACTGTTTTTCTCTTTTGTCACTCAATAATGTATGTGAATACCTGAAAGAGGGTAGTTGTGTCCTAAATGTTATAGCTCTCAACCTGCAATGTCTAAATTAAAAGATGTCTATATCTGGTGAAATTTGCATGGCTATCATAAGTTATTGAGAAAATGAAAATTGTTGTTTCTTTAGGCTGCAAGAGATGGTAATTTTGAAGTTATTTTCCAAAGATTGCAAAAGCTTGGAAGACTGTCCTCTACAAGAGCGTCAAAGTTACTAAATAAACGTGATGAAGAGAATACCACACCATTGCATTACGCTGTTAGATATGGTCATGTGAGGGTTGCTAAGCTGTTAGTGGAATATGGAGGAGGTAAAGGAAGCTTGAGATTAGAAACCACTAATATCTAATTAAAGGAAGTGGTCCAAAATCATGCCACTTATTAAGTACAGTGCCTAAGAAAAATAAATTACTGTGTAGCTAAGAGAGAATCATCAGTCAGCACATACCCTGCATAAATAAATTTGTTTTTAGTGATTGCTAAGCAGTTACTGTACAAGGTCAATGATTGTGTCAGGTGGAATCATGAAATGACATCTATCAAAGACACTGATCGACAATGCATTGAGTGATTCCAGAAACTATCCATTCCCATCACAGACAGTGTCCGTATTCCAACTCCCCCTTGCTTTCAGAAATTATAAAACACATCCCCTCCTAATGGCCCTGGAATCTAATAACCATTAGAAAACCACCTGTTTGGAATTTCTGGAGTACAAAATCAGGTAAGCAGTCCTTGGAAACAAGGGTTGTCAAAATGGAGAATTGTGTTAATACAAGCGTTAAGAAACATAGATTTTTCATGTTATAGCCTCTGGACCTTGATGTACATGTACGTGATAGGTCAGTGCTCAACTTGTATACTTCGTGTGCAGTTTGATCTTTTTGTGCTTTATTTATGAATTACTTGTCGTTTACAATTGTAGGCTCTTCAAGAAACAAAGCCTTGTGTTACTTTTCACTGTCCAGAAATCCCAGATTGGAAACCTCCCATGCATTTGAAATTCAAATCATAAGTGCCCCCTTGCCTTAAGAATTTCAGTTCAAAGAACTCACATGCCTTTGGATTTCCAAAAAAGCTGTAGGTATGGACATTTTCTGGAACTTTCCATTTACCAAATGAGAATACAACCCTTTGACCAAGCAATATGCTTGGCAACACCAAGAAGTAATCCCACTAGCAGTGAATTGATATGAATTGATATTAAGAGTACATTATTGTTTAATTTCAGCTGTCGATGCTTCAGGACAGGATGGCGCCACCCCACTTCATTATGCTGCAAGATTTCGTGCTAGCAAGCAACACCCATCTGTCAGTAGACATCCATCAACAGATGGGGTTGACTGTGAGGTCAATGCAGTAGTGGCACCACTGACTCATGCTATTAGTACGTCTATTCGTGACGAGGTCAATGGACTACATCAGCAGGTAATACTTAATAAAATATTCAGCGCACTTACTTGATTTCATATCCAATGAAGTAGATATATATATATTGCCATTCCTTGTCTGTTCTTTGCAATAAACCGCTGCTTGATCAAATTTACATGTACACATCAGCACACATCTTGAGCAGTGTTTCACCATCTGGTACAAAAACATCATGCTGGGTGTACAGACCAGAACTATGTACATGTCTACAGCAGAACCTTGGAACGTTTATGGGAGGGTGGCCCCTTAGTGATTGGGAAGGGGGGGGTGAAGTGAAGTGCATGGTGTAACAGGTTAATTGAATACTGAGTGCTGAGATAATTTACCAAATATATCTATATATCATCTTCATTTCTTAGCATGTAATTTTCTGTAAATCAAAACATTTTTTTAAAAAGTTGATTGCACACAGTACAATATTGCACATTTGTTTTCTCCTCTAAATTCAGATATCTGCAGATGACACAGATGAGTCTCTTATACACTACTTTGTCTTAGGGCAAGCAGATATCAATGTTGAAGATCATTATGGGCAAACCCCACTTCATTATGCAGCAACAAAAGGAAATGTAACAGCTGTCAAAGAGCTTTTAGCATGCCACAATATCAAAGTTGATGTAAGTATTATGCAATACATTTATAGGATTGGTATACTGTATTTATTAATAAAGATTTCTCTATCCCTAGAGATAGCATAACAAAATATGGCAAACATAGTATCCAATATATGGGACCCTATTTATGGAGCAAAATAAATAATAACCTGTGTCAAAAATAGAGGCTAATGAAGCAGATGCAATTCATGGAGTGGACATAACAGGATTACCAGACAGGAGCCCTTTTTAGTCATTTACATTTTAACTAATTCTATGTTGTAAATAGGTTGCAATATTCATATTTGACATTATGTTGTATTTTTAATTGGTTACAATTAGAATTTGAAGTAATTGGTGAATATATTTTTATTAATTTTAACTTCGTTTTTAATTAAGTGTCCCCTATTAGCTCTTAGCTTAGAGCTTAATACTTATTGACACTCAAACAAAATTTATGTATGTTTGTATGACAGTGTATCAGTATGTATGTATGTAATACATAATATACATTTTTATGCTTTTGATGTTTGGAAATCTGGCCACTTTTTTGTTATTTATTTATAACTACGCTATAAGTTTCAAGTTCTGCTTTGAAAAAACCTGGCATTATTATTTTTAATATTTTAGGCAATCAAGAAAATATCTTTTCTTCTTTTGTTAATATTACATGTACATAAACAGCAAACTTACCTTTATTTTCTGTGAGTTGTCATTTTCTTAAACATTTAGTATCTGTTATTCAAAACATTGCCACTACCTAAACTGTCTCCAATTTTTTTTTCCACTTGCTTCAAGCTGTTTGTTTCATCTTTAAACCTGTTGAACTGCATAGCATCAGTTGTCTAATAATCAGAGGTTATTGTTGTTATCTATAATAAAGATAGTCCAACCTCTACAGGCACGAGACAGAAGTGGAAGTACTGCTCTTCACTGTGCAGCGGCCAACAATGTAGTAGAAATTGTCCGGGCACTGCTTGATGCTGGAGCAGATGGTAGGGCAAAGGACAATGAAAGAATGACACCAATTCACTTTGCCTGTACTGAAGGCAACATTGAAACTGTTCAAATGCTCTTTGCATATTCTGAGAGAAACCAAGATCTGTACCACATGCTAGAAGATAGAAATAGAGAAGGTGAAACTGCACTTCATTCAGCTGTGGAAGGAGGATACTTGGATGTTGTCAAAGTTTGTCTTGAAAAAGGAGCAAACGTGACGTCAAGGAGGGGGAATCTTGCTCACCCACTTCATATTGCTTCCATTAATGGACATGTCCAGATTGCAGGATTACTGGTGTCACATAATGCAAAAATTGATGCAAGAAATGCAAATCATGAAACACCACTGCACAAAGCAGCAGCTTTTGACAGAACTTTGATGGTAGATTTTCTGTTGGGAAAGTAAGGCTCTAGGGCGATGTTATTAATATCTTTCATAGTGTGTTGGTAGTGTTATCCACGTTTTTAAGATTTTATCTGGTATCAGTTACAAATTAGAAATTATTTGCTTCTGTTAGTCAGTTTGACCCTCACAACTGCACTTATTGTGGTTGTCAGAAAAACAAAACATATTTCTTGCATAGCAGTTAGAGTAAGGTTGATTTCTATGACAGTCCCATTTTAAAAACAAGTTTGCATCAATAGAATATTTTAAAAACAACTGTTTTAAGAACGTTAGTCCACCTTAAAAGAGACCACAGGTGGCCCCAAATTATCCCAGTCCCAAAATGATGCTGGCCCTGAAATAATGCTTTTTTTCGGGCTCATCTTAACTAGGATCAGCGCAAACAAAATTTCAGGGTAGTGAAGAGTGCTGGGCCGTCATCGTTTCGGGGCCAGTACGTACCCCTTTTTAAAGATCCTTTTCAAGAATCTAGGATTAGTGCATAACAGGTATGGGTCTGAGGTCAGACATAGACTGAATCAAACAAAGATCATGTGAAAATAAATGTTGGCTGGGGAGGCTGAACTAGGTTTCTTATAAAACCTGCTGTTGTTTGTAATATGACAACAGGGTACATGATGCATACTAACAATAATTCTACCTCTACATACCTCTTACTAACCGAGTTCGAGGTCCGTACTGTAAGTTACGGATGGAGTTTTTCCGCTCGGATTTATGGCCCAAGCGGGAAGCGCGCGGGCCATAAATCCAAGCGGAAAAAACGAGGATCCGTAAGTTACAGTATGGACCGAGAAAACGGGGTTTGTAAGATATTTATTATATCTCAAAACAAATTTTTGAATTTAGCGGGCCGTACTGTGAAGAACGGCCCGCTAAATTGACCAATCACAGCGCGCATACTAACTGAGAGATATAATAATGTTGCTTATAGAGGAGCTGACATGGAATGTCGTGACAAGGATAAGTACACGCCTCTATTGACTGCTGCTGCTGAGGGTCACAGAGGCGTGGTGTCAATGCTTTTAAACAAAGGAGCCAATCTAAAAGCCACTGACACTCATGAGAAGACAGCTATCTTTGTTGCTGCTGAGGAAAATAGCATTGAAACACTCAAGGTATCAACAGTAATGCCTTAAGGTATGCAGCACACGCTGAAATTCACTCAAAAATGATAGAAAACAAATACATATGTAGGGTGTAATGCTGTAGAAGCTAATCTAGCTAGACAGCAGATAAATAAGTTATTCTAAAATTAATAATAATAAAAGTGGTTGGGCAGAAGATATAGAGACAGTGAGAGACAAAAATTAATATTGAACGCTACAGCATTTAGCAAAAAAGGGAAAAAACTGATATGAAATTAGAAACTGAATATGAAATTATTTGATATGAAATTATTAATTTGTCAATATTATTTCACAAACATGAAGAGTTCTGTAGATTTTATATAAACTAGATTTTCCCCTTCGATATGCAAACATGTAGCTTTGCAGGGATCGATGAAAACAAAACTGCAAAGTTGTAACAAAAGCCTTAAATCAAAGATAGTAATAGTTATTATTACACGGGAAAAAGATCACCAATAAAACGGCAATAAATGCACTGGAAGAAAACATTGCAAGCGGTACCCTAACCGTTTGACTGGTTTATCAGTTATTCTAAATAGGTTGGTGATCTGCATAACACTTTTTGGGAAATTGCGCTGTCAAATTACTTACATTAAATTACCTAAAATGTGAATGTATAGAGAATCCTTCCAAGGGCGGCAGGGTTAGCTCAGCGTCGCACTGGTATTCGCAAAGCCGCAGGCTCGAATCCAGATCCATGCGGTTTTAAGTCATTTAGTTTGTAGTGTATTGCACTGTAGAGTATTTGTATTAGACATAGTTGTATATAAAAAGTGCACATTGCTGTCAGGTGAACAATCAGACATAGTTTGATGCTACGCTTTTGAAAATGATGAATGCATACGTGCATAGCTAATCATCAAACTATGTCTGATATTTGTATCACTATCAACAGGAACTCTTGGAGCACAAAGATGCAGCTGTTCTTATAAATGAAAGTGATTTGTATGGAAGCACCCCGCTTCACGTGGCTGCAATGAAAGGCTATGCTTCAGTCACTGAGGTCAGCAAATTTTTATTGTCGTTCTCGTTTTTCGTTTCCCAGTGTTCTGGCTTCCAAATACATTTTAGTCATTAAATGTGGTTCCATTGGAACCAAGATTTTGCAGAGTTAAAAATGCAATGAGTGGAATTAGTGAAAACCTTCAATTAGCCGCCCAGTGGTGGCATGAAATAGGTTCTCCGAGTTTCACGCCTTGTGGCGATCGTCAGATAGACTTTTATTCATGTATTCACTGAATCATTCTTCTCCATCCACGGGTATATTACGAACTCACAACACGACCAGCTCCCAGTTGGCTTGATAGCTCAGTTGGTGGAGCACTGCTCCGTTATCGCAGAGGTCACGGGTTCGAATCCCATTCAGGCCTGAGTTTTTTTTTTTCAGACTTTAATTTCACAGCTGCTTAAGTTGTGTACATAACTGCGATGATCAATTAATGTGATAACATATCACTCCGCAGTGCAAATATATGGTCTTTTATATATTCATTTGACTCATTTACTGTTTTCTGTTCCTACAGAGTACATTTTAATCAAATTCAATTAAAACGAAGTCGAGCAGAAATAGGATTACATTTCAGCTTAAAGAACTGTGTAAAGCAAAACCGTAGGTGAAGTCAGTAATTGGACTGACATGTTTTGTGTAATACAGAAAAAAAGGACAAAAATTGCACGGCTGTTTCAAATGTGTTGGGCAAACAGGGGGACGTGGGTTAACAAATTTCTTTTTCTGGGAAGAGGAGTCAAATTTGGGAGGGTTGCGGTGTAGCTTATGTGAGGGAGGAACTCAATTGATCATTTGTGGAACTTGTGATAGGGCCCCTTTAAATATTACACTAGTAGGTGTTACAAAATATAGTAATACAATCATCAGTGTCAGGAGCCCTGATCAGCGTTTCTAGTTTGGAAACTTTCCTTGTTCATGTGGAACTTGTCTTAGGTTTTCATGACCTACCGTACAATATACATGTACTGTACAAGATCTGTTCTGTCAGATTATTGTACACTATAATATTTTTGATTATTATTTTTAGGCGCTGTTGAATCATGGCGCCAGAATTGATGCGAGAGATGAAGATGATAACACTCCTTTGCATTTGGCTTCAAAATGCGGCAGAATAAGGTAGAGCATTAGAATACGGCAGTTATTACCCAAACCGGCCAGAGTTTGAGTCTGGCTCCTTAATTAATTAACCATATAGGAGATACCTGTGGCCAGGATTTACTACTGTAGGTGTATATGTGTGTTCGGTGTGAAAAAACATTGTGAAGATTTTCTTTGTTTTGGGCTATTGTTTCCTTGTTAATATCGTTTGGTTGTTATTTGGCTCATGTTTAGTATACAACGTACCAGTAGGTAACAGGAGATTACAGTAAAGCAAAAATTCAAACGATGCGGACCACGACAACAGTGGCTCAAAACAAAAAGGGATCTACACACTGTTTAAGTAATGGTCCGGCTAAGAAGCAGGCAGAAAAACAATAGCACTTGGCAATATGTCAGTTAATTTTGTGGTGCTAATTGGCGCATGGAGCAAAAGCCAAATTTGGCCGAAAGACAGAAAATAGGGGTATGGAAAAGACAAGGTCTAAAAATGACCTTTTTTTTAATTTTTTCATTGCTTTTTTTCGGGGTTTTTTGGTATTAGACAATGATATGAGGCGATTTAATTGGAATTAACAATTAACTGTTCGCACCTTTTTGATGAGTTTTGCCGTACGCCTGCCTACCTTTTAGCCAGACCATTACTTAAAACGGAACATAAACCTTGACTTTGTTGCATTTTGTTTGGTATAGTTGGTGCTTTTTGCAGCGAAAATGAGCCATCTTCGGTGTTTCACGATCAAGAGTACTTTCGGGGTAACCTTCACTTTTACAAAAAAAGCGAAGTTTCCAGTGCTGAGGCCTACTTTAAATAGGAAATTGTTACCACATATTTTCATATTTTTATTTCGTACGCCCTGCCATAATGGGTTTTTTTTATTACGTCATATGCCTACTGCATTGTTGAAACAATTTGGACAAGAATATGAAGACCCGAATTCTGATTTTTCTTTGGGCTCTCAGGCTTTCCTTGAAAACTAACACTTCCAAAGTCCAATTTGACCAGGAAATAGAAGACGAATAGCAACCCTGTAGATTTGCCGCTGCAGAAGCCTATATATTTCTAACTGCTCGACGGTATAATCTCTTAATTAGGACCATACTGGAGTTGCTTAAGAGGGACCCGTCAATCATCAATGACGAAGATGAAGCATCCAATACGCCTCTTCACTTAGCAGCAATAGAGGGCCACGTGAAGAGCTGTAGAACCCTGCTGGAACATGGGGCGGAGGTAGACGCCAGGTGAGTTAACCGAGATAAGTGTGCTCAGTGCTTAACAAATCTAACAACACTCTGATGACAGATAAGTGGGCTATGATACTCTGTGCCTAGCAACACTTTAATAGCAGACTTGAATCCCTCCAGTGAAAATTGTGGCGAATACAGTTTGTATGTAGTTATGAATTTTAAGACACAACTCAATCATAACTGATTGGAGAAAGACTAAAAGCGAATGACCTCCAGTATAATGCAGATACTCCATGGAACTTTTTTTGTGTGGTATTAAGCTGTTTTAGATTTCGTTCTTCTGTATTCTGAGCAGAGTTAAAAAAGCCGAGGCCAATATTCTCCCTATACGGTCCCAGGCAAGCTTGGTCAATAAGAGATGTATTACACAACTGCAAACTACATTTGGATTTTGTGTACTGAAAAAATATCATAAAAATTAAAAGAAAATGTTTATATTTCTTGATAAAATCTGGTTATTTCTGTTTTAGTGATATATTTAGGAGTATGGCTTTGATTTTTGCTGTAAAGAGTAGGTCGTAATTCCCCCCAGCCTTATTTGAGAGACTTTTAATTACGCGGAATCATCCGGGATATTAGCCGGTGTGATACTGGGACCAGCAATGAAGAAATCTGATCGGCTGATTTTAGTTATTTAAACACGATAATAATTAATGCTGAAAGCTAGTGGGGTCGTGTGTTTAACTTTAACTCTGCTAAAAATTAAAATTACAATTAAATTATCTAAAATTACAAATCCTAGATTTACAATAAAGTTAATTATTTAATTAATTACTAACTAGAACTATTAATAAGTTAATCTACTATATGATTACGATAAACTAACTAAAAACTAATTGTATATAAAATCAATATGTGTGTGGCGGGTTGTTGAAGCCGACAGGGCGTTAAAATTAAAATCTTTTAAATAGGATCTATTTATAACATGCTTTCTCAGCTCGAAAAAGCTTGAAAATCTTTTATGTTTTTCTTAGTGTGAAACAATGTTCCAAAGGACAGAACCCTTATATCTAAGTGAGTCCTTTATAAATCGCGTGTTAAATCGCGGTATAGAAGAAAATTGTTTCCCTCGTAGCGAATAGCCATGACTGGAGTTGTAAAGAATCGATTTCATCAGGGGCTCGGGCAGGCTGTCGTTGTTTGCCTTATAAAACAGCCTAAGGATGTCGAGCTTATAATACAGGGAAAAGGTAGACCACTGAACATATTTGAGCACATCATTTGTTGGCATGTCCTAGGGCAAGTTAAAAATAATTCTTGCCGCCCTACAATGTAGCCTTTCTACGGAATCAAGCATGTCAGAGTTAATAATACAACACGATCCCCAAAAAACAAAACCATATTTTACAGAGGGTACTATCACTTTAAAATAAAAATCCTTTAGCACGCCCTTTGGAAGAAATCTGGATCGTTTCAGTACGTTCAGCTTATTAGCAAACTTTTCTTGGTCTCAAGTGCATGAGGTACCCAGCTTAGATTGCGGTCGACAGTCATGCCCAGCAGGCGCGTCTTTTTTTAAAGAAAGTAATGTAATTATAACACCAAGCTGAAAGCTTTTATTATCTTTTTTCGCTCTAGGAATTCCACATTATGGACTCCCCTGGACTGTGCAGCGGCTAAGGGCCATACTAAAGTTGCTTCTTTGCTGCTAGAATTTGATTCTCCTGTCGACCCAATTGATAAAGCAAAGGTGACGTAAATAATATCAAATCTAAGGATTTCACTTTCTCCTGGATTTCCTATAAAAGATGATGTCAACCAACCAAAAATCGTCATTTCGTTATACAATTAACGTCAATCATACAATAAAAGTTTAAGTTTTTGGACAGTTGACGTCACAAAAAGCGGTTTTTTGTGATCGGGAAAATGGCTGACAGCAAGATTGGAACGTTGAATGAGAAAGAAATTGTCGAATTCTGGAACAACTTGCACAGTGCAAACGCACAGAAAGCCACTAATATAACAGTTAACTGTAGAAAAATTCCGAATTGCAGAATTATTGAAAAACAAAGATATTAAGAGCACAAAAACATTTCTGAAGTATAATTCTCGATAAAACGAGAACCTTCGAAATATCACAACGGCCGAGGGATAGGCAAAAGTCATACCATATCATACGCGGACCTGACAGGTAAAAATGGTGTCAATCCAATTTGCTATTAATGAAAGAGTACCTGGGATTGTCACGGCTGTAAAAATACAGTATTTTTCCTTGATAAAGGAGCTTGAAAACCTTGTGCTTTGTGATGTGACTATTCCAAGCAGCTTCCGACCGAATTGCAAAATATTAAAAGCGCATTTAATTGTGTATCATACGTCCTGCGAGTTTTTTTACAAACTTCCAAATGCAATACAGTAGAAGGAGGGTAGCTTATCTTTTTCCCCAGACCATTTTATTCCGAATACTTCGTTTTGTGCACTCTTGCTACGACTGATCGATTACTCGTCGTCCAAATTGGATACATCGTCACTTTTAAGACTTTAAAACCCATTTCTTTCCACTCGAGCATTCTTGAACACATTTCCTGTTGGTTCGCGAGATCTTCAAAAGTGTATTTTGACCAAAGATGGAGCGAAAGGAAGCAAAACCCTGACTTAACAGTATTTGCGTCGGGCTCAACACAACAGGAGCAATTTTGTAAACATGTGATGCTGCTTTGTCTCACCCCCTCCCCCCACAAATATGAACATAAAACAATTGCACGGCTTTGTGGACAAAACCAAACCTTGTATGGGAGACAGGGGTAAACCTGTTTAATTCACATTTAATGCAGATATAATGCATAAATTAATTGTCTAACGGGAATGGAATGACCATTCCAACCATCACTATACCTCATGGTATGACATACATGCCATGAGGTAAAAAGAGAGTCTGGTAGATTTCTTTGCCATCCTCTGCAAAACAACAGAGTGAAATAACCATTTTTCAGTGTGAATGGGTTAAGCTGGAAAAATCGGCGGTTTTCAAAGTTGTGGAAAGAAAATGAAACAAACCTGCCGCCATTGGTGCAGGAGAAAAACAAATCCATTTTTTCGAACGTGCAGTCCTCGATGTCGTTGTCATTCTTGCTTAAGCTCCCTAATATCCCCCCGGCACCACTATAGCCACCTCCACTTCGGTGAATAGTTGTTAAATATTCATCATACCCGCCTATTCCAATCAATGATGTACACCTTTTACGCTCGACCTTTTTAATTTCCTTACGTACACTGTTGTCACCAGTTCATGAACCTGGAGTCGCTGAGTTGCCTAACACAGTTCTCTTCTTTCAGACGACTCCACTTCACTTAGCCGCCAGAGAGGGACACCCGGATGTTGTATCTCTGTTACTGTCAAAAGGCGCTGACATCACACTGGTAGACCACACTGGAAGAAACTGCCTCGATCTGGCTATTGATCACGGGCGCAAGTATGAACAGCCTTGTCTTATCTACATTATCTCATCTACATTACGGGCAGGTCATTCAAGTGAAGTTTAATAATCAAGCAAGGGTGCTTTATCAGATATAAAATACGAGGCAAAGTTGTACGAAATGCGAGTTTATTGAACGCCTTCAAAAATGTTTTAAGTAGAGCTATTGATTATTACACTAAACTTTGGATTTATGTGTATTTTGACCAAGAACTTCAAATGCAAATGTTAGACGTGTCTTTATCAGATATAAAGAGACTCATTGAACATTAATTTCCTTTGTATTTTCCTTATGCATTATTTATGATCCAGTATTTTGTTAGTCTTTTTCTTTTTATCTCAGGAGATGAATTATAATGTGCGATTGTTAGAATGGTGTCTTTCAAATGGACAACGAGTATAGGGTAGTTAATGTCCAAAGAAAATTGTGCTACCTTTTTCTTTTGAATTTTTTTTTGAAAGATGTATTTGTCGGCGTTGACTCAGGCAAACTCGTTCGGGTGCTCTAGCACTGAGCCATAGGGGAATTGTGGGAGGAAGGCCGTTAAACATTTTTTGTCTTTCAAAGGGAGGTCGCGGCAATCATCATTCGCGACGATAACTGGATGCAAGCCATGAGAAATAAGACTAAAGAACAAAGTTGTGTTACTTCCCCTATGAGGAAGTTAATTTCTAAATTGCCAGGTGAGTGACGTCTGGGACAAGTAAACGTCATACACTTAGTTCCCTCCTTCCTATGATTCTATGTATAAGAATTAGATTATGAGCTCGAGATTTCTATAGGGTGATAGTTGATGAGACCGAATCATCTTTCAGCTCATAGACATCGAGAGCGAATAATCTAATTGTTTTAGTGAAAAACATAATAAACGAGTCATACGTTGGTGAAAAAAACACCAAAATACTAAATCTTCCTGCGAAACTTCGCTAAAGCGCGAACACGTCGCTATCTTCAACCACGTGCTACACTCTAATTGGCTGCCAGTGTGCAGTAGCTCAGCCAATCAGACATTTTCATTAGTATACTAGTAGATTTTTACTAAAAGTGAATAACGCAACTAGCAGCTTCATAGTTAACGTGCAATTTGTTACTATGTTTACTGTCTTTTTCCTTTTTTTGTCCTCCAACTTTGACCCCGTTAAGGCCCTTGCGAAGGGGATAGGAACTAAGTACTAAGTTAGTTATCAATTTCATTAGAGGTTGATAAGGTAAATAAACCGCTGTGGAATTGCTGTGGCGAACGTTCGAACGTCAATTGAATAAATTTGTATCATATTGATATCGGAAATGGCCTTCCATGCCTTCTAGCTTGAAACGTTGTTCATTATTCTGCGGTCATTTAGCAACTAAACCAGTTGATTAATGTAGTAACAGTTGATGGTTTATTTTTTAGAGGTGGCAGAAATGGCATTCAACCGATGTATCAAGGACAATGGCCGCCATCTTGAAGACCCCAACTATGAGATCACACTGTATTATGAGTTCTTAGAAGACATTTACGCTGATTGGTCCGATATTGTTGATGGGACTGCATCTGAGACGTCAAGCCAGTTGAGTTTCTCTATGGAGGATACAGCAGAGACAAATGACTTTCAGGTGATCCAGGGGCAAGCTGGCAACGCTGATGCGGTTTCTCAGTTGGAGAGTAAAAACAACCACCCTCTAATGATTATGGTATGTACTGTACAACAGGAGCCTATCAGCATAGGGACGCGCTCCTGTTACAACCTAACACATAGTACTCCCCAAAGTAAATGCAAAAGGATTGGACGGAATCCGGCTTATCTGGCCAGAGATCCAAAACACGTCATCTCCTGACGAGGCATTTGTAGTATCTAGAAGTTTAAGCTACGTGGGGTGTTAGTTTTGTTTTCTTAAACTGTCACAATCGCTCTGTCCGCTCCAGTATATAAACATTTTGAGGTGTGCCAGTGAGATTTTTTTCCTGAATGGGGGAGGTAGGGTTTAGATTAGTGCAGATTTAGTATATAAGGACAAAAGCACTACATCAAGACCAACAACTATAATGTCCGCTAAGCGTTTTCATAAAGGGAGCTCTCCACAATCATCGCAAAAGAATGGAACGAACAAAAACGATTAAATGGTGCAACCATTTTCCAGCCATTTTGGTACCAATGAAAAAAAAATCCCAACCTGAAATTTCAACTGAAAGTCGTTGTCATTCCTGCCAATGATAGAGGTCCTGAAGTCAGCCTTCTTTGAAGGTAAATAGTGACAGTTTTAAAGTCTTTCCTTCGGTAAATACGTTACCACCCTTATGGGTAGGAAACCTGCCAGCTAAAAGTTTTGAGCAGGAGTATTCCTCAAATGAAACCTTTGCACCTTTTATTTGTGGTACAGGTCAAGAATAAAAGAGAACAGCTGCTCGGACATCCTCTTGTGACTTTTCTTTTGGATTACAAGTGGCGGAAATTTGGTCGATACATATACTACCTGAGATTGTCTCTTTACTGCATTTTTCTTTTATTTCTGACTGGCTATACGGTATACGTAACTGAATTTTCCAAATTTCCTGAGGAAAAGAAAGAGGCTGAAAAAACCTCTACACCTTACTTGCTGTGGATCGAATTTGGGCGCATCATTATTCTGGTCCTCTCCTCGTGCCAAATATTGTTTGAGGTAAGTCGTTTAATTTGGAGTTGCTTTCTACCATTCCTCCTTGCCCTCCTCTATCATCATCCCCTTCATAACACCCTCTTTCCTTTCCTGTCTCTTTCGTCGTTCCTTTTCTTCATAACGCCCTCCCTTCCTTTCTCCCTCCCTTCTTAACACTCTCCTTTCCTCTCACCTTACCTTCTTCAAATCCTCCCTTCTCCTGTCCTTCCCTTCATAGCACTCATTCTTCATAGCACTCATTCTTGACTCATTCCTTTCCTTCCTCTCTCCTTCCCTTCATAACACCTTTTCTCCCTCCTTTTCTTCATAAAACACTCTCAGTAGTATAGGAGGGATTAATCAAATACGGATTTTAGTATAAGCCGTTTTTCAGAGAGGAAACGCTTAAAACGCTAACATGTCTCTAGAAGCTGTATTTCAAGGCGGAAAGACTCCCAAGGCAAACAAATACGAATTGGTGTGGTGCACGAAGATGACCCGAAGATGCCCGAAGATTTCCGAAGATTTTCCGAAGATTTCCCGAGCGTTTTCCGAAAATTAATGAGCTATTTCAATTTAGACAAATATGCATACTATAAATCTTCGGAAAAACGTTGGCGCAACGCGAATCCTTGCTAAGATAAGAAAAAATGTCTTCCCCATGGGCGTGGGGGCTTATATGGGCGAGCGGTGATAAGAACCTTATTCGGGAAATGGGGCGCCGGGAGCTTCCACCCCTTAGCGAGAGAGTGAAAGCTCAGTTTAACGCGTCCGGCGTAACCGCCCGTTTGCGACGCCTAGAGCGTGAAGCCGAGACCTTTGACTTTACGCAGCGTATGAAAGCGTTGGGCTATGTTGGGCGGCGCTTCCAGAGTGTCGATTTAAAACTAATCTACCGTGAGTGCCACCTTACTCACCAAAGATGGGTGAAAGAGAAAACTGACAGGTGGATTATGCCCTGGGAATCCCACGAGGTCTTCATGGATCTTGTGGGCTATACGATGAGAACTTATATGACCATTGATGAAAATGATGTGGATGATATTATTGTCTCATTGTTGAATGGGGAAAAAACTCGCTTCCATATGCAGAAAAAATTCGTAAAAATAATGATAAATCTGCAGGAAAAGTGGCGGCATTGTGGTTAAGTCGCCTAGTGCGTCTCCTGGGAAATCCTTTTTTTTTTTTCGGTCAGGCAATTAGAGAGTAGCAATCAATAGACCCCAAAAATGGATGTAATGGTCGCTGACAGCTTGAAAAAAGAAAACTATTCCTCTACTTACCTCTCACAGTTAAAACTCTTAGCAACCTCTTTCTTAGAAGACCCTCCAATTTCTCCCCATCCCAACCCAGAAAGCATCAAGGGGTATCTTTCAGCCAGCCCTCGACTTTGCCAGCGTGTGGTTTCGGGTGAGTTTGATCATCTTACATGGAACTTTCCAACCGACCGGCGAAACGAGTGGTATATACCTAGACCAAGATCAAAAACTAGAAGGTCTGCGTTGCAAAAATTGTTGATGAAAGAGTTCGGGCTTGATTTCTTCGAAAGAAAATCGATAGTAAACCTTGTGAATCATATTGAGGACAACTTGAGTTTTGTCTCAGGCTACCGCCGGCGTCCAAAGCTGATATGGCTGTTGAAAGTGATCTTCGAACTCCGAAAGGACCCCGAAAGAGCAGCCCTGTGCGACATCTCAAACATTCTACCGACGACGCTTCGAAAATACGAGGATCTATGGTCCAAGCTGAAGTCATCGTTCAACGTGGAAATAACAACCTCCACTTAAGCGAGTTTTTCGCGCATCTCTGCGACCAGTTCCCCTCGAATCTCGGTCCGCAGCTTTGTCAGATCGAGGTCTTCTTTTTTTGTCACAGCTTTTTGTTTAATCTCGCGCTTGAGTGTTTCATATTTTTCAACCTCGGAGAGAATGAGTTGAAATTCCGTAGCGCTGATTTGGTTATCCTGTAAGGCTTTCGAGACCAGGTCGTTGATGGTACTCAACTTCGTCTCACCAATCGTGACGGTTCGCTCATGCTTGGAGATCTTTACGGCGATCCGTTTACTGACCTGGACAATCGAGGCTGACACGATTCCGAAGATGCCACCAATAGCACCCAGTGGAACCCCAACGACAATCCCAAGGCCGGTCAAAGAGGCGGCTAGGCCCGAAGCCGAAAGTATAACGCTCAGACTTCCAGCGGTTAAAGCTTCCCCGTTTAGAATTGTCCGAGAGCGGGTATATTTTTTCCGAACCCCCTCGTAATGGGCGATACTGTTTTTTAGGGCGGTCTGAATGTCACAAATCTTTTGAAGCCGAAACGAATGCCCCTCATCGTTGGGGGCGGTGGGAACCTTTGGGTACAAACAATCAGATTCCATACCCCTATATACAGAGTTCTAACAAAACTTCAACCTTGGTCGACGGCACCGTCCAAACTCGAAAGAGATTTCTTTTTGTGGGGTCGACGGGGAGATAAAACGGTCGCAAATGCCACACCGAAGGACCTTGAAGCTTCAAAGGCTCGACCTTCGCCAGTAGATAGGAGAGTTTGCCCCCTTCATACGACTTGTTTGGGTCCACCAAATCGCAGTAGATTGAAACAGAGGGCGGCCCCCATTGTACAGGAACGTGAATCAGAACGCGCGGGACTTCGGATATCTCCAACAAGTGGGCTAGATTTACCTCTAGGATCACCTGTTCTTTCGAGAAGAAATACACCCCAGTAGCGGTTATCCGAAGTTCACAAGTGCCAGCGGTGACATCCTTTCCATGCCCATAGACAATAGCCTGCTGGAGACAGTGGAGGTTATACTCGCCTTTCGGAATGGTGACCAGAACGGGTCCTTGTGCTTTTCTGATCGTGTATAAATCGGCGGATCCTGAGCGAATGCGCTCCAGTTGCAATGGGTCGAGCTTGAAGCGATATATATAAGTTGGTCTAAGTATTGTGAGCTTTATTTCGGGGATCTTCACGGTTCGAGCTGCGACACTCGAGAGCTCACCAACGACCGGAGGGTGAAGTTCGTTTACACCCTCGCTTGCCGTTATGCTGAGGGACATTTTATTTAACCGCGTATATATACACCATGGATCAATCCCACGAAATAGATCTTTGGTCTGTTCTAAAAACAGCGTTTCCAAAAAAGGCCGTAGAGTTCGGTAAAACCTTGGAAAAAATTAAATTTCCTAAACAGAGCAATTTTCCACAAGCTCTCCTTCTCCGCAGCCCGGACAAATAACCCGTGCCAGCCGTTTCGTTCGCTGAAACGGGGTCTGAAATCACACCGCTGCTTCGAGAGCTAGAGATCTTTGTTGACCCTAAAATCTCGTTCAAAGCAGGAGTCCGAGACTTCTGGAAGGAAACTACTATCACACATCGCTCGGCAAAGGAGGCTCATCGTTGGCTTTCTTCTCCCACATACGAATATTGGCCTCAGCAGCTGAACTTCGCCACATGGTGCGCAACTGCAGGGTGTGGGGTGTCGATTACCGACCCGACCAATAAAACCTTCCCGCCCATAGTTCAGGGGCTGCTTCGCTTCCACGTATACTTCACCGCCCGCCGTATCCTATTCGAGCTCGGCTGTCCCCTCCCCGGAGACAAGGCGTTCCAAAAAACAAACAACCCACTTCGCAAGTCCGCCTTTGAAAGCCTCTGCATCAAATTCGGACTACCTAGAGCCCCCGACTTTCGTTGGAAGGGCGGACGAAACCACGGTCTTGGAGACGTGTTTATAACGTACCCAAGCGAGGGTCCAAAGAACTTGCACGTCATCCGTGGCTATGACACCGAAGCAAACACATGGCCTGATAGCCTGAATCTCTTCTCAGATGAGGGTGGGAAAAAGAATCAAGGTAATCTGTTGGCCTTTATCCGAAACGATGCCCACAGCGGAGCGCAATACAGCTGGTTTTCACCGAAAAAGGGTGAAGGTCTGACGGAGGCTGGCATGGGGCGTCTCAATCGTAGTATCGAGGCTTTAGTTTATTGTGTTCTTGGCTCGCAAGTCAAAACCCGATCTACTATCGTGGGGGCGAGCGGCAGTGCTGTTGAGACCCGCCAAATGTTTAGACAACTTCTAGAGGAGACAATCGTAGTAAACGATATCTCCACCGGCATCCAGAACTATCAAAGGGCTTTGTCCGACGCTCGAGCGCAGCTGAATCTGGCTGTCGTCCCAGGGCTCTGGTTGCTCCCCAGCCGCCTTGTTATTAATTCAGAAAGCGTTCTCGGGTACAACAACGAGCTCCAGAAAGCGACCAGTGATATGACCTTCGGGGTCAATCCTAACGTAAACGAGAGGACACATAAGCGCACGCCGAAAATAAAAGCCACACTCCCCCTGCGGTCGAAAACAACGCCGAAAACAAAAGCCCCAGACCCCCTTGTACCGAAAATAACACCAAAAAGAAAAGAACCGGCCCTAGACCCCATTGCCCCATTGGCGCACGAGCGAAATCTAGCTGCAGTCACTGTTGTGGCCGCAGGTGCGACTTGGTGGTTGTTTAGGTAGACTTCTTGTAGCGCTCGATGAGAAACACGACCACGGCTACGATCAAGAGCCAGGCGTTTTTCGCTAAGAAATCAACAGCTTCTCCGGCCGTGCGGAAGAGGAACGAGACAATGGCGCCTATGGCCCCAGGTAGTAGCTCCCCGATCTTTTTTCCGATGGCCTTCAGTCCCCGCCCTACCCCTTGCGCTACGCCGGCACAAAGAGACTCTTTACGTTGTCATTCCCAGACTTCCCGCCGACACCGTCCTAGTCCCAGACACCCTAGCCCTTGTAGGCGAGGTGTCGCTAGGCGGATCGAAGAAGCACGCCAACAATCGCGTTGTCGACAACCTGGGGCGCTGTTTGATTAGGCGAAGGACTGTCAAGATGGGCGATAAAACCCTAGAGGACCTGGAGCGCGCTGACCTAGTTGGAGCGTTCTCCGACCTGTGGCTTCCCACCGAAGAGCGAGCTAACCGTATCGAGCAAGGGATCCAGACAACTTCGGTCAACAAAATCCGCTCAGAGGCCGGAGACAAAGGCGATGTGGCAGGGGACGTAGCAATTGCCGAGACCTTCCCCAAATATAGGATCCCACTTGACTTTGAGCTCCTTCGCACCCACGGCGTTCTCCATACGGCGAGTCTTCCACCAATTAGGTTGGAGCTTACCCTCGCCGCCGCCAGAATTGTCATCGTAAGCTCGGATACGAACAAGATTGGGAGCTACACGTTCAAAAACATAGAACTGGTGTATCAAGTGATTGAGTCCCCCGGTTACGCGCAGCACGTCCCGAGCGTTGTTCTTTACAACCACATCTCGCACTACAAAGTGATCGCCTTTGCGAAGGCCACCGAGACAATTCTCACGGACAACATCCCCGTGCAACTCAAAAGCTTTGTGGGTGTCCTGTTCCTGTTCGTCGACCAGTTCCCCGCGGAAGCGCGAAACAGCGAAGCCTTTCCGAGTCCGGGCGTGACAAACGTTGAGTTCGACCTCAACGGCGTCCCCAACACGCTGTACCCCAGCGGCATGCTCCCCGCAGATATTTGGGAGACGGTGCGAGCCGGCGATGAATGGTTGGTGCACCCCCCAGCTCCACTCTCGGTGGTCACCCGCCCTACTGGGTTCTTACATGACAAATACGGGATCTTCATTGATCTCCGCACGGCTCGCGACCACCTCGTTCACGGCGACGTTGACGTTTTACAGCCCGAGCGAGCTCGACGGGAAAACGCTTTGGGAAGTCCTTTGACCTGGCCCAAGCTACTCCAAGTTGATCCAAGAAAAGAGTTCATGGGTGCTGTCTTACCTCTACTAGCTCGCCACAATACCGAAGTTCGGCGTGGCCGCGTGGATATCCACCGAGACCAAGCGATCGTTGAGAGGTTCAACAGGACTCTAGCCGAGCGGTTGTTCGGTTACCAGTACGCCAAGGAGATGCTTCTTCCCGAAGGAGAAAGATCGGTTGAATGGGTGACTCGGCTGCCTGCTGTTGTCGCGGCTTTGAACAACGAACCAACGTGGTTGATCGGAAAAAAACCGCAGGATGCCATCGAATCCAAATCGGTGGTAGAAAAACCTTCAGCTGTTGTACCGGGGAGGGCGGTTGGTTTGTTGGAAGAGAGACTTTCCTCTGACGCCAGCGTACGATATTTATACCAGCCTGGTGAACAGGAGGGTGGGCGAAGACGTGCAACTGATCCAATTTGGAGCCTCGAGGTGTACGAACAGGTGCGTGCGGAGATTCGACCAGGCGAACCTGTGGTCTACTTTCTCAGAGACGGGCCAAAACGAGGCTTCGTCCGCGAGGAGCTGCAGGTAGTACCTTGGAATACCGAATTACCCCCTCAAAGTGTACTCAAGGGGTTCGGTGTGAATCCCGTCGCGTAGAACTCGTCTCTTGTCGTAGTAGGCGGAAAGCCCGAGTTTATCCTGGTGGTACGTTGTCATCTTTCCGTGGTCCATTCAGAATCCCCGGTTTTCTGCCCGGTCGAGCGCTCCATCCAGGGTTGTTTTGTAGCGCCTCCAGGTCAAGTCGTTGTCTTTCTTGGACTTCCCCTTCACCAAGGTTTTGCTTTTTCCTTCGCTGTCGATGTAGTACGCCTTGCTGCATAGAGCGATGGCCCGGCTTCCCTCGAACTCGAGTTTGAACAGGCCCGGCGTCCGGCCGCTCCATTTATCCCAAGCCAGCCATTTCTTTTTGCAGCCCTCGAACTCTTCGCGGAACTCGGGGCGGACGACGTCGTCCAGGTTTTTCCCGTCGATGCCCATGTACAGGCTATCGGTATCCATCTGTAGGAGCTCGAAGGATCTTCGGTCTACGAAATGGTCTAGGAAGTCGTAGTAGAATTCAAGCATTCGTAGTTTGGCTAGCTGATAGACTGTGATTCCGATTTGGAACGAGCGGGTGATCTCGATCTTCTGCTTCCTCCTGTGGATCTCGTAGGCGGAACCTATTTCGTCGAGGTCCTCGAACCAGGAAGAGCGGAGAGCACGATCGACCACCGCTTCGTCGGCTGTGTAGGAGACCAATGTCTGGCGCTCCAGCGCTTCGATAAACTTGCCGTAGCAACTATTACCCATCAGTTTAAACAGGTCAGCGAATAGTGCTTTGTCCTTGTTGGTTTCCCCTTCTCGTCGAGCTTCTGTAACCTGGTCAACGAACCAGCCGAAGATCTTTTGCGGTTTGTAGTTGATCGTCCGGTACACCGCGGTGACAACTAAACCGTGGGCTAGGTCCCAGCGGAGCAGAGGGGCGTACAACAGAATCTTCTTCGCGGAAAGCGCTCCTACAAGCTTCAGATCTGTTGATCGGGTTCGTCCCATTCGCTCGAGATAGTCCAGCATCTCTTGGGGAACCGCTTCGATGGGGATCTCCTTGTTGTAGAAGAGCAGGGGCATTTCTTCGAACTTTGGCCAGAGGTGTTCGGGGACCTCGATGTCAACCTCGGCGAACCCGAACCACCTTCCTTCTCGTAGAGCCTCCACAAACCCATCGACATCGTCCGGACTACGGTAGTGGATCACCGTTCCCTCCCCACAGGGCATAGGAGCTGCCATGGTAGAGAGGTACAGCGCGTTCGCGTCGTAGCCGAGGATGCGTTGACATTGGTTGGTCTGGTCGTATTGGTGCGACCGGATCCGCGAGACCCCCACCTCGTGGTAGCGGGTAAATACAATCGAAGGCCCTCCGACAACCACCGCTTTGAGCATGTCGTACGCTTCTTTGTTGGGGGCATACAGCTCGGGCGGGTTGGGGCTGCGAAGTGTGCCTCGCAAGACGAACCTCATCGACACTCCAGGTAGACTAACCGCATCTTTGAAGATGTCGATTCCATACGCGGTGTAGAAGTCGCGCATTTTGGCCAGTGCTTCGACGAAGGGGCCCACGTCGAGATTGTTGTAGTAGCGGAGCCAGTCCGCGAAGGTCTGCATCCCCTTCTCCCGGAATACCCGCTTGCAGTCTCGATATTCCGAAAGAGAAAGAAGATATTTGCCTTTCAGTTTCGAAAACCACTGTGGGTAGTCCGGTAGGCCAGGGAAGTCGAGCTTGTCGTGCGAGTCGAACCATTCGTACGGAAACCAAGACTTCGTGAGAGTGCAACCGTAGGCTTTGACCCAAGCATCGTAGGTTTTTCCAGGACCGATGTAGTTCAAAACGTCCAGAAATTTGAAGCCCGGAGTTGTGATATACATAACCTGGTTTTCCTTACACCCCACTTTGATGGACTGGTCGGTCGTCTTGCAGATTTCTGGGACGAAGTGGTTCCGGATCAAATTCAAATCGTACTTCCCCGAATTGAATCCAAGCACAGGGACTTGGTCACACCACTCTTCGATCGCTTCCCGATACTTTTTTGGTAAGAGCTCGATGGTGTCGGGCAGGAACCTCGCGCGAA
This sequence comes from Ricordea florida, assembly GCA_949710005.1. Classification (NCBI taxonomy): domain Eukaryota; kingdom Metazoa; phylum Cnidaria; class Anthozoa; order Corallimorpharia; family Ricordeidae; genus Ricordea; species Ricordea florida. The sequence goes on from OX453272.1 coordinate 47,949,018, forward strand.
CATGTTCGCATATCCGAACGGCCCGTCGTTCTAGCACTCGAACAAGTTCTTCGACCAACAACTTAGACTCTCGTACGCATAGGTGTTCGGGAGTCGGATCCAGGGTGTCTGATATGGAGACGGAGATATGAACGTGGGCTCCCTCTATAGTCAAATCGGCGGTCGGTTTTTTCGCACTGGACTTGTCGAGGTAACTCTCGAAGTCATACACGATCGCGTGGGGGTAGGTCTCGGTTTTTTGTTCGAGGATGCGATCTTTTCTCCAAGGTTTAGGCTCCTCGTGCTGCCACCGAACCACAAGGCAATAGCCAGCACCTCGGATTTTGGCTTCTCGCTCGAGCGTCTGTTGGTATGCTATCTCGCGTGTAACAGGGCTGCCCTTTTTCTTGGAAAAATTCCGAAGTTGCTCTTGGCGTTGCGTCGGCGATGGGAAACAGCGTTTGCACCCGTGCCATAAGCACCCGTTGAATTGGAAGACGGTCTTTGAAATGGGATCATAACCGTCTACGGCGAAACCTTCTATCACTCGCTCACCTCCATGCCCACATAGCTGGTGATGGATATGAATCCCTCTGGTGCGGGCTTCATACTCGAGCCATTGTACGGCTTGGACGCTATCCCGTTTTTGTGGGTAGAAGGCCTTCTCAAAGGCAGACTGCGGAGCTTCCACTTTCTCTCCTTTGCAGACAACTTTTGTCTCACCTTGGGTGCAACGCTCGGCGTGGCGATGGAGATGGCAGGACTGTGTAAACCTTGCATTGCACTCCCCGCACACGAATTTTTTCGCGAGTTTCTGGATGTCGCGAATGAGAAACGCGTGCCCCTCGTAGACTCCGATCGTCATTGGTGGAGTGCCTACTTTTTCATAGTGAGCCGGGTGCCTCCAATGCAGCCAATCTCCAGACTCTTGTGGTTCGTATACCCGGATCCCGAGCCGGAAGTGCTGCTCTACTTTCCGCAGCTCGTCCTGAGAAACCCCTGGGCAAGTCTCGGGTGATTTGTATATCTCTCTAGCGAGAGCTCGAGCTTGGCGGGTGCAACAATCCGCACGCGCACCTCGATAAACGGCGATACACCGAAAGAGGCAGAGGTTATCTCCGTACGTATCCAAGGAATACATCCCAGGCTTTCTTCTGAGCCAGCTGGGTAATGGTCCTGTCCCCAACAAAGGCGCCTGCCGATCTACTACAACTCTTACTTCCACAGAGATAAAGCGGATGAAGACCCAGTTGGTGTTAGGTCGCTCGATTTGGTCACCACTCAAGCACTTCTCGTCTTCCGCCTGCACCCAGTCTCTGGCTTGCGTCTCGAGATACTGAAACCAAGGGCTGCCTTTTACGGTTTTGTGATAAAACATAATTTTTCCCGTTTCTAAGTTCCTGAGCCTATACGTGTAACTGTATCGCAGATAAAAGCTGGTGACGACCTTCTTGTGGAGATTATCCATAATCCGATCCACCAGAGGACCGTCCACGCCTCGGAAGAAAGACCACTTCCAGAAGCGGCGACCAGCTTCCTCTCCCTCTCTCTCTCCATCAAACTCTTCGAGTATACGCGCACCTTCTCGCACCAGAGATCGCGCTAAAGGGGGTCGCTGTTTTTCAATTTTTCTACGAGCTTCTGCCCTCATCGTTGGGGTAGTCCTCTTTCGGACACCCTCCGCGAGAAGCGCAGCGTCAACCTCTGCCTCGAGTTGCCGGAGTTCACGAGCCCGCTGCCACTTCTTGTGGGGATTCTCTATATCCCCTCTGGTAATAGCAGGGTATCTCCCCGTCTGTAGCGCTCGCCGGAGTCGTTTCCTCCACTCCGCGGTGCGTGCCTCTGCGATAGCTCGCAAAAGGTCAGCTTTTCGTAACCTCGAGCTCGCGGTCAAACCATAGCTTCTTGCTAAAGAGCGTAACTCTTTGACGGTGGACATAGTGTGGAAATACCTTTGATGCACCACTCTCTAAATGGAAATACTTTTGCGTTGCGTCTATTATACTCCCACACCAATTCGTATTTGTCCACTACAGCTTCTAAAGAGGTTTATACGGTTTAAACCTTCCTCTTCATACCATCTAAAATAAACGCTCTCAATTTTGTCAACGTGTTCTATATATATATACCGAAAAAAAAAAAGTTACAGTCTAAACCGTGTTAATTAAGCACTAGGCGCAGTCTCAAACACTCCCGCTTCCAAAGCAGCATCTATTTTTGCTGCGAACTCATTTAGTTGCTGACTCATCAAAACCTCCACAAACTCTTCTTCCCCCCCATGAAGCTCCGCCGCTGCCCACCAGGGCGCCTCGAACACCTCCTCGTCCTCCTCCTCGTTCTCAAGAACATAAGGAGTTTCCTCAGCGTACCACTCTCCCGCGGTCATCTCGTCTGAAGAGTCTGAAGACATAGTAGAACCTTATGCAACTACCGAAATTGAAGATTTACACACACGTCACGTTGTGCCAACGTTTTTCCGAAGATTTATAGTATGCATATTTGTCTAAATTGAAATAGCTCATTAATTTTCGGAAAACGCTCGGAAAATCTTCGGAAAATCTTCGGAAATCTTCGGGCATCCTCGGGTCATCTTCGTGCACCACACCAATTCGTATTTGTTTGCCTTGGGAGTCTTTCCGCCTTGAAATACAGCTTCCAGAGACATGTTAGCGTTTTAAGCGTTTCCTCTCTGAAAAACGGCTTATACTAAAATCCGTATTTGATTAATCCCTCCTATACTACTCTCTCTTCCTCTGTCCCTACCGTCCTCCCTGTCTCCCCGCAAGCGACCCCTCATAATACCCTATCATTATCCGTCTTTTTTTTCGTCCTTGTTTGTGCCTTTCTACCTGTTTACATTGTATTACCCTTCTTTGTCAGACTGTAAAGGGTTGGGTTTTTGCAAGCTATCGTAAACCGGAGTTCCTCGCGAAAGGAAGACACGAGTCTTACACACCCACAGGTCATCGCACTTCCGTTTGTATAATTGTTTTCGCGTGCGTTCGTTTCCCGCATTCACGAAAAGCGACTGTGATACAAGCTTCTTTTCTTTCTTCATTCTATGTTTCCCGGTTGGTTTTATTCCACCACAGTGTGGGTAGTGCGTCAATCTTTTCTCAACAATGTGGGCACTTTGGGTTTTTTTAGTTGTTTCAGCTATTGTACCAGTTCAGACAGTACATGGTCTGGGAGAATTTACTGGAATGGGGCGTCTTTGTGCTTGCAATTGTGTATGTCGCCGACGAGTTTAACGTCACTTTCATTGACAGGTATGTGAAGAAATAAAAACACGAAATAGGGACTCTCTTCCCAGGCTCTGGTGTGCCTTCCCTTAAGCTGATAGAGATTCATGTAATATATGAATGTAGCGTTTGCCTTTTTTAGTACTGTACCGTCATGACCGCCAAGTACTTTCAGATCGGAAGGTGCTACGCTCTTTAACTAGCTGACTTTTTAGGATCGTGGCCCCCAAAGAAAAGTGCCAATTCCGCTAGGAAAATTCCTTGCCACTTCTTCTATTTGAACTTTGGAACAACATATCGCTCTCCTCGTAACTTAAAGAATGCATCTTGCCTTTACTAACGTATTTATTGCTGATTGTCCCTCTTTTTCTTGAAAAGCAGTAATTCTACGACCAAAATTACCATTGGTGCGCTGTCGATATTTTTGGCGTGGATGGCTTTGGTCCTTTTCATCAGAAAATTTCCAAAGCTTGGAATTTACGTTGTGATGTTTACCAGCATCATGTACACTTTTATGAAGTTCTTCATCATTTTTGTCCTGTTTCTCGTGGCATTTGCCTTGGCTTTCCACACGCTGCTCCATGATAAGGTTAGATGTTCTTCATGGTCACTTTTAGTGACTTATCTATTATATTTCGTTCGGCCTTTCAGACGCGTGATACCTTGCTTCCAAAAAATAGTTTATAAAAGGAGTTGATAAAGTAAGTTGTACCACCGTACGATTTTAAGGGGTGCTGGCGTTTGGAGCCCTTCGTCAGAGTGAATGGTAGAAAGATGATATGGAGTAGTTTAGATAGGAAACTGGTAATTATATATGTTTTTGCTGGAACAATAGCAACATGCAAATGCAAGTAAATTAGATGAACAAATAGTGTTCGGTGATGCCGTGACGATTAAGGTTGCCTAATGGGAACGTGAACTTTTGTTTGCGATATTTCGGCTTTTCTGTGTTTCCCTTGCCTATGTGTTTTGCCTCGTCATATCTTCTGCACGAGGTTAGCTGGGTGAATTGCCTGTGTTCAACAACAGCAGCAGCAGCAGCAACCATTACTTTTGTAATGATATATATATGCGTTATTGACCAATCTTCCTCTGCCAAGATGGCCAAGATGGCTGATTTTTTTCTTGTTGACCGAGATGGTAATCGAAGTCAATTAAAACTTTGCTTTTGTTTGGTTTTATTGTTTTTCCTTTATTTGTTTTTTTTTTTTTTCTTGATTTCTTTATTTTCCGCGGGACAAAGCGGGAAAAGCTCATCTTCAGTAGCCAATCAGAACACGAAAAGTAATAAACGAACGTAATTGATAGAAAAATCAATAAAAAAGTTAAGAAGAAAAACAGAAACATATACAGTACCTCAAAATTTGTCGCAACGAAATTTATTCTTTCTTCGCTTGTAGAGGGTGGTCAGTGACACGCTGGGTCGTCCGTCGACCTTCCGATCGTTCTTTTACTTACAGTTCGATAGTTCGGGCACTGCGTACACGGTTCACATCACACTCACTCTCTTCTTAACTAACTCAAGTTCGGTGGACCAATAAGCATTACTTGTTTTACCAATACCTCCCGCCCGCTTCAGGTGACAACTTGACACAGAACGTGGACATCATACCTGGGTAACTACTTGGTGCAAGTAGTTACCCAGTTACTGTGTGAGTGCCTACACCAAGTAGTTACCGATACCTGCAAACCAACCGCTGACCTTTACCACGGAGGATAATAAAAATGTAAAATCTGTTTACACAGGAAAAGAGAATAACAATAATACAAATCTCTCGAGTGATATGAGGCCGTATTATTTCTACAGTGCGTTGGAGGGGTAAAGTTTTTAATCATCTTAAACCTGGCAAGTCCAATTTTGTAATGCTTTTTTGAAAGCCTGAAGAGATCGAATAGTTCTATATTAGTCAGTTATTGAACATGGTTTTTAACCTCAGGCCTACGCAATAAATAGAGCGGAAGATTCCACTAATATGACTTGTGAAGTAATTTCCGTAGTATCATAGTCTCTCTCATTGTTCGCCTTAGTGGGGAGGTGGGAGGAACACCGGATGACGAGCCAGAGAAACGCGGCGAAGGAGACTAGGAGTGTTAGGGCTTGTTTCTTATTCAGGTTTACAATGTTGAAATTCATACTGTTGACTTTTGTTACCTTCAGATTGCAGCATTCGAGGAGCCTGGCCGTTCAATTGTGAAGACCGGAGTCATGATGATTGGAGAGTTTGATTTTGATGATATCTTTAATTCTAGTGTCACTGTCCCGCAAGTCACGTGGTTAATTTTCATAGTGTTCTTGATGATTATGACACTGCTATTGATGAATTTATTGGTAAGCCTGTCGATATCGTTCTTTTCGTACTTAACTTAGACCACCTTTGTTGTTAGTGAGTTTAGTTAGGAAACCTAGACCTTTGTCGCTAGTTTCCTAGTTTTAATTAGTTTTCGTGACTATTTGTGACTTTGCGGTTGATAAATTTATTGCTTTTCTTTTCTAAATATAGACCGCCTTTGTTGATTTTTTTTTCTTTTTTTGTGGAGGCACAGTAGTGTAGTGGTTAGCGTGTCGGACTTCCGAACAGGTAGTTTGGAGTTCGAGCCCTGGTGCTGGCACTTTGTTGTTTCCTTAGACAAGAAACTTCACTCCACACTGTCTCTCTCCACCCAGGTGTATAAATGGGTACCGGCGATACAATGCTGGGGGTGACCCTGCAATGGACTTGTATCCCATCCAGGGGGGAGTAATAATAGTCCCAGGTGCTTCGTGCTATCGAAACCGGGATAAGCTCCGGCCGTGTGGGCCTTAATGGCTCGTGTGCGCCTTTGCCTTGCCTTTGCCTTTGTTGATGTAAGTTTTGGAAGACAACCTAGACCTTTGCTGCTTGTATCACAGATTTGATTAGTTGGGCGGAAACTGTCTCTAGATAAGTCTTCTTTGCAGCCCTCGTCTGGTTCGTCACGTCGTTGTTTGACGAGCCAGACAACGGCTCCATAGGGGACTATCCCTGGGTTTACACTCCAATTTCCTGTCAATACCGCAGACGCGTAATAAAAATTTCCTAAAAATGTGATTTCAACCGCGTATTCTGAATCAGTGCAATCCCAGGGAAGGGAAAATTCGTTTTCGCAGCTTTCTAATTTTTAAATACCAAATGAGGAAGTACCATATGCGCCTCAGGGACGTTAAAACTCAGACAAACAATCGCCATAGCTATACTGTCATGTGGCAGTCAGTTCAAATAAGCAATGTTTTCATTTGCATGCGTGTGAGTGTGTTTGTAAGTGCCTTTAACCATGTGGAGTGTCGTTAACATTTTGATAGACATCTGATCCCGCTGTGAACCACGTGGGTAACAGAGGAATATGAGGAGGATTCATGTTGCGTTCGTTTGATGTGATCCGGATCTGGATTTGTGATCCATCAGATCGTCATGTATCAAAGGAATCGATGAATCATTGTGTAGAGTGGACTCATCGGTTTCTTTCGTCATGATCAGTATGATCTGGGATCGTAAATCCAGACCCGAGTTACACAATAAGAACACACCCTCAGATGATAATATAAATTCCTCTTTTGTCACACGACGTAGTCACTGGATGTTGGCCGCGACGTTTCGACTGCTTACTGCTAGTCTTCTTCAGGAGATAGGATCGACTGATTCCGGCTCACCATTATATAAACCACACAGCTAAAAGAAGAATTTATATCGTGACATTTTCCACAGTGAACAAAAACTCATTCTGTAATACACTCTCGAATGTCTGAAAAGGATAACGTGACGACTGGTTACTTTTTTAACCTACCCGCCATAAATTCGTAGAACTTTACAGCATGCTTTCCGTGGTAATTGTTGGACAGATAGTTTTTCACTGTTTAACGATTACAGCGTAGAGTATTGTATTTTTGTGAGAAAACTGTTCAGTAGCGAAATCTTGACTGCTATTGTTTGACTTGCAGATTGGTTTGGCCGTAGATGATATCAAAGCTGTCCAAGAACAAGCGGTGTTAGAGCGGCAGGCCATGCTGGTACGCAGTATCACCTTTAGTAGAACTAATCAGTTAAGGCCTTAGAATACCCACTGGGGTCTGAACAAAATCCAGCCAACGCAGATGGCAAATTACTTTATGAGTGAATTTAATACCAGTGCCGTAGCATGGGGAGGGGCCGGGGGGGCCCGGGCCCCCCAAAAAATTGGTGAACTCAAAATTAAAATATTCAATTCAAAAGAAGCGCAGTAACAATTTCTCGTGCTGTGCCCCCCCCCCCCCCCCAATATATTTATATATTTAACCCTGCTACGGCACTGAATACAAAGGTCTGTCCAAGGAGCGGCATGCAATTGGGCTTCAAAAGAACGCTAGAATTACTTTCTTACAAAACTAAAAGTGAACAGTAAGCAAGACCCAGTTAATGATCTTCCCTTGTAACGTGACGTTTTTTTGTAAACTAGAGCACTAAGTATCAGCCTGAGGGAATCACCTCTGCTGTAGATCCTATTCCTGCACCATAGCTTGCTAATTAACCTATTGTTTAGTCGCAAACGAAAAACTTCCATAAGAATATGCAATAAGAACTGACTAGTTAGAATGTTCAAAGTGGCTGCATATCCAACGTTGAAATTTATATATCGTTCAAGAAACATAGAATTAATGAGCGTCGTTTTTCATAATCGAATCATAAATCATAACTCTGAAACAACTTCGTTTTTTTACAAATAAAAAAGACGACCTTTCGTTTCCATTGAAACAGCACTGGCCCAGTATTCTGATTCGTGATTTTGGTTTTAATTTTTCTTCGTTGGTTTGCATACGTGCATTACCTTTTTTTCTGAGTAGGTTTCGAAGATCCCAATATTAATCTCGCAACATTGTAATAAATTGATTTAACATCCTCAATGAATTTAGTGGCTAGATTTCCATATCACCCCATCCTTCATGATGCATGCTGTAGTCCTACTGTTTCATTCTCCGAAAACAGGCAATGTTTGCACGTGCATTGTTACCCTGAACAAAACAGCTATAACATGCAAAGTGAAAAACGGGTGATATGGAAATCTAGGGAAGGTACGTTTTTTATTGAGGGGGGTGGGCCGGGGTATTTAAGAATTTTTTTTTGCGAAAAACGTCGTGGCTCCCCCACACCATGGAATGGATTAATGCATGACCCTTCAGAAATACCCAAACAAGAACATCTGACCCTCCCCTCCCCCCTCCTATCCAAGACAAAAATTACCCGAAGTGAAAATAACAAACTGGAAGTGTTACTCATGTAACCGCGCTCATCTGCGCACAAAGTAGTTAATTGCGTGGCTTGTGATTTTACGGTAAAACGTACGAGGAATAGAAAGAGGGAAATGTGCTTGTGGTGAATGCGATTTTTTCATAAGGTCAGATGGAGCAACTTGTATAAACAGAATAGAAGCGACATGGAGTAATCTTTTCCTTGCCAAGAAAACTGTGACCCTCCCCCGGTTGTGACCCTCCCCAATTTGTAAAAAAATTTACTAAAAACCTTCCCCTCCGAAGCCCCGACCCACCCACCCCCTAAGAAAAAAAACGTACCTTCCCCTAGGCAGTTTCGTCAGGGTATAGGTCTTTGACACCAGTGCATTTTTGTAAACGACAAAATACTTATTGCTACCTAGGTTGATCTAGCATTGGATGTAGAAAAGGCCTTACCGCGCAAAATACGTAAACGGCTGCTTCCAACTAAAGAAGTTGTGTGTCCCAACCATGGAACAGGTTTAGTGCGGTTTTTCTTCAGCCCTCCCATTTCAGGTCGTGACGTTCGTGCAGCACTGAAGCCTGCGAAGGTAAATGTGTCGTGCAGTCATGCATAATAGAGACTTAAAGCATCGACGGTTTTTGAGAGGGCTATGGCGACTAACCTCTCAACGTCAATCCCATCAAGCTCGCGTGGGGACTGGAAATAGTTAGCGCCGAACCCGCGAAAATCAATAAATTAAGCAACAACATTGCCGAGTCACATGCGTTTGACGATAAAAGAATCACTGAAGAGGAATTTGTGCTGCATTGTGAAGCAAGCCAGTCAACAAACGTGAATTTACCGTACGAACAGTACGAACGTTTTGATTTGGATGAAATGGGGTGTTAAGCAGAACGCCATCGTGCTTTTCACCCCCCTCCATAGTAAGAAAGAAATCGGTCTAGGTGTAAAAGGAAGAGAAAAAGAAAACATTAAATGTGATAAGCTTAAATTTGACCAACAAAAACTTTAATTGTACTGAACACACTTCAGCATAAACCTCAGTTTATCCTGTTCATAATTTTGTTTACTAAAATAAGAGGAAAGCAATGTAAAACGATCGTTTCATTATAATCTGTTGTAACATTATCGATTAGTGAAACTGTGAGATGCAATAATCGACAAGAAATTGGCATAACAAAGAACCCTGCTTCGATTGCTGACTGAGGAATTTGAGGCCATTTTCTCCTTCAAAAAAAACAGCTTGTAATTCGACGAAATTGTTTGGTTTATCACAAATTGAACGTCTCAAATCAATAATACACTTATGCTATCTTCGCAAGAGTTCAAACTGCCAATTTAGAGCTATAATATTGGGGTAAAAGTTTCCACTCGTAGTCCCCACCACTCGAAACACAGTGAATTGCCGTACCAAACTATAATAATGATAAACTCACGTAGTACCAAACTCATCTAGTACGGCTGCCAGTGGGAGGTTTGCCATACCAACGCATGCGCAGAACACATATATTTTATTTCGGGTATCGGCAGCCGTTCCTAAAACCGTCGATGCTTTAAGTCTCTAATGTCTCTTACCAAGTACCGTCGAGCCTCTCCAAAACGGCCACTTTGCGGACAGAGGATAGTGGCCGTTATGGGGAGGTACAACCTTGTTACTTTTAAAATAGTGCTTATTGTAGATTAAAATGCAAATAACAAAACAAAGCGAGTTAGGCACGGTCAGTTCATCGGTTTTCCTGACCTCTCACAGTTCGTCAGTTGTAGTTCATACAGTGGCGGTGTCGAGAGATGACTTTGCCAGTCGGGGTGCAATTAAAATTGCACCCCGACTGGCACTTAAAAGTGGCCGTGGCTTAAAGTTGCACTTAAAGAAAGTTTATTATAAAATAGAAAACTATTACAAGGCTTGACCTCAATGCTCCCTTAACAAGTCTCAAACAACATCATTATATACCTAGAATCTCACTCAACAAGACGAGCACCGTGATTGGTTGATTCTTGATAACGCGCCCCTGATCAAATTCAAATGTATCTCGACCGGGATACAATTGCGCAGTTGTTGCCCGCGCGCCAGTTGCGCCGTCTTTGTTTGTTTGTTTTTGCTATATGATTATTTAAGGAAAGTCTAAACATATAACGAAGCACTTAATGTATGGTCCCTCAGGAAACTAGTTAGTTTTGTTTTCCCGAGAGTCCCGATGATTCCCTCGACTTCGTCGCTGGAAACATAGGACTCTCGGGAAAACAAAACTAACTGTTTCCCTCGGGGCCATACATTAAGTGTGTATTGTATCCTGTTGTTGTCATTTGATCAAAATGCTCCATCAGAAAATCGTATTGAAAATTGTCCGTGTCATTTTTATGTGGCCTTGCAAGCTACTACGGTGTTACATGACATAAGCACAATAGGTACAACATGTCTTTACATCCAAAGGTAATTATGCATGAACATAGAACAGTTTAACTTGTTTGGGCACAAAAGCACCTTGTGTGTTTACTGCAATCTTGTTTTTCGATTCTGTTTGTATTTAGACGTCGCTCGAAATGCTGAATGATCGAACCGATCAACTTCAAGACTCAGTCACTGGGCTAAAGAATCGATTAAAGACAATGCAGGTTCACCAGGATGAAATCCACAGCATGTTGAAAGGGATCGTGAAAAAGCTGGAAGCCATAGTGGAAGGCGATGATGACGAAGACGAGGAACTCTTCTAGTCATTGACAAATGAAATTAGCTTTTCATATGACAGACGCGTGTCACTCTTATTGGCGGTTTTGAGAGGAGATTTTATGTAGTAGAGACCTTAAGATTGAGGGTCACCTCTTAAACCGCAAACGGCAGCTAGCAGTTTTCCGTTCGACGTTCGCCGTATTTGCAAAAATTGGTTTCAAGATTTGAGTTCTGATTTTTGATAAACATGATATCTATGTTTGATATAACTTAAAAACCATTTTGATCTTCAAATGTGTTCGTAGTATAGATTACTGTACGACGGCTATGTTTGTTTATGACGATGCGACCAAGTAATGCGGCTGATAATTCTTGTGATCTCGCGACTGAACCAGATGAACCTCCCAGTCATCCTGATGAGTCATCCAGATGGATCTTCAAAGAAAGCGAATTTGAAGCTTGAACGTGGCTTTATGTTCGTAAAACTAGCGAAAAACCCTGCCGTAATTCAGTTACCTTTAGACACCGTCCGCGAAGTTGAAACCTGAACCTCTAACCACAAACGCGACGGCAAGATTGGAGTCACGTGACTGCTTACCGTTTGCGGTTTTAGGGAAACGAGAAAAAACCTCATTCTTAAGGTCCCAAGTGTATGCCCATTGACGTCACGGCAGCCTTGTTGGTGTCCCCAAAAAAAGAAAAAGCGGCCATGTTGGTGTCCCAAACTGATTCTCTGGGAATTAAATTCTATTCTTATGCAAACCGTGGCCGGCGATCAAGTGAGTGAATAGGCCTTATTGAGAATCAGTGAAGAAGCTCTCAATAATAGAATAGTTGGTTTCAGTACATATTCATCATTCATTCAGCAAACAAATAAGCTATTGTCGCAGGTTCCAGAACCACTATTATAAGAAATTAGACTATAAAGTACGGAAAGATGACTTCGACCTTTTCTAATCACGATATCAAACGAGCTCTTTTTGTGTAAATTTTCGTACAACTTGTTTACTTAGTTGTAAATATTTGCTGTTATCAATCTCTTAGTGACAAGTTCCTTTCACCCCTTTCTTATCAGCGGTGAATATCTTAAAGCCTCTATGAATATCTTAAAGCCCCATATAAGCCTCTGGCTTTGGCATCTTATTATTGTTTTTTTTTAAAGCTTTTGATAATATCTTTATAAACTGTACTCGCTGGTAGTAGAATAGAACTCAACTATAGATATGCTGTGGTGTTTTCATTTCCAGGAATGATGTCAAACCGTTTGCATTGAATTGTATATAAAAAAAACAAACGGGAGAAGGGACAATGAACTTTAAGTGTAAATTATAATGCTTTTAATCACTCTTACAAATTCCATCAAGTGTTAGCTCGAGTATTTGGGAACATAAACAAATCGAGGCAAGGAAAGGTTTCTTTCACAGTGGAGATCGAACTCACTCGCAAAGTATATCTACCATTGCTCTTGTGGAGTTTATTGATAAAGAGTTCTGAATTAGAAAAGGTCTAAGTGCCCCAGTGAATATAAAGCTCGGTTTTTCCCCCTTCGCATTGGCTTTTTTTGTTTGTTTGTTTTTCAATATAAATTACACCATTGGTTCGATTAATCTTTCAAAACAAAACCATGGCATTTGGCCTTTCAACACAGAATTGATGAGGACGTGAGCCAAGGTTTTGTTTATAAGTAATGCATTCAACTCAAAAGATTATGAATTATCCATAACCATAAAAAAAAAACTTGCCACACCTTACCGATTCTTCTACTAAAACTCGTTATTTTGATCCAGCAAAAAGTACAAAATGAACTGATTAAGGGAATTAGTATAAAGTATATCACAAAGTGGTAGCAGGCAACCAGTCAAAATTTATTTACTGCACGGAATTGCAGTGTCTAAATATTCAAATTAAGTGAATCTGCGCAAACTTTTTGAACAAATGAAAATGTAGCAATACGTTTTTTCCCTACTTTTATCCGTAATCTGAAAATGCTATCACTAATTTCTATGTGATAGGTATTCAGAGCTCCTTAGCAAGTATTTTAACTTCATATTTCTTTAGTATTCGATTACTTAACGCTAGAACGCTAAGTTCACTAGGTTCGCTCATGCCCATGTCAAATATCCGCATTCTGGGCGTCACTGGTCTGGGTAATCCTACTCTGGGCTCGCATACACACGGGGGAATAAACATAGCATTTCCCTGATATCTGGATGTGAGATCTTGATAAGTAATATATTCTGACTCTTCATCTGGCTCGTCGTCCAAGAAATCACGCCAAAACTTCAGTCTGAAAACCCTGCCAACAGTGTTCTGCTCCAGTCCCCTCTCTATTTCGTGTTGAAAATCAGGTAACAGCACATTTTCGTCTTTGTCCTGTTCGCTGTCCAGATCTTTACGGAACCCACCAAGCACTGTTAAAGCCCATTTAGAGTTCCCTCCTTCGACAGAGCAGCCATAATTACCAAGCACCACTTTCTTGGCTTTCAGAGCTACGGTTCGAGCATTTGGCACTGAGGCTTTGACAAGTTTTTCTCCATTTTCCTCTTTTTCTTCAGTGCTCGCCATCTCTTGTTCCTCGTTTGCTTCTTTTTCTTTTCCTTCACTGCTATCCTCCTTAAGTAATGCTTCCTTAGCTGCTCTAAGTGTCTGAAATCTTTCGCTGGTCTTCTTTACTTTATAGATGTGTTGATGTGTAGATATGGGGATCCTGGCACATTTGATAAACTAGGTGAGACGTGGCTCTTGCCAAGATTTCATAAATACTTCATCAAAGCCCCAACCAAGCCTTGACCAAACCCTTTGCCAAGACCCAACCAAGACCCAACCAAGCCCCTACCAAGACACAACCAAGACCCCACCAAACCCTAATAAAACTTTCATCAAACATTCCAGGTGCGGAGCGCAACAAACCCTTATCAAACCATAGCTAATATGTTACAAAATCGATGTGAATATGATACGAGGGTCTGGCACATTTAATAAAATAAAAATGATTTAAAAATAAATGAAATAATGATTTAATAAGAAGAAGAATTAATATACAAAATGGAACAAGAATTAAGAAGATTAAATGTTGTGCAACTGAAATATTTGGCTAGATGGTATAATATTCCTGGCCGTTCACGTTTTATTAAAAGAGATTTTGTTGAAGCATTGAGTAATATTCCTGAAATAACTAATAATATTAAACAAATTATTACTAATATTGCTGGAATTGTTAATGAGTTACGTAATACGCCAATGAGGCCAATAGATCAACCAAATTTACCTCTTCCAATTCCAAATATTGATCTGCCACCAATAAGACCAGCAAATCAGCCAAATTTGCCACCTTTAACTATTCCTCAACCATTGACTGGTTCACCAGATAGCCCGCCACCAGGCCCGCCACCTAATCGCCGACCGGGAACTCCACCAGACCGCCCCGCACCAAATGTTAAACCGCCTAAACCTCCACGCCCTCCACCGCCTATAATAAAAACAAAACAACCACCAAAACAAAATAATTTTTTTGAGAAAGCAATAAACAAGTTTTGGAATGTGGTAAAACCATACATACCTGAAAAAGTAAAAAATAAAGCATTAGTAGCAAAAAATAAAGTAGAAAAAGTAGCTAAAAATTTTTTAGAAAGATATAAAAAAGTAAATAAACCCAAAGAAATAAAGTCACCGCCTAAAAGAGATAATAAGAAAGGTGAAAGAAAAAATAATAGGGATTATGAGAAGGAAGTTGCAAGACCAAAAAGAAATGAGGGAAAAGAAATTGCAGAAGATTTTACGCCAAGGCAATTTGAATCAGCTATTAATGGTAATTATTTAAGTTATAGGATTGAAGGAAATGAAAAGAATGATGAAAAGGTATTCTTACATAAAATCAAACCAAAAGTTATAGATTTACTTAGAAAGAGAGTTGAATCACATAATTCATTAAAGACAAAATTTATATTTACATGTATGTTTGAGAGAAAAAAACTTAACACTGAGAAAATTGATTACTGTTATACATCCTTTCCTTCTGAAAAATCAGAAATTGTTCTTGAGGCAACAGATTTATCAGAATTATTTGATAGATTAACAAATCAACAACTTAAATTATTTGATGAATTTATAAATAATGGATCTGGTTGGGAATTTGTAAGAGTAGTAATGTTTGACATTTTCATAGATCGTTTTGTTCCACTTTTAGGTGGATCTTATATTCAATTACCAAAAGAATTGTTAAACAAGAATGCGATTATTAATCCACAGAATTATAATGATGATGAATGTTTTAAGTGGTGTGTAACACGAGCTGTATACCCAACCGATAAAAATCCACAAAGAATAACTAAAGAATTAAAAGAACAATCAAAGAATTTTAATTGGGATGGAATTAATTTCCCAAGCACAATACAAGATGTTGTTAATTTTGAAAACCAAAATGATTATGATATCTCTATATATGGGTATGATGAGAAAATAGGAGTATATCCTATAAAAAGAAGTAGTAAACGTGGATTTAAATTGATTAGATTACTTTTATTAACAGAAGAAACAAATGAAGAAAATAAAGATGAAGAGCCAAATAAACACTTTGTTTTAATAAAGAATATTAGTGCACTTATACGCAGTCAAGTTACTAAACGTAAATGTAAGTTATACTTTTGTGATAATTGTTTGCACCATTTTCATTTGAAAAGCTCATTGGAAAAGCATGAAGGATATTGTTATTTATACAATGAAGCAAGGATTGATATGCTAAAAAATAAAGATGGTAGTCCATGTTTTCTTTCTTTTAAAAATTTTGTGAAAAAAATGAGAATACCTTTTGTTGCGTATGCTGATTTTGAGTGTGTTTTGAAACAAATAAAAAATAATGAGCCTCTAGATAAAAGCAAAAGTTTTACAAATAAATATCAAACACACAAACCAGTTGCATTTGGTTGTTATATTAAGAGTTTTAATGAAAAAATATGTAAATCAAGATTTTATAGATATACAGCCGAATCAGAAGATGATGTAGCGCAGAAATTTGTTGAATATCTAGAGAAAGAATTTAAGGAAATTTATAAAAAATGTATTAGTTATAATGTAAAAAGATTCAAAAAGTTTAATAAAGAGAATATAACCGAGGATGAAAAAATAAACTATGAAAACGCAACTAATTGTCATATATGTGAGAAAGAATTGGGCGAAGATAAGGTAATAGATCACTGTCATCTTACAGGAAAGTATAGAGGTGCAGCACATAATGAATGCAATTTAAATTATAAGATACCAAAATTCTTTCCTGTTATAATTCACAATTTATCAGGTTATGATGCTCATCTATTTATTAATAATCTAGCAAAAACAGAAGGTAAAATAAAACTTATACCTAATAATGAGGAAAAGTATATTTCTTTCTCAAAAGAGATTGTGGTTGATACCTTCAAAGATAAAGAAAGTGATAAGATGATAGATGTTAAGAGAGATATAAAGTTTATAGATTCATTAAAATTTATGTCATCCAGTCTTGATAGTTTGTCTAGTAATCTTACTAAATGTGGAAAGTGTGATGTTTGTAAAGGTGTAATAAAAGGAAGTAGGTGTCTTAATCCAACAGATAAAAACCTACGTGAAATTACAAAGTATTTTGTAGGCGAAGAATTAAAGTTATTATTGAGAAAGGGAGTATTCCCTTATGATTGGCTTGATGATTTTGATAAATTAAACGAAACCCAACTTCCACCAAAGGAAGCTTTTTACTCAAAACTTAGAGGCGAAGATATTTCAGAAGATGATTACAAACATGCTAAAAAGGTATGGGAAACTTTTAATATGAAAACAATGCGAGATTACCTAAATCTATATCTCCAGTCTGATGTGTTATTATTAGCTGATGTTTTTGAAAACTTTAGAGATGTTTGCCAAACACATTATGGTTTGGACCCTGCTTGGTATTATACAGCCCCAGGACTAGCTTGGGACGCAATGTTAAAGTTAACCAAAATTGAATTGGAGATGATAATCGACATTGATATGTTAATTATGATTGAGAAAGGAGTTCGAGGCGGCATAGCTCAAATATCAAACAGATATGCTAAAGCAAATAACCCGTACATGAAAGAATATGATCCAAACATACAAACAAATTATATAGAATATCTAGATGCAAACAACTTATATGGTGGGGCAATGAGTGAACCACTCCCAACTCATGATTTAAAATGGATGAGTGAAAATGAGCAAAAAAATTGGAGAAATATGCCATGTATAGTAGAGGTTGATTTAAAATATCCACAACATATTCATGATTTACATAGTGATTATCCGCTTGCTCCAGAAAGAATTAAGGTTAATAGGGTTGAGAAATTAATACCAAACCTTAACAATAAGAAAAATTATGTTTTACATCATGAAACACTAAAAAAATATGAAAGTCTAGGATTAGAAGTAACAAAGATTCATAGAGGAATTACATTTAAGGAGTCTGAATGGTTAAAACCTTACATAGATTTGAATACAAAATTGAGAGCACAAGCGAAAAACGACTTTGAAAAAGATTTCTTCAAACTTATGAATAATTCAGTATTTGGAAAAACAATGGAAAATCTTAGAAAAAGGGTTGATATAAGATTGGTTACTAATGAGAAAGAAGCAAGAAAATTAATATCAAAAGCTAACTATAATCGTCGTACTATTTTTTCTGAAAATCTTATGGCGGTACATATGAATATAACACATATAAAATACAATAAACCTATTTACTTAGGAATGTGTATTTTAGATATAAGTAAAGCAATGATGTATGACTTTCATTATAATTATATTAAACCAAAATATGGTGAAAAAGCTAAATTACTTATGACAGATACAGATAGTCTTGTATATGATATAGAAACTGAGGATTTCTATAAGGATATAAGCCCCGATGTTAGAGAAATGTTTGATACTAGTAATTACCCAAAAAATCACCCATCAGGCATTGAGACAGGTGTAAACAAAAAAGTAATTGGTAAGTTTAAAGATGAAGCTGGTGGTGGAATAATAACCGAATTTGTTGGCCTACGAGCTAAGTTATACGCTTTCAGGATGGATGATGGTGAAGAGGTAAAAAAGGATAAAGGAATTAAAAAATCAGTTGTAGAAAATGGTATAAGATTTGATGATTACAAGGAATGTTTGGGTACCAAAGAAAAGCAGATGAGAGAAATGCCGGTAATAAGAAGCTATAAGCATTTTGTTTATACTGAAACTGTTAATAAAGTTGCACTATCGGCTGATGATGATAAGAGAATAATTTGTAAAGATGGAAAACATACTCTTCCATATGGTCATTATCTTATCAAAACAGAATTAGGAGGTAACTGCGTATCATAAGGTATAACTTGTAATTCTTCCCTAACAAAACCACGTCTTGGCCCATCAGTTAAATAATATAAAACCGGTTGATTAGGTTTAATCATACTTTTAGAAATATCATAAACTTTGATACTCCAAATAGGATCTGTAGCCCTCCTTTTTTCACCACCTTCAAGTTCGCCAGGAAATAATAAATATCTAACGTTAACATAAGGCGACAATCTAACCTCATCAAGACCAACAACTCGATTATACTTTTTAGGTTCAATATCAACCTCCTTCTGTTTTATAGATTTAACGGGCTCTTTACCAGTTATTCTCGTTGGTGTATTATTCAAAGTTTTCAAAATATTTGGTAATCGTTTCACCCATACTCTTGATCGGGCATCACTTACCATTTCTTGCGCATATTGATGACTAAATAATTTTTCACCTAATATTCTGTTTGCGTTTTCAACAAATGCTTGAGCTCTATGATTTCCTGCTTCACTTCTCTGTATTTTCACATTATGATAATTCATAAGTTTTGTAACCTCGCCCATAAATTCTTTTCCAGGATCAACCATTAATGTTTTAGGGTATTTCAATCTTCTAGAATATATTTTCTCAAATGCATTTGAAATTTCCCTACTTTCTTTTGAGGTTAATGGCTCAGCATCTTTATATCTCGAGGCGATATCAACCACAACTAATGCATATTTATATGTTTTTCTTCCAACTCTATCATGCGGTAAAAATAATAAATCTGCTTGATGAATCTGATTAGGTTTTTCTACAGTCCAGTGCGGTCTTGGAATATATTTTGGTGGTGGTAGATATATTTGCCATATTGCTTGTTTCTCTAACCATTGTTTCGCTACATCTTGACTTACTTTTGCTTTTTGTGATAATTTGGAGATTGCGGAATATCCTTTCCAATATCCTTCAGTTGAATAATATATACGCTCGAAGAGAGAGCCCCTTCGTGATATCTTTTCGTTACTCATTTAAAGATTAACCAAAGTATCTTATAAATTACAATGACGTCTGAAAAAATTAATCCAAATAGAATTCCTAGAGAGCCATTTGGTTTGAAAGCAGAATCAACAATGAACCGAATTACTCTCAATCCATCATCTGCTAGCCCCGGAGAAACATTATATATAAATATTCCAAAACTTTCTGAGAATTTAGTGATTGTGCCTGGAAGTGTATCTCTACTATTTGACTTGGATGTAGATGGACACGCTAATAATACACTTGTGAATAATGTGGGAAGGAATCTTGTATCTAGACTTAAAGTTCTTTTTGGAGGTGAAACATTACAGGATACTCAAAGATACGATCTATTTCAAACCTATCATGATTTATTCTTAACAGATGAAGAACGCGAAGATAGATTAAAACAAGGAATTTCTTCTGAAAATATGAGAAAACTTAGAACAAAAGCGGGAGATAAAAAAACACAAGATGTAAAAGAAGTAGCGCTTGCCGCAGTACATAATACAAAATATAGAATACCAATAAATCACCCTATTTTAAACGATCATGGTGTTTTTTACCCGAAAGCATTAGAAAATCATCTAACATTTGAGATTACACTTGCTCCAATTAACGATATTGTTGTTTATTCTGACATTACTAAAACCCCAACATATTCAATCAAAAATCTTGAGTTAGAATATTCTTCCATTTCAAGCGAATACTTGGCTCGCGAGGCACAAGCCGCATATCAAGTTGGTAAAGGATTCTTTTATGAAAATGTTACTTTACACAAAACTTTTACATTTTCCATAGGGGGCGATGGCGTTATAAATCAACATATTAATTTACCCAGAAGATCAATGACGGGGGTATTATTTTTGTTTACATCGCCATTTGCAGCGGGGGCGCGTAACTCTGAGAATTTTTACAATCCTGGAATAACTTCTATTAATATAGATGTTGACGGAGTTCCAAATCGAGTATACTCTAGGGGAATGATTCAATCAGATCTGTGGGAGTCAGTAAAGAAACGATTTGAGAGAGATGATGTTTATAGCCCCCCATCCGGTTCCTCCCGATGGTCGGTAAAGGAAAAGGATTTTTATGCAGATAAGTTTGCTCTTTGGGTTGATATGAGAACACACCCCGATAATCACATTCATGGAGGAGGATTAGCATTAAATAATACGCATGATGGTGTAAAAATAGAAATTAAAAGAAAACAGGTTGGATCTGGTACTATAACCTGCCATATGTTTGTTGTAGCTGATGCAATGATGGAAATTATGAATTCAAGTTTGAGATCAATTAAGTACTAAATTTAAAAAAATATTATGTTATGATACAAAAAAATCATGGAAGAACTACGAGAAAAAATACCATTCCATTGTATCATAACCGGCCCAACAAATTGTGGAAAAACAAAGTACCTCATCAATCAGCTAAGAGGACCATTCCGAAAAATTTTTGATTACATTGTTTTAATATGTCCAACTTATTCTAAGAATAAAACTTATCATAATTTTGCTCGAGGAGATAAACGTTTCTTTGTATTATCACCAGATGCTAGTAACATTGATGAGATTAATGAGTTATTAACTGATTGTCAAACTTTATTCTCTGGTACAAATACACTGTTAATTTTAGATGATTGCGCTGTATCTAATGATCTGAAGAAAAGATCAAACAAGTTTATAGATTTAGCATTCTCTGGAAGACATCACGGATTGTCAGTTTGGGTTCTCACTCAGCAATTAACATCGATAGCAAAACCATTCCGTGAAAATGTAGCTTGTGTTGTTACTTTTCATAATCCATCACAGAAGGGTATGAAGATGTTTTTCGAAGATTATGGAGGCGATTTGGATTATGAATTAGGTAAAAAGTTTATGCATCTCCTGAAAACTGAAAAATATTCTAGACTTTGTTTATCTTTACGACACCCATTTAACTGCTATTTGGAGATACCTTCGGGGTAGGCTCCACCGTATTTCCTAAAGTGATTTAAAAATAATCCATGTATTATCACAAAAGATGACAAGCGTAGAAGATTATATTGAAGAAGAAAAGACTGTAGGAAAGACCGAGGTAAAAGATAATGATGATAATGAAATTGAAATCAAACAAGAATCGCTGGCCATTCTCGCAGCTCTTGGAACGACAAAGGAATATTTGGGGGTTGAAATGAGTTTGGGTGATATAAAAAAATTATCAGAAAAAGATGTAGAAAAATATTTTAATCGATATCAAGCGGTAATGGGTAAAAAAATTAATGGTGGATTGGTTGATTCATCCCTTCAATTAGTTTCCAAACTTATTTCATATTTAGTTCCGGTTGATGATATAGAAGCTCTTTGTGTGGATTTGAAGAATGATGATTTGGTTAATCGTGAACTGACAAACATTGTAGGGCTCTTAGCATTGAAAGCAGGAAGATTGGCAGCACTTGCTAGCGGGCTATTCCAGGTTGTTAAACATGTTAAAATAGGTAAAATACAACAAGTTACAAGTACTAATACAGATGATTCTAACAAAACTGAGCAAGATGCTAGCGGTACTGATACTGTCTACTAAGCATACTATTATTTTATTTACATATCATTCCTAAGTGGTCTAAAGATTTCTTAATGATATGTAAAATAATGTCTGAAGAAGTTGTTGAACAAATTACAAGAGATCCACCAAAAGAAGAGGAAAAAACTACAGGAAAAAAGGCAAAAGAAGCATTAGCCAGGGAAATGAAACAGGAAGAAGAGCAAAATGAAAATACATATGGCGAATCAAAATCATGGATGCCTGAGTTATCTTTTACTACTGTTTTATCTATTGTTGGATTAGGTTTTACAGTATTTGATCTTTTTATGAGACGCAAGGAAAAAGCTGGAGATGAATACCTGATTTATCTCAAAATTCACAATATGGGAGATAGCGGCGCTAGCGGGCTATTCCAGGTTGTTAAACATGTTAAAATAGGTAAAATACAACAAGTTACAAGTACTAATACAGATGATTCTAACAAAACTGAGCAAGATGCTAGCGGTACTGATACTGTCTACTAAGCATACTATTATTTTATTTACATATCATTCCTAAGTGGTCTAAAGATTTCTTAATGATATGTAAAATAATGTCTGAAGAAGTTGTTGAACAAATTACAAGAGATCCACCAAAAGAAGAGGAAAAAACTACAGGAAAAAAGGCAAAAGATCCTAAAAAGGTTGCGTCTGGTAAAAAATTGGCAGAATATAATAAAAAAGCAAAAGAAGCATTAGCCAGGGAAATGAAACGTGAAGAAAAAATGAAACAGGAAGAAAAAATGAAACAGGAAGAAGAGCAAAATGAAAATACATATAGTGAATCAAAATCATGGATGCCTGAGTTATCTTTTACTACTGTTTTATCTATTGTTGGAATAGGTTTTACAGTATTTGATTTTTTTATGAGATACAAAAATAGAATACCTGATTTATCTCAAATACCGCAACCTTTTCAAGCCCCACCAATAAAGGTTCATAATCCGCAAACAAATACTCAAGCGCCGCCTCTTGATCGCCCAAAAATTGGGATGATGTAATTATAAATTATTTTTTACTACATAAAACCATTTAAAAGTTTATTACTGTTGTAGTAAAAAATTATGTCAAACGAAAATAAACTTGTGAAAACTGTTACTGATTCAGCAGTCCTTATCGGATTAGCAGCTGGAGTTGGTTATGTAGCTAAAAAGATGATTAAAGAATCATTTATGAACGATCCATCCTCAAGTATTACAAATTACGCAAAATGGGTTGCTGTATTATCGGGTAGTATGTATCTAAAAACATATTTAGAGGAACAAAAGATACTTCCAAATTAACGAATATAAAATGGCATCAATAGCATTTATGATTGGAGGAGCTGTATTAAATGCAACTGCATTTGTTGGCGGTTCATATCTTGCAAAATATTTATCAGGTGATAAAACCGATGCAGAAAAAATACGGCACGATAAAGCAATGGAAAAATATCAAAGAGATTATGCAGAATATCAGGAAAAAAGACAAAAACTAATGGATTGGAAAATTAAGAAAAAAGATGAAAAATATCAAGCATCAAAAAATATTTCAACTACAAATGAACAATTTGCATTATATGAACAAATGCAAGAACCTAAATTCTCTGATTATTATAGACCCAGCGATAATCAAAAGATGGGTGAAATGGTATATGTAGGTGGTGGTATGTTAGCCTTAGGTTATATGGCTAGTAAATTTTTATAAATACTTCACTGCGCACGATTTAAAGATTTCTTACTGTTGAGTAAAAAATCTAAATATGGCAGAAGGAGGATATTTACCATTAGAGGATTTAGATCCAACTGAACTAAATGAACCAAAAGATGATGATGACGGGGTGGAAATGAATACAATAACATCCACAAATTATGAAAATCCTGGTTATGATGAGGAGTGGGATGAGGAAACTTCATTTGGTGGTATAAATGAAAATGAACCTCTTTTTGAAAGGATTAAAGAAAAAAAAGAAGCTAAAGATGATATAAAAATTGCATACCCAAGATCAAATTTTGAAAATTTTAAAACATTTTTAAAAGATGTCGGGAGAGGAATAAAATTACCGGCAATTAAATTAATAGGTAGAAAAAATGCAGCTACATATGTTCTTAGAGGTAATGAATTTAGAAATTTTAAAACTAATGCAAAACTTCCTGATGGTTATCTAAAAAAATCTTTAGGGCCTCGGGCAGAAGATATTGTTGAAGATATGAATAATGAAATAGAAAAAAGAAAAGAAACACTAAATAAAAAGATTGAGAGGGCAAACTTCCTTAGGGATATGCCGCTCAGAACATCAAACAATGATGCCGAGCTTGAAAATCTAAATACAGAAATTGCAGAGAATAGGAGAGAAAGAACGCCAGAGGAAAATACTGAGCTTGAAAATCTAAATACAGAAATTACTAATGAACAGAATGATATATCAAACATGGAGAGTGAGAGAGATAGAATTCAGGAAAGAATGCCATTACGAGAGCGAATTAAAGCAATATTCAAAAAGTATGGTTTTACAGTCTTTTCTGTTATTAGTGCTGTAGGTTTGGTTATTGGGGTTATAGTTTCTAATCTTTCTAAAGGGCTATCAACATTAGGTAAAGGCGTTGGTAATGGCTTGAAAACTCTTGGTAAAAAACTTGGAGAAATATTGCCTGGAATGGTTGGTGCAATAGTTAGCTTTCTATTCAAAACAGCAGGCGAGGTTATTGGATTTTTAGGTAAGAATGCTTGGCTTTTGATAATGGCTGTGGTTTTGTATTTTGTGGAACAAATGAAAGGTGGAAAGAAGAGAAAGTAACAAATTTAAAGATATCATACCGTTCAGTAAAAATACAATATGGATGAATACAATAGAATTTACCCTGGATTGCCTAATAATCCAGATCCTATTAATTTCAGACTGCAAAAATCAAGTGAAGTATTACAAAATCTTGAAAGAGAAATTAAACATTACGAAGAAGTAAGAAAAAAATATAATAGAGCTAGAGGAATGTTTACAAAAATAAGTGTTTGTGGCGGTATGATTTCAGTTATTCTATCTGCAAGCGGTTTAGGAACTTCTCTTACTGGTTTTGGCGCTGTTGTTGGTGTGCCTTTGGGTGTTGTAGGTGGAGTTTTTGGTGGATTATCGGTTGGATTTGGTATTGCCGCTAAAAGACTTTCTGGTAAAGTTAGTAAACACGAACAAACCGCTGCAATTGCAAAATCAAAATTAAACACTATAAATGACTTGGTTTCAAAGGCTTTGAAAGATAATGTTATATCTGATCAAGAATTTTCTATAATTTTAGCAGAGTTGGAAAAGTTTCAAAAACTAAAACTAGAAGTTCGCCAAAAATTTAGGAGAGATACAGAAAAAAACTTAAACATGTCTCAGATAAGAAGAGAAGTTCGCGCAGATCTATTAAAAGAGTTAACCACTCCCGCTCATTAAAAATTTCATATGAAAGAACTGATGTGGGTTGCAATTGTTTTGCAGGTATTAGAAAAGAAATTAATTAATACTTTACATCTTATTCCAAATATAAAGACGTGGACTAACCGAAGAAAAATAAAGAATAAGATGTTATTAGATGATTTCAAAACCCGGTATCCAAGAGCCAATCTTGATAAATTTACATTTGTGAATGATTCATTTGGTGGATACATTAAGTGGAAAGTTAATGGAACAACAATGATGTCTAATGATGATCCTACTGGAAAAACATGGACTGATGATCTTCCTTCTAATTTGAAAACATTGTTATGGCAAGATTTAGGGTTAAGTTCACCCGAAGTAGTTTCATCTTTCCCAAAGAGTTTATCGATAACCATTCGAACTTACCCAATACCAGCTATTAACTTTGATGATTTTACAACTGATGTAACAAAAATGCTAACCTTTCTAGATATATACGTTTCAAATACGAAGAAATTCACAGCAAAAATGAGAAACATATTTACATCACAAGTTGTAACATTCAAGTTTGGCAAACAAAGTAGAAAATGGTTGAATGAACCAGATATGAATTATTGGCCACAACAACTTAACTTTGCAGTATGGTGCGCAACATCTGGTTGTGGGATTAGTCCTTTTGAAAGTCTAAATTACCCTAAAGTAGTTAATAGCTTCATTAAGTTTCATATATATTTCACAATAAGACGGATATTATATGAATTGAAACTGCCTTTACCAGATGAACAACCTTTTGTGATAAATAATAACCCATATAATAAAGTTGCATATCAACGATTGTGCGCTGAATTTGGGGTTAGTAATAATTCTGATTTTAGATGGAAAGGCGGTAGAAACGGAGGTTTAGGAGATATATTTCTTGATTATGGTTCCGGATACCATGGAAAAGGAGGGGGATATCAAAATGTGCATGTAGTAAGAAATTATGATCATGAAGCAGATCAATGGCCCGGTGAAGGCGGTAAATTCGCTGATGACGGCGGTAAGAAAGAAAAAGGAAATCTAATATCATTTATCCGTAATGATGACTTTGCTGATTTCAAATATGCTTGGTTTATTCCAACAAGTGGGTATGGACTCACTAAAGCCGGACTTGGTAGATTGAATCGATCCGCCGAAGCTTTTGTTTACTGTATATTGGGTGCACAAGTTAACACTAGAAACTCGATTTATGGTAATGGCGGCGGAGCAATCGAGACACAACAAGAATTCTTGGCTTTATTTGAAAGTAGTGTGATTGAGAATGACATTTCGAATTCTGTTAAAAATTATCAATTAGCCGTACAAGAAGCGAAATTGCGGCTTGATTTAGCTATTGCTCCTGGTTTGTGGTTGATGCCGAGTAATATGATCATAAATACAGAGAGCGTGGTTGGATATAATAACAAACTTATGAAAGCGACTGGTGATATGAAATTTGGGGTGAATAATTCGCTAAACATGGAATCAAAACCGGTTGGAATAAGTCATAACTTAGGATCTTCAAAGTTAAAATTACCTCATTCAATAGTTGAGACAAATCCGAAAACAAAAATCCCTCCAAAGCAAAATGAAAAGTCAACCAAAGGTCAGGACGTGACTATGCAACATGAAACCAATCCACAAAGCGAGCATGAAGTGCGTATATTAGCATTTATAATTATCAGTGGAGGGTTGGCGTGGTATCTATTTCGGTAGTTCATGACCATTTCACGTGATTATCATTGTTTTTGGATTAGCGTTCACGTGTAGAACAATAGATTGCATACTTTTACGACATAGCAACAAGCAAAACGTAAAGTGGTTTTGAAATCGAAAAGTAGATTTTATGTTTACTTTTTAAAGGCTGGTTTCTAACGTCGCTCAGGAATGTGATTACGTCAATGATGTAATCAGATCTAAAGACCAGCTTCGCAGAAAACAAAAATGTTGAGCATTACCATGTATGAGTCTGAAACAAGGATTTATTTAGATCCGCCGCTGAAAAATCTTCGGGAGATACAACTCCTTGATTGCAATATACAAACCAAAAGATTAATTAATTTCAAGGATCAGCAGATATTGTTTAATGATGAGAATCAGCCTCTAATAATAATACAACCCGGTACATATTCGTTGCGTGATATTCAGTCGACCTTTCTTAATGATACCGAAAAGGCAAAGATAACAATCATTGAGACAGACACTGTTGACTATCTATATTCAAATAAGAACTTTAACATTAAACTTACGAGAGGGTTGGCGGTTGGTTTAGGTATACCCAGAGTTATAAATCCTGGTAAATTATACCCTATAAATATACAGATTAAGGAGCCTTTGAGACTTATGTGTAGTATAGTGGATAATAAGTCGTCATATATGAATAAAACAAAATATGGTGAACTTGTGAAACTCTCGCCATCAACCCTTCTTGCAAACATACCCTCAAAAGATTATCCAACAATTCCAGTTCGAAAATATGAGAGTCTCATAAACCACTTTGATTTAACCATCTTAGATGTTGAATGGAAAAAACTTGATCTGATGGGTTCTCCCATAACTTTTAGTTTAAGATTTAGATAAATTTTTGTTATGTAACCATTATTAGGTTATATAACATAATTAGTTTTAATTAATCTTCACCCCATAACTCTTTCAAAAACTTTAACTCCTCGATATCAACAATCCAATCTAAATATCTACTTGGGCGCCATGCTACAACCATTAAATCATTATGTAAATCTTTGTAAAATTTATTTTTATGTAATACTTTATATGTGTTTGTATATACACTTACCCAAAAAGTATCAATAATAACTTTTTTATTTACTAAAGCTTCTCTAAATTCTTTTGATTCTTCCCTATCCATTAAAAAATCATTGCTTTTTTCATCTTTGGGGAATATAACACTCATATCAGAGTTTGGTGAAAAAGCAAAACAATAATAATACTTATGGCCACTAAAATTACTATTAACATGAGTGTAATTAATTTGAAACTCCACTATTTCTCTTTTGCCCATATTCTCATATTTAATAGAAAGTG
This sequence comes from Ricordea florida, assembly GCA_949710005.1. Taxonomy (NCBI): domain Eukaryota; kingdom Metazoa; phylum Cnidaria; class Anthozoa; order Corallimorpharia; family Ricordeidae; genus Ricordea; species Ricordea florida. Next base: position 47,977,430 of record OX453272.1, read on the forward strand.
CTTTTGATAATGTGTATAAACAATCTTTTTTTATTAATCTTAAAAAATCCATGTTTGCTATTTTTTCATTGTTAAAATATTCAATAGTAAAAGCAAAATCTAAAGCCTTTTTTATTTTCCTCTTATATTTTTGTCTTTCCATCTTTTATATTTTATTTTATATCTTTAAATCATAATTCATTTTTTTAATTTTATTCTACATTCCTTACAAGAAGCTTTCTGTTTACCGTGTTCACATATTTGCGATCCTCCACATTCTTTACATTGTTGTTTTTGTTTATTATGTACGCAAATTTGAGTGCCTTTACATTCTTTACAACGATATTTAACTTTTCCATGTATACATATTTGTGATCCACCGCATTCTTTACAAATATATTTAACTTTTCCATGTACACATATTTGTGCTCCTTTACAACTTTTGCAAAAATATTTAACATTATCATGAATGCATATTTGTGTCCCTCTACATTCTTTGCAAAAATATTTATGTTTTTCATGTATGCAAATATAAGGACAAGTAGTGGTGACTTTTTCAATTAAATTTATAATTTTTTCTTCTTCAAACTTTTTAAACTCATTAATAAAATCTTCTCTTAAATATAGTTTTGATCTTCCTTTAATTTTTAAATAACTCGCAATTCTTTTCAAATTTGTTTTAGTCAAAGTTTCTAATTTTTCCATCTTTAATCATTATTTCATTTATTTTTAAATCATTTTTATTTTATTAAATGTGCCAGACCCTCGTATCATATTCACATCGATTTTGTAACATATTAGCTATGGTTTGATAAGGGTTTGTTGCGCTCCGCACCTGGAATGTTTGATGAAAGTTTTATTAGGGTTTGGTGGGGTCTTGGTTGTGTCTTGGTAGGGGCTTGGTTGGGTCTTGGTTGGGTCTTGGCAAAGGGTTTGGTCAAGGCTTGGTTGGGGCTTTGATGAAGTATTTATGAAATCTTGGCAAGAGCCACGTCTCACCTAGTTTATCAAATGTGCCAGGATCCCCATATCTACACATCATGTGTCTACATTTTTCACATGCCCACGTACTTCCTTTACACCGATGCCTTTGGGCGTATTCCGCCATTGGCCTCCGAAGAGCGCTCCAATGAAGTGATTTCAGCGGGCGTTCATCTTTCTCTGGCATCTCGTTCTCTCTCTCTCCCTGTTTATCTTCGGTACTCTCTTTTTCCTGTGGGCAATATTCTTTAACGTGTATTACACGTGTCCGTGGATTAGGAATTTCTGTGTTCAACTTTTGAAGGTTTACAAATCGGCAAGATTTGTGTGGCTCCAGTAAAGACAACTTTGAGTCCAACGCATTTGTATCATCCTCATTGAGTAAGCTCCCTTCCAAAACCGTTTCTTTGGCGACAATTTCTTCTTTTTCTTCTTCCTGCTTATTTTCTCTAGAGCACGCTGATATACTAGTCTTGTTGGAAACCTCATCATCACCAACAGATCCAACGACAATGGACAACTCTTGACTTGGTGACGTTAATTGCTGCCGTGATGGTTCGTCCCCAATTTTCTTATCCACTACTTCAAGCATAATGGAAGTATAGTTAATCATGCCAGGAACAAAACTGAAAAATATCCAGCGCCCCCCATTACTGATAAATGAATTTAATTTGTTTACGTAACAAAGGTTACTAATTGTAAAGCTTGTAAAGAAGCCAGTCTTCGATGCGCGCGAGCTTAGGAACTCATACACTGCCAGTGCCGGTTCACAGCTTCCCTTCTATAGCAGCTAACTTATGAGTACGAGGACTTACTGAAAGTCTTTTTAACCAAATACTAAGAGTATAGATTTCACGAAAATACTTCATTTGTCCCTTGTATGACGTCAAAGTTGGCACAACTGAGCTGGCTGAAAAAGGCTGGGTCCCCTTTTTGATTCCAATCTCGGCCACTCAAAAAAAATTGAATTGTGTCAAAGTCTTAAGGTCAACGACAATTTTTTCGATAGAATGTCATAGCGAGAAAAACAAATTGTTGAACAGCCTATTTTTTTTTTCTTTCAGTTGCCTCTAATGAATATGCCAACTCATAAATTGATTCAGGTGGCCCCGGGATTTGGCCGAACAGGACGACGAATCACGCAGACTGCGTCACGGAGTTCGGAGCCCGACACTCAATTTCGGTCAGTACAAAGGTTAGGGACATGGCTTGCGGTTCTCGAGCAGACTGAACACTTCTCGAGACCAAAAATTCAATCGTTAAAACCTGTCTTGTCTGGCAATGTTTGACGGTCAGAGTTAATAACTGTTATGTGACAGATTTTGTCGAGAGCGTGACAAACTGCGCGAGAAGTCTGGGCTGAGCCCAAACAACCGCTCGACACGTATACATTTCTCTTTTGGTCAGTAGGTGCTTCACTGTAACAGCACTCAACTTTCGCTTGGATATTCTGGAGGATTTTTTCTTTCATGTTAGAATATGGAAGCGAAATATAACCTACGAAGTCCAGGTTGTTGCGTCAAAGCTGCAAAATAGTATTTTGAACGGCGTGCTTGGCAAATGGCGAGTCATTCTTTTTGATATGTGCAATGTCGTCGCTCATCAATTTGTCGTTTTGTTTTGCTTCAAATGGATACTTATAGGTGTGAAACGTTTGATGCGAGAAGCTAAGGAGTTGAACCAGCCTACTCACCTATACTATGCCCAGCCACTGGAGGTAATAATTGTGTCTTTATTTTCGTGCTAATCCAACTTTGAGGCAAAAATCAGTGTTCTACAGCTAGGCTTGATTGATTTGGAATTCGAAACTGATTCTTGTAGAAGTTAAGATGGTGTCGTGTTTTATCAGTGGTGGAAACTTGCGATATTCGAAGTCCAAAGAAAAAGTAGGGATACAGCATGCATAATGAAGTATGAGTTTATATAGAAATCTAGCCAAATTTTATGCTGAGCTGTGAAAGCCTTCTTGTACATATAGGTACAAGAGAAACATTGTAAACTTTGTTTAAATACCCAGACATACATGTGAGTCTTAAAATCAGTTTTAATCCCTGCCAACAGAACCCAAAATAACAGAACCAACTTATCTAGTTGAAAGCACTTGATCTTGATCGGACTTGTTGTGTTGTGTTTTGTTGCCCAGGATAATCTCTTTGAGTGGCATTTCACTGTACGAGGGCCACCTGATAGTGATTTTGCTGGAGGACGTTACCATGGTAGAATAATTCTACCTCCTGAATATCCTATGAAGCCTCCAAGCATCATGCTACTAACAGTAAGTGTTCTAACAACAACAAAAAGAGCAGTGTCAACTTTTGTAGCAAATTTACCATTACAGTGTAAAGTTAGTGTTTTATAGGAAACATCATTTAGGTTGTTCTCACGCAAACTCAGTTCTGCAGTGCTCGACCTTAGCGGTAGTCCACTAGTCCTGGACTAGTGCAAAATGCTTCTGGACTAGTAGAAACTTAGAACCACTAGTCACAGGACCGGTAACTACTTTGTAGTTTGTAATGTTTAAAAAATAATACAAGGTGAAAACAAAATATACGTCTTGTAAACGCTGTTTCGATGCGTTCCTCGCAATGTTCCGACTATCACAGGACTACCACAGATTTACTCAGGACTAGTAAATTTTCAGTTCAACTAGTCCAAGGACCAGCGATTTAAAAAGTTAAGGTCGAGTACTGCAGTTCTGATTGTAAACATTTTATAAAAATAAATAAATTACTTGATTTATGCTGTGCAAGTATCAAAACAAAGTAGGAAGTTCAACCACATTCCAGCTTGTTCTTTTAATCCACTGAATCTCAGTATTATTATTATTCAATTTGCAATAATTAAAATAGAACAAGCTGGAATAGGTACCTTGTTATCCGTGCAACTGATATTTTTTGTTTAGTTATCTTATTTTAATGGCTGCTAAAAGTCTTTTATCTGCAGTGTATGTACATGTAAATATCAAATTTGTTTACTCTGGGCCAAGTTGTTCTAAACCAGATCAAAGGGATTCCTAGGTTAAACAAAATTAACTCTGGCATGCATCATCTTTCTAGCTTACTGGTCATTGTTTTTGTTTTAAAAAATAATTTAGTCCTGAGTCAATTTGTACAGTGTAATTTATGAGTTTACAGGTGACACATACAGTATTATGTGTAGATACACTGTATTCTGGGTGGAGAAATTAAAATTTTGTGAGCAGTGTTATGGCTTTTGTTTCCTGTAGTTCTAAGCAATGTTGACTTACAGCAAAGTTTTTTTATATATGTCAGGAGTCCATTACCTGGGGCCTCCATCTCCCATTTTGACCCTCTGAGTCAACCTTGTCCCGTATCTTTTTATTTTTAGAAACACCTCCTGAGGGGTTTTTGCAGGTGTTTTTTTATAATAGCCAGTCACAAGAGTGGGTGAAGGAATAGAGACCAGCCTTCCCCTTTGGCCACCAGTTTTTGGAGGAAGTGTTATGCAGACATCAACAAAACCAAGATGGGTTTTGCGGAAAACTAATAAACTCCTGCAGATATCAATTCTAAAAATAGATACATGGTACAAGGTTGACTCAAGGATAAAATTGAGATGGAGGCGCCAGTTAATGGGCTCTTGTATATGTATATATTTATATAGTGTGTTAGAATCTTCTAAGATGTACGCTGTAAGCTGTGTTATGTCTTTTCCTTTTTACAGCCAAATGGTCGATTTGAGACAGGAAAGAAGATTTGTCTTAGTATGTCAGCTCACCATCCTGAAACATGGCAGCCATCATGGAGTAGTAAGTTATTCATTACACATTGCTTAATGTGGTATACCACACTGTATATGATTTTGGATTCCAGTCCATGCTGCTTGTCTTACCTCCAGTACTTGCTGTTATATTTATCAAGTATGCAGTTTATATTCAAGAGTATCCAAGCTAGGAACTAGCTAAAGCTAGGCATGCAGATCATGTCTTTAAAGTTAATGAAAGTACTACTTTTAAAAATTAATTGTTTTTTGGTTTGTTGACTCCAAATTGGATTGGACTAACTGCTTCATTTCTTTTTGCATTTTACCTATTGTTTCCAAAAGAAACCCTACTGTATTAAGCAGGTTTTTATTAAATTATTGCAATTGCATCTTTTTTTGTTGTGAAAGAAACTGACCAAATTTGTTGGGCCATTGTTAAAACTCTGCCAAACCACTCATTTTTGGGTTACATTAAGAAATGATTGTAATAAGTTATTGGTTTAATGATAAAAAGTAAAAATAGAAATTTCCTTTCATACCTGTACCCAAGTTAACACTAAGAACAGAATGATGGTTGTTTTGAGCCAGCTATTATCAGGCCTTCTGATAGGGTGCGATAAAAAAATGTAAATTGTGCGAAATTTGCAGGGCAGATTGTGCGATTGGAGAGGCCAATTATGCGATTAATAATGAAGATTATGCGATTTTTTTCTGAGCAATTTTAAGCTTGTTTTATAAGGTTTCAGGATAAGAAAAACACTGTTTTGCTGCTCTTAAGACATTTTGAATGCGTTTCTGCTTTATATGAAACAATTTTATTGTGCAAAACACAAAGCTAAACTGAAACACGATGCTGACGTCTGTCGGCAAACATACAGTGCAAACCTAAGTGTAAGAATACTCAACGCATCAGCGAAATATTCCTAGCTAGCACTGCCTTAAATTGTGGAGTATATTCCCGTTTCAAGCGATTTTTTAGACCAAGTAGAACATGAGATAAATAAATGTCTTGGTGATCTGTTCAATTCATGGCGCCGCATAATTAGTGCAAGGCGATAAAAATATAATTGTCGGCACGCGTGTAAACAAAGCACTGACAAGGAGAGAAATAATACCAAAATACTCGATGCATCAGTGAAAAATTAACAGTTAGCACTGCCTTCATTTAAAAGTAAATTTTCCCGTTTCAAGCGACCCAGAAGATCCCAAGATGTTGTTTTTTGAGGAAATTGCGAACTGAATTTTACAAGTTTGTTCAACAATGGTTGTGAAAACTTGCTAATAGCATGCTGAAAAGCATTTTGTAAAGAAAAACAACGAATAAAGTTTTCTTCGATTCTAATAATTATAGAAGGCTAACTGACTCATGTATCATTTACGACAAGTGTTTCCACGAATCAATTACGAGTACAATTAAATACGAATTCAATTACAAAATGCCTGAGAGGCTCGGAGCAATTTTCAAATCACTCCATCGCTTCAAATTTTTTGAGTTATCTAACTATTTTGCATAACTTTCTTTTGTTTCTGTGTGCGGGTTATCTCCAGGTGCATGTAATCTGACGATTCTTCTTTCTCCTTTTGGCAAAAATCACCGGTGTTGGTAACTGCTGTGCGGGTAACGGCCGGAAATTACAGCCATTCAGATTGGCTAATCTGAACAAGGGGCGTGTTTGTGTTACACCAATAGGCGACTCTTTAAGATTGAGACTCGTACCAGGTCCTTGACATTCAAAATAACGCCTTAAACTTCGAATGAATTTGAAATCGAAGGTGAAAGAGTCTTGTTTATAGCCTTTTTCCAAGGTAAATCATCTAAAAAATGGTGTATTTATGCAGGAATTCCAAAGAAACTTGTTGCTTCGTGTTTTATTTTATGAATGTTGTGCGTTATTTTTTGATTTATGCGATTTTTCGTGAATTGTGCGATCGGATGCGAATTGAGGTCGATTGTGCGAAATCGCACCATCGCGTAATACCAGAAGGCCTGTATTATGTACAGTAGGCCCTTGCTAAACCATTAAATGACAATGCATTTTTAGTACTGTAATTGGCAAAGCACATTAGACTATGAGTAAAATTATTATTATGGTGGTAATAACTTTTTCAGAGACAAAAAATGCCTAATGTCTTTTTATACATGTAGGATAATTATAGTCTTACATGTACATGCTGTACCTTGTGATCCTCTTGAACTTGATCCTCTTGAACTATACTCTTCATTATATTTATTACTGTTATTGTTACATGACACCACAGAAATGCTATTTTATGCTTATCTTTGAATGTTCTGTTCTTGTCAGTTCGTACTGTGCTGATGGCCATCATTGGATTTATGCCGACGCCCGGTGCAGGTGCAATAGGAGCTTTAGACTACACCCCCCAGGAGAGGAAAGTTCTAGCCAAAAAGTACATACAACATTAAACATGTTTGCTTGCACACATGTATATGATTAATTGCTTACCCAGTATATCCTTCTACATAAATATTGGTACAATGTATATTTTAAAGCACCCAATTTAAGAATATTAAGAAAAAACACCTCATGTAGAATCACTGCCTTTGAATTGGCAAAAGTTGGGAACCATCCTTTACCGAAGTGACAAGGGAATTGTGAAAATTGAGTTTACATACTTTGAAATATTTTGAGTGAATAATTAAACAGTCACTGGATTCAAGTCTTGTACAGCACTATGTGATACAGCACTGTATAGAAAATTACTGTGTAGGTGTAAAGGAATGTTATTTACCGGTAATTTAACCTTTGGTTCTGGTTCATTAAGAGTCAAAATAATCTTGTAATTGTTGTCTACCTACTGTTTTTTACGTTATCTAACCATGCACATCTTTCTGATTTCTGAAGGTCAGTTGACTGGAAGTGCAATGGCTGTGATACCTGTATCAGAACAATTCTTCCAGATGTCAGTGGTAAGATACTAGACTGCTGGAAGTGTAAATAATTTACAGTTATGCTCAGAAATCGAGGTGAATAGTGGCAGAATACATGTATTTACCGAGCTGCGAAGCAGCAAGAAAAATGTTCCTAAAGCCACTATTCACCGAGATTGAAGAGAACAACTGTTTTAGTATATACCAATGAAGCAAACTCAGTAGGGAGCTTAAGCAAACACGATGATGACGCAGAGGATAGCATAACTGGTGTAAAAAATTATTGTTGTAGCATAATTCATATGGCAAAGAGACTTACCTCACTTTATTTTGCACATGCAGTTTTATTGCGTCGTTCATTTGCGTTATTGTTTGGTCCTCCACTGGATCACCGTGGTAGTGCTTTTCTTAATTTCCCTAGTAAAACCTCTTCTAAAAAGCATGAATCAGTGGCAGCCATATTTTGGTAGCTTGGATGTCATTTTTTTTCCACAAAATAAAAATTAACTGGCACAAGGATTACCCAGAAACCCCTACATTATTCACCTCCTATATACTTATGGCAGATGTTTGACTACACTGCACAAATGCACTGCTCATATATACCCTTTTACACTGTATGAAGACCCTCTCAGTAAGGCAGGGATAGCAACCTTGAAACAATGGCATGAGGTGGTCAGTATCAGTTTTTTGCAGAAAATCTGTCCAGGAAACCCCATCTTCCTTTCAATTACTAGCTGAATTGGTAGCCAGCCCCTCTTTGGCCTATGCTACGTGATCTAATTGTACACCCCTTACTCTGCCCACAAATACTGATCACTTTGCTAATTTTGTAATTGTAAAATACGCTATTGTCTTCCCACATTAATTTAACACATTCTTCTTCTGACCTATACCTGTTATTCAACCATTGGCTGCAAAAGGTATCAATAAACACAATTATATATCTACCTATCTATCTACCCATTTATCTATCTATCTATCTATCTGTCTGTCTGTCTGTCTGTCTATCTATCTCTCTAGCTATCTATCTAAATAAGGGACTAGTCAGGGGTACTGCAAACATAATTGTAGATCTACACAGTAATTTTCAGTATGTAGATTTGTAGGGTTATTATTAGTCTATCAACTTGATTATGCAGCATAGATCTAGAACAGGCATAGAATGCTACTGTGCAAGGTGACATATTTGTTCACCAAATTTCAGGAAGGAATGATGGCCATTATTTTATGAATAAAAGTTAAGGGCTTATCCTGCTTTTTGAAACTCTTTCATGGGTGAAATGTTACAACAGACCATTTTACAGTTGTGTACTTAGTACCCTGGCCTTTGAATAGAAGCGAGGCTGGAGGTGACCTTGCTTTGCTACAAACCTTCTTAATCTTTATATGTAAATAATTATAATTTGCACATGAAAGGTGGGGAGGTTTGTAACCAAAAAAGTTCACCTCCAGCCTCGCTTCTATTCAGAGGCTAGATTTCTAGGGCCAAAACTGTAAAAATGGTCTATTTTCTATTACAATATTTTTCCTAATATGCAATAATTCTCTTGTCTTACGTTAGTTTGATTTTCAATCTTCTGTTGAGTAGTAATAGCGGAGTCAAACAAATACCGTTTTTTTCTAGAAGCCGTTTTTCAGACCGAAAAGGCTCCCAGAGGAGTCAAACAAATACCGTTTTTTCATAGAAGCTGTGTTTTAATGAAAGAAGGGTACCAACTGGTATTTGAAGATGAAAGCGTCCTGTATAGGAGGAGTCAAACAAATACCGTTTTTTAATAGAAGCCGTGTTTCAACGAAAGAAGACCAAAAAGTCGTTTTTCCGAAGATTTTTCCGAAGATTTGCCGAAGATTCCCGATGTTTTCCGAAGATACCCGAATAGTTTCCGAAAGTTAATTAGGTATTTTCAATTAGACAAATATGCATACTAGGTATCGAGGCAACAAACGTTGGCGCAAAGTGACCCAAGCTCGGGACGTAGAAAAAATGTTGTCCGTCAGCGATTTACGATCGTTGGCAAAAATATTTAATATTCCAGGCAGGAGTAGAATGAGGAACAAAAATGCTCTTGAATGGGGTATTTTAGCCAATCGCGGTGCTCGTGACTACCTGCGTCTGGATGAATTTGACCCTATCCCAGCTATAACCCCCTTCCAAATTGCCTTGGCATGGTTTAGCGGGGATAGGTGTCTGCATGCGCAGTTAGAGACAAGTACATTCTACGGAATTGGATGGGTACAATTGAACGCTTTGAGCACCCAAGGGGTTATCACCCAATTCCAGACTTTTATAAAAGAATGTCTAGAGGGATCATTTCCCCTCGACATGGAAAAGACACGTTTCCCTCGGTATAGGGAAATATGTTTGGAGCAATCTTGCCTCATACATCGCGAGTGTCAGCTCGCTCACGACCGCTGGTGTGTGCAAGACGCAAACGCTTTACGCCCCGTTGAAAAACGGGAGGCACATCTCATCGGCTTGTTAAATCAAGCCTTTGTACAGTGGGTTCACACAGGTTGTGCGATATCCTCCTTTGTTGACGTATTGTCGTTGATGAAAGGGTTGTACCGAGACTAGCCAGTTGCCAGTCAATCCCCCTCTTTTTTCCGGTCAGTCAGTTAGAGAAATAGCAACCAATAGGTCACCAATATGGATGCAATGGTTGTTGAAAGCTTGGAAAAGGAAAAAAAATATTCCTCTCTTTTCTTGAAGCAATTAAAACACTTAGCAGCCTATTTCTTAGAAGACCCTCCAGCTTCTCTCAACCTAGAAGGTATCGAGGGTTGTCTTCAAGCCAGCCCTACACTTTGCAAGTGCGTGGTCTCAGGTGAGTTTGATCATCTTTCATGGAACCTCCCAACCGTGAGGTGAAACGAGGGGTATAGACCAAGACCAAGATCAAAAAGTAAAAGGCCTGCGTTGAACAAATTGTTGATGAAAGAGTTCGGGCTTGGTTTACTCGAAAGAAAATCGATAATAAACCTTATCAATCGCCTTGAGGACATCTTGGGGCTTGTCTCAGATTGCCGTCGTCTTCCCAAGCTTATTTGGCTGCTTAAAATGATCTTCGAGCTCCGAGGGGACTCCAAAAGAGCGACCATGTGCGACATCTCAAACATTAGCCAGACTACCCTTTTAGAATACGAGGCTCTATGGCCTAAGCTGAAGGAAAGTATGTCTAAAACTTCAAACCCAAAAAACTTCGTGGGCAACACAGACGGATGAGTCATCGTTCAACATGTAAATAAAAGCCTAGATTCAAGCGAGTTTTTCGCGCATCTCCGCGACCAGTTCGCCGCGAATCTCGGTCCGCAGCTTTGCCATATCGAGGTCCTCGCGGTCCTCGTTTTTTGTCAAAGCTTCTTGTGTAATCTCGCGCTTGAGTGTTTCATATTTTTCAACCTCGGTTAGAATGAGTTGAAACTCCGTAGCGCTGATCTGGTTATCCTGCAAGGCTTTCGAGATAAGTTCATTGATGGTACTTAACTTCGCCTTCCCAATTGCGACGGTTTGCTCGTGCTTGGAGATCTTTCCGGCGATACGCTTTCCGACCCTCACCATCGAGGCTGACACGATTCCGAAGATGCCTCCAATAGCACCTAAAGGAACCCCAACGACAATCCCAATGCCGGTGAAAGAGGTGGCTAGACCTGAAGTCGAGAGTATAACGCTCAGACCCCCAGAGGTCAAAGCTACCCCGTTTAGAATTGCCCGAGAGCGGGTATATTTTTTCCGAACCCCCTCATAATGAGCGATACTGCTCTTAAAGGTGGTCTGAATGTCGCAAATCTTTTGAAGTCGAAACGAATGCCCCTCATTGTCGGGTGCGGTGGGAATTTTTGGGTACAAGCAATCAGATTCCATGGCCTATATACAGAGTTCCAACAAAACTTCTACCTTGGTCTTCGGCACCGTCCAAACCCAAAGAGGTTTATTTTTGTGGGGTTAAGGGGGAGATATAAGGGCCGCAAATGCCACACCGAAGGCCCTTGAAGTTTGAGGGGCTCGGTCCTCGCCAGCAGATAGGAGGGCTCGCCCCCCTCATACGACTTGTTGGGGTCCACCAAATCGCAGTAGACTGAGACAGAGGGCGCCCCCCATTTTATAGGAACGGGAATCATATTGCTCGGGACTTCGGTTATCCCAAACAAGTCGGCTAGCTTTCTGTCTAGGATTACCTGTACTATAGAGAAGAAATACACCCTAGTAGTGGTTACCCGAAGTTCACAAGTGCCAGCGGGGAATTCCTTTCCATGCCCTGAGATAATAGCCTGCTGGAGACAGTGGAGATTGTACTCGCCTTTTGGAATGGAGACCAGAATGGGCCCTTGCGCTTTCTTGATCGTGGCCAAATCGGCGTCTCCTTCGCGAATGCGGGACAGGAGCAATGAGTTGCCCGCGAAGCTATATATATTCATCGTTTTAAGTACTGAGAGCGTTACTTCGGGGATCTTCACGGTTCGAGCCGCGACACTCGAGAGCTCACCACCGACTGGTGGCCGAAGTTCATTCAAACCCTCGCTTGCCGCTATGCTGAGGGACATTTTATTTACCTGCGTATATATACACCATGGATCGATCTCACGAAATAGATCTTTGGTCTGTTATAAAAACAGCGTTTCCAAAAAAGGCCGCAGAATTCGGTAAAACCTTAGAAAAAATTAAATTTCCTAAACAGAGCGGTTTTCCTGATGCCTTCCTTCTCCGCAGCGGAAAATACCCCGTGCCCGCCTTTCCGTTTTCTGAAACGGGCTCTGATATCGCGCCGCTGCTTCGAGAGCTCCAGATCTTTGTTGACCCCAAAATCTCTTTCAAAGAAGGAGTCAGAGACTTCTGGAAGGAAACATCGCTCGGCAAAGGAGGCTCATCGTTGGCTTTCTTCTCCGACGTACGAATATTGGCCTCAGATCCTTTCGCATCTATTGAAAACTACGCGAAGTGGGTTGCAGTTCTCACGGGCGCTGTCGCCGCCAAGCAATACTTAGTCGATAAGAAGATCATTCCTTCCGAGTGACCAGCTGAGTAGATGGCAACAATAGCGTTGATGCTGGGCGGGGCTGTCCTGAACGCTACGGCCTTCGTAGGCGGGTCGTATCTCGCTCGGGTGATTTCTGGGAAGGGACCCGATGCAATGGCGGCTGAGCGGAAGCGCCACGACAAAGCCTTGGAGAAGTACCAGGCTGACTGGGCTGCATTTCAAAAACGCCGCGAGAAGCTGGCTGATTGGGAAGCAGAGCAGGAACGCCTGCGAAATCGCGCTGACCAAGACACAGCTGCAACGAACCGCGCCCTAGACCTGTACGCCCAAACCCTCGATGACCGCGATGCCCCGCAATGGAGCGACTATTACCGCCCTTCGGGAGCCCAGCGAACTGGTGAACTAGCCTATGTAGGCGGTGGGATGCTCGCCATTGGATATGCTGCCAGCTGATTGTTGTGAAAAAAACTGGAAAGCTTTTTTCGGTGGTATTGGTATATGAAGCTGTCTGACATCTACTACAGCCCTCAGGGGTATTGGAAGGGGTTCGCCGCGATTAAGAAGCTGGCGGACGCGGCTGGCGCCTCTGAAGATGACGCCCGGGTGTGGCTAGAAAAACAGGCAATGTGGCAGATCTACCTCCCGCCCCCACAACACATACCAAGACCGAAGTTCAATGTTTCAACACCAAACGAGGTTCATCAGGCCGATCTTTTATTTCTACCGCATGATCGGCCTGGGCGTGGACGGAAGCTTTACAAGTATGCGCTCACTGTGGTCGATGTTGCCTCTCGCTACAAGGAGGCTGAGCCTTTGGCTTCAAAGGAAGCGAAAAAAGTCGTGGGGGCTTTCGAGCGCATCTACAAGCGAAGCCTTTTGACGTGGCCCAAGTTACTTCAGGTCGATCCAGGAAAAGAGTTCATGGGTGCTGTGACACCGCTACTAGCTAAACACAATACCGAAGTCCGGCGCGGACGCGTGGATATCCACCGAGACCAAGCGATCGTTGAGAGGTTCAACAGGACTCCAGCCGAGCGGTTGTTTGGTTACCAGTACGCCCAGGAGATGCTTCTTCCGGAAGGACAAAGATCGGTTGAGTGGGTGGTTCGGCTGCATGCGGTTGTCGCAGCTTTGAACAACGAACCGACGCGCCTCATCGGGAAAAAGCCGCAGGATGCCATCGAGACCAAATCGGTGACACAAAAACCCTCCTCTGTATTTGGACCTGGGAGAGCGGTTGGTTTGAATGAGGAGAGACTTTCCTCTGACGCCGACGTTCGTTATTTATACCAGCCTGGTGAACAGGAGGGTGGGCGAAGGCGTGCAACAGACCCAATTTGGAGTCTCAAGGTGTATGAACAAGCGCGCGCTGTCATTCGGCTGGGCGAGCCTGTGGTCTACTATCTCAGGAGCGGACCCCAACAAGGCTTTGTCCACGAGGAGCTGCAGGTGGTGCCATGGAATACCGAATTACCCCCTGAAGGTGTACTCAAGGGGTTCGGTGTGAATCCCGTCGGGTAGCACCCGTCTCTTATCGTAGTAGGCGCTCAGTCCTAACTTCTCCTGGTGGTAAGTTGTCATCTTCCCTTCGACCATTCGGAAGCCCCGGTTTTCTGCCCGGTCGAGCGCTCCATCGAGGGTTGCTTTGTAGCCACCCCAGGTCAAGTCGTTGTGTTTCTTGGACATCCCCTTGGCTGAGTGTTTGCTTTTGGGATTCCAGTAATAGTCATCCACGTAGTACGCCTTGCTGCAGAGAGCTATCGCCCGGGTGCCCTCAAACTCGAGCTTGATCAGGCCCGGCGTCCGTCCGCTCCATTTATCCCACGCCAGCCATTGTGTTTTGCAGGCCTCGAATTCTCCGCGGAGCTCGGGGCGGACGACGTCTTCCAGGCGGGTACCCGCGATTCCCATGTAGAGGCTGTCCGTGTCCATCTGGATCAGCTCAAACGACTGCCTGTCCACAAAGTAATCGAGAAAGTCGTAATAGAACTCGAGCATCCGGAGCTTGGCTAGCTGGTAAACCGAGATACCGACTTGGAAGGGGCAGGTGATTTCGATCTTCTGCTTCCTCTTGTGGATCTCATAGGCTTCACCGATTTCGTTTAAGTCCTCGAACCATGATGAGCAGAGAGCACGATCTACCGCCGCTTTGTCGATCGTGTGGGACACCTCCGTCTGACGCTCCAGCGCTTCGATGAATTTCCCGTAGCAGCTATTGCCGAGCAGTTTGAAGAGGTCGGCGAGTAGGGCTTTCTCTTTTGCCACATCACCTTGTCGGCGGGCTTCTGTTACTTGGTCGACGAACCACCCGAAGATCTTCTGGGGTTTGTAGTCGATCGTTCGGTAGACCGCGGTCAAGACAAGGCCAGCGAAGCAACGGGGCGTACAACAGAATCTTCTTCGCGGAAAGCGCTTCTACAAGCTTCTTCTCCCCTTTGGTGCGGGTTCGTCCTGTTCGCTCGAGATAGTCAAGCATCTCTTGGGGGACAGCCAACACGGAAACCACCTTGCTGTAGAAGATCGGGGCCATTTCTTCGAACTTTGGCCAGAGGTGTTGGGGAACTTCGATGTCGACCTCGGCAAACCCGAACCACCTTCCTTTACGGTGAGCCGTCATGAATTCGTCTACATCCCCCCATTCGGTCACCATTCCCTCCCCGCAGGGCATCGGGGCTGCCATGGTGGAGAGATAGAGCGCGTTGGCGTCGTAGCCGAGGATGCGTTGACAGGGCTTGGCCTCTGTGTACTGATGGGAACGGATCCTCGTCACTCCCGCTTCGTGGTATCGCGTAAACACGATCGAGGGCCCACCCGTGACGCTCGCTTTGAGCATCTCGTAAGCCTCCTTTCCGGGGGCGTACAGCTCGGGTGCCTTGGGGCCTTTTAGCGTCCCTCTCAAGACGAAACGCATCGACACACCCGGCAAGCCTACCGCATCTTTGAAGATGTCGATTCCGTACGCGGTGTAGAAGTCGCGCATTTTGGTCAGTGCTTCAACGAAGGGGCCCACGTCGAGGTTGTTATAGTAGCGTAGCCAATCCGCGAAGGTCTCGAACCCCTTTTCTTGGAATAGCTTCTGACACGCGCGATATACCGTCAGTTTCAAGGGGAAGGAGGCTTTCAACTTCGAATACCATTTGGGGTAATCTGGTAGACTGGGGAAGTCGAGCTTATCTGGGCTGTCGAACCACTCGTAGGGGAACCAGGACTTCGTGTGGGCGCATCCATAAGCCTTGACCCAATCATCGTAGCTCTTACCAGGGCCGATGTAGTTGATGATGTCCAGAAATTTGAAGTCGGGAGTCGTGATGAACATGATCTGATTCGCCTTGCACCCAACTTTGATCAACTTGTCGGACGTCTTGCAGAGTTCCCCGACGAAGTGGTTCCGGATAAGGTTAAGATCGTATTTGCCTGAATTGAACCCGAGCACGGGGACTTCGTCGCACCACGCTTCTATCGCTAGCCGATGCTTTTTTGGCAAGAGCTCGATGCTGTCGGGCAGAAACTGGCGGCGGACGTCTTCTCGTATCCGGGTGGCTCGCCGATCTAGTGCACGAATGAAATCCTCGATCAACAACTTCGGGTCTCGATTACATAGATGCTCAGGGGTAGGGTCTAGGGTGTCTGATAGTGAGACGGAGATGGGGACATGGCCCCCCTGTAGTGTCAGATCTTCTGTAGGACGACGGATGTTGGTCTTGTCGAGATAACTCTCAAAGTCGTACACGATCGCGTGGGGATAGGTTTCCGTCTTTGGTTCAGGAATTTGGTCTTTGCTCCAAGGTTTAGACTCGTGCTGCCACCTGACTATAAGCCGATACCCAGCAGCGTGGATGTTAGCTTCATGCTCGAGAGTCTTTTGGTAAGCCATTTCACGTGTGACAGGACTGCCCTTTTTCTTGGTGAGATTTCGAAGTAGCTCCTGGCGTTGCTCCACCGTTGGGAAACAGATTTTACACCCATGCCAGAGACACACATTGAATTGGAAGACAGTCTTTGAGATGGGATCATAACCGTCTACGGGGGCACCTTCTATCATTTGCTCGCCTCCATGGCCACATAGCTGGTGATGGATGTGTATCCCTCTGGTGCGGGCTTCATACTCGAGCCACTGTACTGCTTGGATGCTATCCCATTTTTGTGGGTAGAAGACCTTCTCATAGGCAGACGGGGGAGCTTCCACTTTCTCTCCATCGCAGACAACTTTTGTCTCGCCTTGGGTGCAACGGTCGGCGTGGCGATAGAGGTTGCTGTCCTTTGTGAAGCGGGCACCACACACGTACTCATTCGCGAGTTTCTTTATGTCGCGAATTAGAAACGCGTGTCCCTCGTAGACGCCGATCGTCATTGGTGGAGTGCCTACTTTTTCATAGTGAGCTCGTTGCCTCAGAAGCATCC
This sequence comes from Ricordea florida, assembly GCA_949710005.1. Lineage (NCBI taxonomy): Eukaryota > Metazoa > Cnidaria > Anthozoa > Corallimorpharia > Ricordeidae > Ricordea > Ricordea florida. Next base: position 47,994,383 of record OX453272.1, read on the forward strand.
AGTCTCCAGCCGCTGTTGGTTCATAAACCCGGATCCCAAGTTTGAAGTGAGCCTCTACTTTCCGCAGGTTCTTCAGAGATGCTCCTGGGAAATGCTCGGGCGTTTTGCATAACTCTCTAGCAAGAGCTCGGGCTTGGATGGAGCAGCGATCCACGCGCGCGCCTCGATGGACCGCGATACACCGAAAGAGACAGAGGTTATCGCCGAACATATCCAAGGAGTACATCCCCTGCCTACTTCTCAACCAGTCTGGTAGTGGTCCTGTGCCCAACAGAGGCGCCTGGCGATCTACTACAACCTTGACTTCCACGGAGGTGAATCGAATGAAGACCCACTTGGTGCTCGGGCGATCGATTTGGTTGATGCTCAATCGCATCTCGTCTTCCACCTTCAGCCAGTCTCTACCTTGCGTCTCGAGATGCTGGATCCAAGGGCTACCCATTGCAGTTTTGCGAAACAAGATGATTTCACCCGTTTCGAGGTTCTTGAGCCGATATGTGTAACTGTATCGCAGATAGAAGCTGGAGTCGACCCGCTCGTGGAGCTTATCCATAATCCGATCCACTAGAGGGTCGGCCACACCCCGATAGAAAGTCCATTTCCAGAAGCGACGGCCGCCTTCCTCGCCCTCTCTTTCTCCGTCCAATTCTTCGAGTAAACGCGCGCCTTCTCGCACGATAGATCGCGCTAAGGGCTCTCGCCGGTTTTCAACCCGTCGGCGAGCTTCTGCCCTCTGCTTACGAGTAGTCCTCTTTCGGGCACCCTCCGCGAGGAGAGCGGTGTCGACCTCTCTCGCGAGTTGACGGATTTCACGCCCTCGCTGCCACTTCTTGTGGGGGTTCTCTATATCCCCTCTGATAGCAGGGTATCTCCCCGTCTGTTGCGCTCGTCGGAGTCGTTTCCTCCACTCCGCGGCGCGATCCTCCACGATAGCTCGTAGGAAGTCAGCTTTTCTCTTCAACTTCGAGCGCCCAGGCAGCCCGTAGCTTCTTGCCAAAGCGCGTAACTCTTTGACGGTCGGCATGTTTATATATAATAGCGGATAATATTCTTCTCTAAATGAAAGTTCGCAGCTTGGCTCACGTTGCACCAACGTTTGTTGCCTCCTGCCCGCAGCTTGGGTCACTTTGCGCCAACGTTTGTTGCCTCGATACCTAGTATGCATATTTGTCTAATTGAAAATACCTAATTAACTTTCGGAAACTATTCGGGTATCTTCTGAAAACATCGGGAATCTTCGGCAAATCTTCGGACAATCTTCGGAAAAATCTTCGGAAAAACGACTTTTTGGTCTTCTGTCGTTGAAACACGGCTTCTATTAAAAAACGGTATTTGTTTGACTCCTATACAGGACGCTTTCATCTTCAAATACCAGTTGGTACCCTTCTTTCATTAAAACAGCTTCTATGAAAAAACGGTATTTGTTTGACTCCTCCCATACAGGACGCTTTCATCTTCAAATACCAGTTGGTACCCTTCTTTCATTAAAACACAGCTTCTATGAAAAAACGGTATTTGTTTGACTCCTCTGGGAGCCTTTTCGGTCTGAAAAACGGCTTCTAGAAAAAAACGGTATTACTAATTGTTGAAAGCAGTTCTGCAAATACATGAAGATTGTGATGAAAAAGACATGAAAATTGTGCACTGCTGACCTGAATATCAGGCCTTTCTAAGGGGAGGGAAGCGAATTCCCCTTTAGAAAAGCCTGATACTCGGGTTAGTGCATCATCATCTTAAGCAGTCCGAAGTAAAACAAAACCAGTCGGAAAAGCGCATTCTGCCATACTCAGTGCTGACGTTATTTATTGGTTTTGAGTTCTGATCGATTCATGCAGAAGCACCATGAACATCTGCTGTAATTGACTAGATCAAAAACTTTGGTTTTGGTTTTGGGACGTTAGTTAAAAAGCCACCACCATTTAGCCTGAGCGGTAGAAGTTAGCAGCATACCGTCGGAACCGTGAACATGAAAGCGTTTGAAACATTAGTACTCTCGTTAGATCTTAGCAGTAGCCCTTTACACGCTAGAATGAAACTTGGAGCAAGAACTACATGTAGTCGTTCAATGTAGCTACACTGCAGTAGAAGCTCAATGCGTCGCGTGACGACAGTTATCCACTCTGACGCTTTGAATACTTTGGACTTAAAGTTACTGTTTTAGTTGTCAACTAGTCAGATATTTCATTCTTTTCTTTACAGTTTGTTGTCCTTTTATTCGCCATTATATGTTAAATGCTGAACACCTCAGTGATGACTCAATATTTATTAGTGAGTCTATTTTGAATGCACTTAATGCATTCTTTCTAACATATTTATTCCTTACCAGGTGATTCCACTGAGGCTGATAAAGAAGCTGCTGAATTAGCAGCACAGATATCTTTTAAGGTACAGCGTTTACTGTAACCTAATTTTAATACCATAGAAAGCTTCATGATCGAAATCATGTACAAAATGTTAAGACTTCTACTCCTCGTAATGTAAGCGCATCGGGGCTGGTCGAAATGTGCCGCTAAGAACTGTTGTTATTTATTTTCATTTATTTTATAAAATTTGAGGTCTTTGATATTTAAAGTACTGATGGTACAAAGGCACCTAACTTGGTAATTAATGGCACCCTCCACACCTACCCCTGTCAGTACAGCACTTTACCTGTATAATAAGTCAATGGTGTCAATATTTGTTTTGTTATTCAACCAACGTCTGTTGTTTACTTTCTTTTCGCTGTTCGTTGGTTCAGGTAGACACGTATTTAGTTCTTGGGGTCGATCTTCCGTAACTAGGGGAATGCAACAGAAGCATAAGTACTACAGTACAGTGTATGTGTTGAGTTACTTCTCGCGTCACTTTATGGAGCAATCAAAAGTAAAATAGAAACCTGTATCGTGACGGGTCGCAGTCATTTTGCAGCGCCTCTATGAGTTAATTGAAACCGCCCTACTATTACTATATATTGCAAACACTGTAAATGGTTCGAGCTCAAGAAATGCTCAGGGACTTGTTATGTAAACTTCTTAGTTTGTCTCCTGCCGTAGCTTACTGCTGGTCTTCTTCAGGTGATAGGGTCGACTGGTTACGGTACATTGGTGGTCCGCTCTGATTGGTTCATTTCGATCCTGCTGTTGTTTTATTAATAATGTGCATCAATCAGAGCGCACTACCAAGCCCACGATGACATGAGGGTGTAGTGACTCCAGTCGTCGCCTGAAGGCAAACGAAGAAGTTTATAATTATATCAACTACATCATTCACGATGAATAATACAATTCCATAACAATAACTGGGCGACAAGAGAAAATGAGGAAAGAGAACATAACCCCGTCTGATATGATAAGGACGCAGAATCTATTTTTAGCGCGGAATCTATTTATATCTCATTCCATGGCTGCGCGGTTTCTAATACCGCAAGTGGAAAGTCGAGATCAAACGAAACCAGATCCCCATGGCGCACTGAAATTACAACCACATAATGAGAAGGACATCGACCATTGGTCAGTTAAAATAGTTTCCGGATCTAAAAATATATTCTGTCGCCTTATCATAGTAAGAGAACTCAGTATGGAAGATCCATGCTCTTACCTCATTTTCTCTTGCAGGGCGATCAGTGTCAGTACACTATTAAGTAATCATATGGTTTTGAGTGCAATTTGGAATAAATGAGCACAAGTAAATTTTTCAAAGACTGAAAAATTGCATGAGCCTTTAGGACCAGTGCAGTTTGTTGTCTTTGAAAAAAATTACGAGTACTTACGTGTAAAATCATTTGATTACCTCTTAATAATAATTATTCATGCAAGTTTAAATGTCTGCTCTCAATTTCAACTGTCTGCTCTCAATCTCGACTTCTGCACTCAATTTCAACTTTCTGCCTTCAGTCTCAACTTTCTGCACTCAATCTCAACTTTCTGCACTCAATCTCAACCTTCCGCACTCAATCTCAACTTTCTGGTTTCAATCTCTACTTTCTGCACTCAATCTCAACTTTCTGCGCTCAATTTCACCTTTTCTGCACCCAATCTCAACTTTTTGCACTCAATTTTAACTTTCTGCACTCAATCTCAACGTTTTTCACTCAATTTCAGCGTTCTGCACTGTTTGAGATTAATTGACACCCTCTCACCCGATCAGCGCGTTATAATTTTTGCATGTATATTTTTCGTCGCCGACCGGTTAGCTCAGTTGGTAGAGCACCGGACTACCGTGCGGGAGGTTGCGGGTTCAAACTCCGGCCGGACCAACACTCAGGGTCTTAAAAATAACTGAGGAGAAAGTGCTGCCTTTGTAATGACATCTGTAAATGGTTAGACTTTCTAGTCACTTCTCGGATAAGGACGATAAACCGTAGGACCCGTCTCTCAACACTTGTTCCTAATAATCTGTGGGACGTTAAAGAACCCACACACTGTTCGAAAACAGTAGGGGACGTAGTTCCCGGTGTGGCGGGCTATCTCTACGTCTGGTTTCATCTGACAATTCATGCATGGGTTGGCTGGGTGGGTGGGTGAGATCATATATGGCCTGATAGCGGCAGGCAGAGAAGCCTTTAAATGCTGACGTCCGATCTCACCCAATGGAAGTGTAAAGCGCCTTTGAACATATTTATATGAAAAAGTGCGCTATATAAATTCATTATCATTATCATTAGTCATGTTTAAAAAATGTTTGTTTGAAACTGATATAAAAAAAATGGTTTTTATACCTGCAGGGAGAGAACGAGAAAGGGAAGTCTGAGTCAGATAAGACACCCGTTGGATCAGCAGAACAAACGTCTTCGACACCCGACCGTAATGCGGTCCTGAGTTCTCCGATGGCAACTTTGCCTTGGACAGCAAATGCAGTGTCTCCGTTCCCACAATACTATGCAAGCTTCCAATCACCTTATGGACCGTATTATGCAGCAGGTTACCCAACATACAGCTTGACAAATTCTAATCCATTTGGAGCTCACGCAAGTCCTGCATTACCAGCTGCTGTGTCCAATCAGGGCGCAGCTGCTTTACCCAATCAAACTGAGACCTTTGCAATGTCAGCTAATCATGGCACAGATAATACTGCAGTGAGCGGTGTTCGTCAAAGGACTTTTGCCAGTCAGAACGTTTCACAGAATAGCTCTACTGGTGAAAACCCTTCACAAACTGATACTGGTCTGGTTCAAAGACAGCCCGGTGTAACGCACCGTAGTATGGCTTCACTGATTGTAATATGGGTCCTTGCTGTATCTATAATTGCACTGGTTTGTAGACGACTGTTTATGGTATCATACTGAATAACGATGTGCCATGAGTTTCATCCGGAACTTCGTGAATAAATGAAACAAGAAATCGAAAATTATAATTGAACTGTCTACATGTAGCAGTAGATGAACCGCTGGTCGGCCGATGGAATTTAATGCTCATTCTGCAATGTTAATTTCGGAGAATAGTGTCAAGTAAGTATTTGACATCAGGGGAAAGAAATTTGTAGTCACATATGGGACTCATTGATGACAACGCGAGCGGTACCGTAGTCGCATACTTACCCTCATAACAACTGTACTAAGCTTTGTGTAATAAAGAGCTGACAATGTAGGTTTATTAGGGGGATTTCTCTGACACCGATTTTAAAGGACTGTTAAGGGAAACAAATGGGATGTCGTTTTAGAAAAAAGTAATCAATAAATATTTGCTTTGTATTTTTATGAAGATAGCGATTTTTTTCCTTTCTTTCTTTCTTTCTTTCTGGTGGAGGGGTGACTAGTTCACTGAGCTGTATTGTAAGTTCTGCTGAAATTCAATTGGATGTGAAATATGAAGAATTTATGAAAACTTGATAAGGGAAGTTTTGGTTCCAAAGTCGTGGCACCGTGAAACTTCAATCATGGACAAAACCTTCAACGGGGATCATGGAAAGTGTCCCACACCTTCAGTTTTTTACAAGACTGTAGATCGTTCTGGATAAGCAAGTACCACAGTAGGCACTGTTGGATATGTAACTAAGGGTAGAACTTCATTTTCCCACGGTATCTGCAGCTGTGATAACAGAGTGTTTCGCGACAGGTGATCTTGACCATAAGCGGGTAGCTCATTGCTTGTTATCGACACTTATCTCACAAACGGTACAAATAGTGTTCCCTTTTTAACTTCATTAAATGAACTCTTTAGAATGAAGTTAAAAAATTCTAGTTCATCCACGGCTGATAGCTGAAGAATGGCTCTACTATGTTTCCTAAATACTGTTGAAGTAAACGAAACCATTCTTAAGGAATGGCGGCAAACGAAGCTGAGTAGCTGACATCTAGATCTGTCTTGAACGACAGTATTGTACCGTTCAAATCAAAACAAAGACCTTGCAATTACCTCCCGCAGTTGTCGTCGATTGTTCTTATTTCACATTCCGTCACGGAACTAAAACAAACGTTACACAAAAAGATCTTGCCAATCACTAACCTGATTATTCTAACTCTCATCTCTTTCCAGTTGAGTTGAAATCACTCGCATTTCCTTTTTGTGAGTGCCATCTTGTTGAGAACTGTGCTTTGTTTAGACAAGTGCAAAATTAAGATGTAATAATTCTTCCGAATTTACATATCAGATTCCTTTGAAATACAAAAAAGAAATAAATAAAAATAATATTATGTATTCTAGCTTGTCTGTACTATTGATTCCCTACCAGGAAACAAAAAGATGTTCTTTTAAAAGCGACTTTGATCGTTAGCAAACGGAGAAAAATTCTTAAACAAAGATAATTATTGTTGAACTTAAACATTGTCTACAAAGTTTTGATTGTTATCAGCCCGGCAAACTGAAACACCGTATCTCGTGTACCTTTCCAAGCTCTAACAACAATCCCACTGAATATAGATCAAGTTAATTAAGAATGAATAGACGAAACGGAGAATTAAAGAGACTTCAAAAGAGACTAAAAGAGGAAGAGAGAGTTCGAATAATGCAGGGAGCATTTCTGGAGCTAAAGAGATGTCTTCCTGTGAAATGGCAGAGCAGCGTGAAAAAGAAAATACTGATAGCAGCTATTCGGTATATAAAGCGATTGGAAAGCATTTTAAAGGCTGCAGAACCAAGGAAACACCAGAAGCTGACATCAACTGTGAACATTGATTATCGAACCTGCACATTTGGAAAGGTAAGCGAGCACTGCTCCGTACAGATCCTTTTACTCGGACATCCGTCACAATGTGAGACATGTACAGCCTCATTGACCCGCAAAGAAGAAGAAGGGATTTTATGTTTTCGTTAGCAATGACAATCATGTTAACTTTATCATTTCCGACGGATAAAATTGGAGAGAGAAATAGAATGCAAGCGGTGAGCCAAGATCGTTACCATTACTATCTCATATTCAGTTCAGTAAAATAGACGGAGCCGAGCTCCCTGCTTCCACCCATTATAAAGCATCTAAATAACTAAAACTGCAGTTTATTGTTCCAAAATTCCACTGAATGTTTCCTTATGATCCTACACGTGTTTCGAGCTCAAGAGAAAAAAAACCGAAGTCAAATATTTTTAGTCTCGGGGAATGGTCGAACTTAGATCCAATTGTTTCAAAAAAATGTTTTTTGGTTGAACTGAAAACCTGAACAAATGACTCAAGGACATATCTAATATTCTACTTAGGACGGTATATTGTTCCCAACTTTTGGAAATCAGTTTGGTCAGAATAACTCCTGATCAGGGTCTTATGTAGCTGTCTGAATACATTTTTGTTTAATTTCTTTCCTTGCTAGTTTTTTGCTTGATATTATATTGATGTTTGTCTCTGAATATATATAATGATTGAAAGATACAACCTTTTTTAATGTTTGGCTACAATGTATAGTCCGAGTCTAGTTCAGCAGATAATGAAGCTCTTATCAAGCCAGGGAGGTCTAAAATAGCCATGCATCAGCTGCTAACAAGATCATTGCATCGATAGCATTGAGCTGTCGTCTTCATAACAAGTGATGATAAACAAATTTTCCTGACTGTAATGAATCAGTGCAATTCTAAACAGTATAAAAGATCTCTTCTGGAATGCACATTACTTTAGAATTTAGTTCATTTAGTTATTTTTTATTATCATTATTACGGTTTTTCCAAATTCACCAAAGTTGATTGCCGTGCAAAGTCTTATAAAGGAAAGAGTTAATGTAACGTCTTATGCCTGGGCATGGCTATGGAAAAATGTTTAGGTGCATGGCTGAGCAATAAGTAAACTATGTTAATGCAAACTTATAGACTCTGAAGAATCACTTTTTAACTCTGTTTGGCTGAACGCACCGGATAGTATTTAGTGATCTTAAAAATTGAGATTTCAGCCTCTCATGAAGTACGAGGTTTGCGCGTGAATCAAGACTGGATTTTCTAGTCACTTCTCATTCGTCTGGTGAGCTCGCACTGGCTGCCGGTGGTAATTTAAAAGAGAGGAAACTAAGTCAAAAGCTAATAATGTTATTAAAGTTTAATCGTTGGTAGAGTTGTATGGAATGTACAATTCTCAAACGTTATAGTTTTTCCACAGGTTTTACTGTCTACACAGACTACACAGAACAAGCAAACCTCATTTCATGTGCATTACAAAATGCCTTGATGTATTTTTTTGTTTCAGATACGATGTTTTCAAAACGAATCCCAACAGCTGCCGTGTGGCAATACCTCTCACTTCTATACTTCACGTGACACACCAAATGCAACTGTCACGCTAGGATTGCCTCCGGGCTGGAAAACTCCTCCAAGGTTGCACCATGCAACGCCAACCACCGGTCACGGCCTAGCGGAGTTATGCCCTTGTTGGCAATAGTAAATTGTGTAAGCTTATCAGTAATTTCATGCTAACAGACGCATTTTAGGTTCATCTTGGTGGTAGTGTTTGTAGTTAAGCATTTGTCTGTTCTCAGAACAAACATTTATAAGGAGGCTCCGCCCCGAGTTTGAGCCAAAGTTACTTCTTTAGTAGAAAATCGTACCTTTTTATGAACCAACACTTTTTGTATGATTTATATATGATGATGATATATGTTTTTATACGATTTTTTTTATTTTTGTTAGGGAGCGTTAAGTGGACTGAGAAAAGATACCAAGATACAGCCAGCCATAGGGTTTTTTCTTTATGAAACATTTGAAATACTTAAATGATGGCTTTTGCTACCCTTCCATACACTTCTACTGATGCATTCTACCCAACTATGAACCTGGCCATACTTGTTTGAAAGCAAGGCTAGGCACTGGATAACTGGCTATCCAATAGGTTGCAACCTTTTACTATAAAAAAAAAAAACTGAAAAGTTGAGTATCTATAAAATTAATCTCCAACTAAGGAAGACATGCCTTTGACCATGTAATTTATCTTATACAGAGGATAGCACCATCTAACCGTTAATGTAGGGACCTGGAGCTCGAAAAGGTTACTCCATTTGGCTTGGCCCCACCCCTTCCCCTGAAAGCGCATATAGGGATCAAGACCTTCCCGTTAACCCTTGGGTCTAGTCCTCTACTGTATAAAAATATCATAAACAATTATGATTAATAACAAAAAAAACGTCATAACATATTAACTTGTTTATATTGTCACATAACAATGATTTGGATTAAGCTGACAAATAGTCGTGCGCGAACAGAAAATATTTTCATTTTAAGGTTACGGAACAGGTTCGCGGGTGCGTTGAGCAAAACCATCCTCACGGGCGCGTAATTTTAGGAAACTGCCTAAACCTATACATCATTTTAAAGCTTATAGAACCTAGAACGGTGATAAAATGTTTTTAACTTGCGAAATTCAATATTAAACGAGCTGCGATCAGTCAAGTGCAAATCGACCGATGCTTATAAATGCGGCAAACTCGCGTCGGATTTTGACCTTATCAAGAAAACAATGACTGCATGATACTCAGCAGACGTTTGTCTTCAAAAGTGTGTCGGGGATTTTTTAGATCAGCTTTCAAAACAAAGTTATTATAATTTAAAGTTGGTTGTCGAGCTCTTCTTGGATGGAGACAGCATTAGGACTTATATCTTCTAAACGAAAAAGAAATCGGCAAAAGCCCGACACACTTTTGAAGACAAACGTCTGCTGAGTATCATGCAGTCATTGTTTTCTTGATAAGGTCAAAATCCGACGCGAGTTTGCCGCATTTATAAGCATCGGTCGATTTGCACTTGACTGATCGCAGCTCGTTTAATATTGAATTTCGCAAGTTAAAAACATTTTATCACCGTTCTAGGTTCTATAAGCTTTAAAATGATGTATAGGTTTAGGCAGTTTCCTAAAATTACGCACCCGTGAGGATGGTTTTGCGCAACGCACCCGCGAACCTGTTCCGTAACCTTAAGTTTCTTTAACATAATCGGTAGAATTTAACACCAATAAATTTCCAGTGAAGTAGAATTCATAGCCGTTCGCCATTAATCGCATAGCGCAAGTATTGGAGCGTTCTGTATGAGCAGTTTACTTAAAACAATACACCTTGCTGGATGTTGGTGACCCCAAGAACGCGGATCAATTTTGAATTTATCAACTGGTAAAAACCGAAATAACCAGATTCTTATATCCCGCTCATGCCAAGTCCTTAATGGTGTCGGCTGTAACACGGTTATTAATTTAGATTATAGATTATTATTATTAAAAGTTGGAAGGTAAAATAGGTCGAACGATCAACTCCAAAACCCATCGGCAGAGCTTCGTTGAACGGTTAGAAAAAGTGGTGATGTACACTTGACTGATTTTTTCGTTTTTCAAAGCTTGTATTTTGACTTCTTTTCCCCTAAATGAATGCAGCAAGTTTTTTCTTTCAAATGAGAAAACTGGAATCGCAGGAGTTGTGATGCAAGTGTTCTTAGATGTCAAAACTGTATTTGCCTTGCCGAACGACATATTGAGCTTTTTTGGTGAAAAAGGAATCATAAGTCACAGCTGTTAGTGAAATAATGACGTATATCTGTTTGTTTTCTGATTGTCACTCAAGTTCCATATGGAATTTGATGAAAATCAACCTCAATAAATTTGTTTAGTGGTTGTATAAGACGTTGGACAATTCCGGAAGAAATTAGACAGATATATTTCTCTATTAATTGACCTCAACGAACCTTTATGAGACAGTAACCGGCTTTTTAGGATGCGTTATTAATCAATAGTTATAACTTGATAACGCCTAACACTGCATTAGCGCTCATCGACTGCCTAGGAACGCGGTCCTGATTCTTTTAAATAAAAAACCTCCAGTTCACATCAAAGTTCACTGATCAGGACTGAAATTAACTGTCAGTTAAATTGTTGGCTTATAATTTAGTTTTACCACATAACGAGCGATTTTGCAAGATTGACCACTCAAACTGGAATAAATGTGACCCACAAAAAATTGCGAAGTGAAAGGTTAAGAAGAGTAGCATGGACTGCGGTCTCTCCGCTAAGTCATGTAGCCCGAGTGTATTTTAACGACCATTCAATCACATTTCTTTTTTCAAGAGTTTATTTTGGTTCGATTTTTTTTCATTTTTTGAGAGGAAATACCATATGGAACATTTCCGTGGCATCTAATAACAAAAACGCACCTGCTTCAAAAGTGCTTAAAGTCGAGTGTTGACATGACGTCACTTCAGTTCATATCAACATTATTATGATTTTTAATGAAAAAATTTCTTCAGGAAGCTTCATTTCCTGAAGCAGGTTCACAGGATCAAAGCCTAAAGACTTCGCCTTTTCAACTTTAGGTAAGAAAGTGGTCTTGTTCCTACGAGTCCGAACTAGTAATGGGAAGCTCATAGGTTCAACTCCTATTGGGAGAACTCGGATTTGCTTTTGACAGAAATGAAAACTACATCATTCATTAAGTTTTAACTAGTTCGTGAGCAAACGTAAAAGACTTGAATTAGTTCAAGCAGACCTAAGCTATACGTTCCTAATGCCACAACATGTACAAAGTACTGGATAACATTGCCGGCTAAACTCCTGGCTTCTCGTTAAAAAGAAACTTTAAAGGCATGCAACACCTGACATAGTAAACTAAATTTAACAGATTTATCATGATGAAATTACTCATAATATTCTCATCAGCTAGGACAAAAATTTGATTCATATTGCCGTATAGGTAACATTTTCAAGCTTAACAAAATCACGCCTTCGAACCTTAAGCAAAAGGCAAAATTTATCTTTTGTTAATTATCAGTCTATCCATTTGTAATTTCTGTCTCCTACAATCTAAGAGAAGTTACTGTTGGGCACTTTTTTGAACATTGAAGAGCCTTCGCATATTCGATTTCTTATTGACGTATAAAATAATGGCTCGCTGAATTACAAGGCTGTATCTTCGAAATCTGCTCGACATGCTGAGTTTTATAAGAGCCGCAAGAATTGAAGTGAAAGTGTGAACTCTTTTGTAGAGCTCTGCCACTATCTAACAAATAACGAGCACGAACAACACCAACTTCCTTTAAGTCAGTGGAGGTTACACCTTGGCAGCACGATACAGTGCTCATGTGAACCACAGTGTACAGAACTAACTTTTCTTTCCTCAGTTTAACATTTCCTGCTAGGAAGATGAAGACTGCATTGATTTTTCTCGTTGCCATGGTGATGCTTGGTGGTAATGAATCCCAGAGCAGCTGCCCAAGTAAGTACTTCGCATCGCTACAACAAAGCGGAAAATCGTTGAGACACTCTGACTAAAAAAACACCCCTTCTTTCTTTAAATCAAAACTGTAGGAGCGATCTGTGGTCATAGTTTAAAAAAATGTTGAAAACAGATCTAAAAAAAAGGTAAATCATAGCTGGCAAAAAGCCTTGAGAATTTCCCAGCTTCCCCGTCCTCCCATTTCAATGTGGTACGTTTAAGGTTTCAGCATGGTTTTGCATTGGGGACGACATTTATAACGGGGGAGGGGAACTTTGAAGTATTTGATCACGGTAAATTACTGACAACTTGTTGCACCTATTCCAAATATGACAGACTTGCTTTGTACATACATACATACTTTATTGGAACTCCCTTTAACAGGGCTTTTCAGTCACAATAAACTAACTATTAAAAACTACTAAAACTTCTTTACAATAACAATTTAAATTAAAAATTCAATTTTTTTTATAAAACATATTTTTAAAATGAGTCTTCTTACTGAAACTATTAATTTCTTTTATATTCTTAATGTTCTCAGCTAGCCCATTCCATTCCCTTGGACCCTGATAGGAAAACGCCTTTTGTCCTGTTGACAGTCTAACCCTGGGAACCACAAAATTATTAAAAAAACCAAAACCAAAAAATTATTTATTTGGTTCACAGGCATTCATGAATTGGGGACTGACGCCATTATTACGATTACTTTAGCCCAGGCACCAAGTGAATTTGATATTTGCAACATTGACAAAAAGAACGAAGAAGTCACAAACCTTTTCTGATACAAAAAAAAACCGGCGCTAAATGCGGAATACATTGCAAAGCAAACTTCACCGGAATGGTATTTTCCAGGATCAGTGAAAAAAACTGATTATATAGATAGTAATGAAATACAAATTAAAGCAAGAGAGGATTCTACTCCCTTTTCTGTTTTGAGTTGTCTTGATTTTGTGTTTGTTGTTATTTTATATATATATATATATATATATAGTTGTGTAGAAAAGAAGGTTTGCCAACGATGACGCTAGTGAGAAGGATCCCAAAGGATACGCGACGCTTACACTCGGTGGATTTAGTAGGAATGAAAGAGGAACAGCGAACTTCTCACATGAGGTTTAATACTGTAGACGTTTCGCCCATTCGGGCTTCTTCAGTACAGTATGTAAGATTAAAAAGATTACAAATACTTGGAATAAAAAAATTATTTACAATATTGGTGTCTTATATATGAGAAAGGAAAGAAAAAAGAAAATTACAAACAATAAAAATTTTTAAAAAACTAACATCTAATAAAAACCTAATGAATAGGGACTAATTAGTGATACAATTTGTGATCCCTAATTGGGCCCTTGATTAACATATATAGAATAAAAACTTTACGTAATAAGACTTGTGAAAAGAAAAGAAACAAAACCGTTGACAGATGTTAGTTAAATCTTATTCTATTCTATAATAGAATAAGATTTAACTAACATCTGTTAACGGTTTTGTTTCTTTTCTTTTCACAAGTCTTATTACGTAAAGTTTTTATTCTATATATGTTAATCAAGGGCCCAATTAGGGATCACAAATTGTATCACTAATTAGTCCCTATTCATTAGGTTTTTATTAGATGTTAGTTTTTTAAAAATTTTTATTGTTTGTAATTTTCTTTTTTCTTTCCTTTCTCATATATAAGACACCAATATTGTAAATAATTTTTTTATTCCAAGTATTTGTAATCTTTTTAATCTTACATACTGTACTGAAGAAGCCCGAATGGGCGAAACGTCTACAGTATTAAACCTCATGTGAGAAGTTCGCTGTTCCTCTTTCATTCCTACTATATATATATATATATATATATATATATATATATATATATATATATATATATATATATATTTTTTTTTTTTCCTGGTGTTCTCATTTACCGGTAAAAGAGCTGAATCTATAGCCGTAGCCAGTAAAAGGGAAAGAGATGCATTTGACTCATGGAGATTGCCTCAGTCATAACATTTTCTGGTTATAGAGGATGACAAGTTACGCTGCGCGGAAAGTTGGTAACAGCAGATATCAAGACTATTATTGTTTTTTGGCATTTTTTAGGTATTCCTTGTTTCTGTACCTTGGACCCGGACACAGGTCCATGCCGAGGATCTTTCACCAGGTTTTATTTCAATAATACGGAAAAAATATGCAAAACCTTTATTTTTGGCGGATGTAGAGGCAATTGCAACAATTTTAAAACAGAAGGAGAATGCAAAGAAACGTGCAAACCAAGCGGTAAGCACAAGAAATGAAACTCATGAGAATATTTTATACAAGTTAGCCATTAATTTATCACCGCGTTCGGAGATTTTTCGACTAGTACTATTAACTCAAATAAGATTTTATTCAGGTGTCAAGTTAATTTTCATAGAAAATTATTTGGGCGGGTGCGGGAACGATCGTCACTTATCAAAAAGCTTTGTTTCTCCTGACATGCAGAACAGTCGTTACGCATACTATGAGACCTTGATATAAGTCGCCGTAGCTTTGGGGGACTTTTGAGCGATTTAAGACGACTTCAGCAAAATTGACAGAAAAGAAAAAGCATGGCAACTTAAGGCAATTGTAGGCGACCGTCCCAGAGTAGGTGTTGTCGTTAGTTGGGGTACTGAAACGGGTTTTAGGACGCGAGCTAGGAAGCGGGCTTCAGCCCCTGAAATTGCGCAAGCTCTGTAGGCTACAACTGTCCAATCAGCTAAGGGAACGATGACCAACGAAAGTGAGCCCTGAACTCGATGTAATTTCCTTGCATTGATATGAGTAACTTATGAACGTTCAAAGTTGTTTATGCAGTAATAATAATAATAATTTAATAACTTCTAGAGCGCCATTTACATGTGCTGATCAACAGCGCTTTACAATAAAAAACTATGAAACTAATTACAAATAAATAAGAATATATGTAATATTAATACTAATAACAATAAAAACAAAACAGTAAAAAATCTAATCTTCATACGCTTTAAAAACTATCATTACAACTTCACGTCGATGTAAGTGTGAACCTCGAAAATCGAGGTCGTTAAGTATTCATATATTCAAGCTATTGTTCTTACTCATTAATCATTCATAACTATTAATTGCCGAAGATGCGGCTCGTTTCCGAAGAGCGCAAACCCTTTGATGTAGGTGAGATATATTTCTTTTGTTTAAATGGAAGGTGCTGAAACCTCTGGGACAACAGAGGAAGTGGCTGCTTGACTGAGTTTAGGGTTAGGTAACTCGCATTTCTGTAACATGATAAGTGTGTCATCTTAAGGGAATGAAGCTCGGACCGACCGATGTTCATTTGAAAGAACATTCACAACCCCGCTCGCTAGCTCAAGTATCTTTTGACACACACTCAATGCAAGATAAATAAACAAAGACAAATTGTCTATCTCGAAACTTGGGTTGTCTTTTTTTTCTCTGGTAATGGCCTTCTTGATATTTTACATCAGTTAATTTTCCCCTTGTGTTTCAAGACGAAATCCCGCGCCGGTCCGCGCTTAAAATTGTTTGCATCTATCGAAAATCTCGAATCAAAGGTCTTGAATTGGCGAAACTCATCTCGTCAAGACCTCTGATCTTTCTCTTTTAAGTGACGGATAACATTTAAGACATTTAAAAAGCCGCACGCGTCAAATGTAACTTCTCTTGTCCCTGTTCTGTCCGGTTCTGCTCGCAATTTCGAAGTTGCCGTATCCACTTTTGCCTTTATTTTAAATCACAATTAAGCTTTAAGTGGGCACTTTAATGAGAAAAAAGGCAAAAGAGTTTCGGCTAATAAACAGCAATGAAAAGCAACAAACAAATTATTACGATTTATGAGCAAGCACGCCCTTATCTCGGAATGATCTCAAGCAATCTCGAATCGAATGCGTGATATGTAAACACGATGAGCCTAATTCCAAAAATGTTCTTCAAGCTGTAGATAATTTTCTAAAGAACTCAGGACGCTTAGAGTTCACAATAACATCACAAATCCAAGTCTTGCATGATTCGTTTAAGAGGAAAGTTAAATTTATCAACACACTTCTTTATTTACGGATCCTTGAAAAGCTGTCAAACCGCCCTTCTTTCAAAAAATATAAAAGCGACATTTTTGGGAAGGAATTTAATTCATTCAATGATCTCTTCATGGATGAATCAGTCCTAAATCCATCCTACGCACCCCTGGGATGTCTAAGCTAAAAGTTTCCTTTGCAGTTCGAAACCACCAATACGCGAATAAATAACGCATTAGTCGAATTTCGGCTTACAGTAACCAAAAATCCTCATTCAAGATCTCGTTTTGTAGCTCTCAAAATGCTCTATCTTCATAAATACAAATCAAACTTCAAAACATTTCACGAAAAACTCAAATGCATCAAATGCCCGCGGACATTCCTTGGCGTTCACTCACACGTCAAAAACAAAAGAATACGCTCACAAGTTCCGGCGCTCAAAGTCGCTTTAATTGCGCTATTGTTCCATTCCTTTGAAGTCGCTTTAGGTCTTCATCCAAGAGATCTCGCCCTTTTCCCAAACGAATAAAACCGAACTTATTCAACACACTTCGGTGACTCAACGGTGGCTTCCGAAGTGAATGCCCAAAGGAATAAAGCGAGCCCACAAGGTAAAAATGCCAGCAGTTTCAACCATTTCTGAATGACACACTTAAATCGACGTGAAGTTGTAATGATACGAAATAAATAAGTTTTCAGCTTACATTTAAAAGCAGCTAGCGACTGAATATCATAAAAAGATCTATCACCTAGAGTAGCAAGCATTTTCCCTTTAGGAGGGTCTAAGAATAAACTTCAATTAGATCTAAGATTATAAGTCGATCTAGGTTTAATATGAATTAATTCTATAATATACTTTGACGCCAAACTATGAATAGCTTTAAATGTTGAAATCAAAATCTTAAATGATATTGTAGTGGTAACCAATGAAGTAAGTGCTATCCAGGTATCACATGTCAGTAGGTCGTGTGAGACAAAGGGCCACTTAGAGCATTACACGTTCTCATCAACGAAACTGTTTTAATATTAACATTTTTCTTCCAGGTTCATGATCGAGAGGATTAAGAAACAATTTCAACCGAAGGAAATGGACTTCTGTCTGATGAAGGGAAACAAAATAGATGAACTCAATAAAGAGAACAATGAATGGGCTGCCTTATTTGTGAATTTGTTATTCATGTTTTTCTTTTTTTTGTTTTCTATTGAATATGACAAAATCTTTTTCATAGTAGTTGGGTAGCATTCATTTCTCACTTGCTACATTTCCGAGTGACCCGACATTCTACTCCAGGGACCCATATTAGTAAAGGGCTCCTGGTGACATCGTACTTCTCACTGTTTCGACATGATTTAGGCCCGGTTTATACGTCGCACTTCACATGTGCCGAATTCCCACTTGGGCAACTAAATTATTCCATAGGTACTGAGATTTACTCCTTACAAATCTGTGAGAGAAAAATAGTCTGTGAAAAACTAGAAGCAATTTGATTGGTCGGACCATTTTCTTCACTAGTGAAAAAAAAATGGTCCGACCAATCACAGGCCGGAGACGATTTTTTTTCACTGGTTATAGAAGTGGGATCAGTTTTGGCGCCATCAACTCGGCAAAAAGTGAGCACAACGGCTTCTTCCTCAGCTTCTTCTTCGAGCAATTCTAGGTTTGTAGATACAGCTTCAGTCGAGGACTTCATACAAGATCAAGAAAAGAAAAATAAGAAAGAGAAACCCGAACAGCACGTTGCTTGACTGAGAATTTTTGACGTTGAAAGGCGAATCAAGGTCCGTAGAAGAAATTCCTTCAAACGAGTTCAATTCATTCATCAGTGCCGGAATTTGTCTTAGCAGTGAGAAAGAAAGAAAACAAAGATTATGAGCTGCGTTCACTCTTTGCAAGTTTTGAACGGTTATTTGAGAAAGAAAAACTACGGATACAGCATCATGAAAGACGTCGCGTTTGAAAAAGCAAGAGCCGCATTAAAATCAAAACAAAAAGATAATATTTTAATTTTATTTCCCGCACACAAGACATTCCTGAGTCATTCACGAGTCGTTTTAAAACGTTTTAACTGTCTTTGGTTCTTATACTTCTAGCGACAGGGCTTAAAGTAGAATTTTCCAGTTCGTGCAATGTTTGTATCATTTTAGGGAAGTAAATTTTGAACGCATTTTTAACTCGACTGTAATGTTGATTCGGTATGCTCCAAAATAAAGCCTGCTAAGTGCGTTTTGCACCTTGTTGTGGTATCTTGATTTTCCTAGCCCAGCGTGATTCATGATCAGTTAGTAGTATTTTGTAAGGAGTAAATCTCAGTACCTAAAAAATAAACAAATTCACCTTCATGGTTAGTTCGCCCATACCATTTTTCTTGACTCGTTGTGAAGAAAAGTAAACTCACTCGCTCACTGCGCTCACTCGTTCGTTTTCGATTCTTCACAACTCGTGAAGAAAAATCGTCCGCGCTCACTAACCATGAAGTAATCTCCATATGACAAATGTTGCGGAGATTGATTCAGATGTCGAATTTCATGGTGCCGAATGTAATTCCATTCGCTATCAACATTCCCAGTCTCCTCTCGGAGACTTTGTTATCCAATATGGTGGACCACAAAATGGTTGCTGAAGTCGAAGAAAACTCTGTACGTTTTATTCAACACACAATTCGTAACAGCAGAAGCACCTCATACAAAAGCAATTACCACACGTCAAATAAGTACATTTTGTCGTCAAGAAGGATGAACAGCACATTCTTTCGTTTTCCGCCATGTTACCGGCGTTTAGACTCTTCTGCGCATGGCATTCACTGATACTTAGGGAGCTGTGGGTAATAAATTCATCATAATAATCTACTGTAATTTATGCATTATGTTTGGCACATGTGAAATGCGAAGCTTGAATCAAATGTCTAACCGTAGTCGAATCTTCGACTGTTTCAGTCGCAGATACGGCAAAAGTCGTATTTCATTCCAAATTGTCGCATTTAGTTTATTCAAAAATCAAATTTCACATGCATTTAATTCTCGATTTGTATTCGGCACATGTGAAATGCGACGTTTGAGTAATTCCTTCTAACAAAATTCCACACAGGGCATTATCCCCTGCTAGTGAATTGCCAAGTAAAGATGTACCACGAGGCCGTTTTTGAGAAATAACGCAATGGAAAAATTTTAAGGTGGATAAAAAATCAGTAAGTCTGACATGTTTAAGATATTTCAATCAATCAATCAATAAATCAATTTTTATTTATCTACGGTAAAAAATTCATCAGGTCTAAAAAGATTTAACTCTAAATCTAAAATATATTGTATAAATACTATGCTAATTACTAAGTTAAAATTTACTGATCCTAATAAGAACCTGTTTTCCATGTATGCCGTGCCTTATTTGTTTCTGTAATTTTTTAAAAAAAAAAGTGTTTTGAAATTACTCAGAGATTCTGCTTGCCTTAAATTTTGAGGAAGACTATTTCATAGCTAAAAGCCTAAACCTATTCTCAAGGTAGTTTGTCCGTGGTAGTGAAATGGTTATAATTTACTTTTAAAATCTCGGAAACTGTAAGGAGCAGTCATGGATCGACTTGTAAGTTTGGAGTGTAGGTATTTTGGGGCAAGGCTATAAAGAGACTTAACGACCATCATAGCTATTTGTATGTCACGCTGGGTGACGAGATTCTGCCAGTTGAACCTATCAAACACTCATAATATGAGAAATTTCTTAGTTTGGTGGTCGTTGACATATTTAGTGAATGCTCAATGTAATGTAAACAAAAGCTCAAAATTTCAGTGACATCTGGTCCGTTCTCTTGGGGTAGCTGAAGATGGAGACAATATTTGCCACTTCCAATTGCGAACACTCATGATATTCGACAAGTGCGTTGCAAAAAAGTTAATTGATTTCCAAAATGCCCCATTTTAATAGGAGTTTTCTCATTCAAAATCCGGATTTCCAAATCCCTTAAGTTTTTCAAAATTGCCAATATAATCATTTACACAGATTTTGTTATTACTATTATTATTATTATTATTATTATTATTATTATCTCCACTGTTCGTTTTTTTAACATTAACTTTTAGAGATGAATCCAAATTAATTTTGTTGAGCTGTTTTGAATGTCAACTAGACGAGATAAAAAAAGGACCGATAATAGAGAGATACGGAAAAATCCTTCCTCTCTGTTCGGCTAGAATAAATTGTGTAGTTTTACTGTGAACAGAAAACTTGAATTTGAAATGGATCTGAGTGTAAAAGAAGGAGCAAGAAACTGAGTAATGATTAGGAAAAGTATGCATGCATGACCGGGCCACGGAAATGCGAAAGTCGCACGTTTGAATCCTACAACTTGCTTATCTGCGTTGTGTTTTCTGTCAACATTGGAATCGCGTGGGTTGTTTTGACAGATTATATTTAGTTTGAAATTAAATATTGTTCCTTTTGAAAAACAGCATATTAGTACAGTTGGAATCATTAACATACAGCTGTTCATGTTATCATAATGAAGTATCCACCTGTCAGTTATTGCATTAACTCCACCCACTTTTTCATTGACTATAACAAGTTGAAACTCTCTTCGGAACTCTACTTCCCTACAAGAGGAACACAGGATAGTAACCCAAAAAAGAAGTTTTGAAACAGGTAAAAACCCTCATGACTAACCTAGGGTATAAACTTAGATAACTGAACACAGAAGCGAATCAGCGTGGCCAATCAGTTCCCTTTTGTGCCTTCTCGCAGTTCACAGCTCCCCACTGAAACATTTCTTCATTACAGCTATTGTTCAGTTTTATCATTGACTAGTTGTGCCTGTGAAAGCTAGTGAAAGTCGGAAGGGCGTAAAGAAAGGCCACGCAACCTCTTTTGATCTGTGACCTTGACATGTAAAGAAATGAATATGATAATTGGAAACTGAAAATTACCTAAAATCTACTGCACGTGAAGCTCTTCACAAGGTTCAACTAGGTCGACAAGAAATCTAATCATAAAAATTACGATTTCCTCGATTGTGATTGGTTTAGAAACCTCCTATTTTCCACTAATTCACTTGCCAAATTGTTATCGGATTGTTTTTGATTGGACGGTTTGTTATCGCACAGTTTAATAAGCCAATCACGTTCAAAGATGTAGCTTAAAGCCTGGTTTCCATATGATCGTCCGGATCGTCCCGATCGTCCCAGTCGTCTCAAAAAATGTTCAAGCGATCGGGACGATCATATGGGAACACTTCCCGGACGATCGCAGACGATCGCAAACGACCCGGACGATCGAGACAATCACGATCGGGGCGATCGTGAAAAATCAGAAGCGATCAAATGGAAACACTCTCAGACGATCGGGACGATCGGGACGATCGAAGTCTCTTCCAGAAAGCATCATTCCCGTCATCATTTTTCGCGCTTTCGCGCGAAGATTGCCTTGGAGTTCGCGAATTTTCACCAAAATGGCGGCAACGTCGGAACTCAACTCTTCTTTATTTATGGAAGAGGTACAGAAATACGAGTGCCTGTACGACAAATTTTCAAAGGATTATAAGAACAATGCAAGTTCACACGATTGAATTGCTGGCGGAAAATCGGCGAAAAATTTGACGTGGACGCCGCTGAAGCCGAAAAGAAATACAAAAACATTCGGTCTCCGTATGGCCGATACCTCAAGAAGAAGAAATCCGTTCCATCTGGATCTGGTCGTAATGCCGTACCGCCTCAAGAGTTTACTAATTTAGATTGGCTTGCGAACCACATCAACCATAAGGCATCCACAGTGACAAACATGCCGCGTCGCGAAAGCGAAGATGATGACGAAGAAGAAGAACGCCAATTGCAAAATAACTCGCAGCACGTGGCCGAAGTAGACGACGAGGAAAGTTTGAATGAGTACGAGGATGTATGATAATGTATGATAAGCTCCTAACTCTTCTCTCTTTTGATAGATCTGCCGAATCCAAAATCTGTGCCTTCGTGGTACTCTTCTACCTCTTCTACGGCGCAAAATTGAAAGAATAAGCAAATAGCACGCGACGAGATTCGCTCTTCGATTAACATCCGCCATTTTGTTTGCGAATCTCGCGCCAAAGTTCTGTTGTCGGGCCCAGGGATTTTGCTGACGACCGTGAGCTCCCACTCTTTGGGACGATCGAGGCGATCATTTGGAAACCAGCGATCGCCCCAATCGTCCCGATCGTCTCAATCGTCTCAAAAATTGTTTGAAACGACTGGGACGATCGGGACGATCGAGACGATCCGGACGATCATATGGAAACCAGGCTTTAGTCAACCAATCGCATTCAAAAACTTGTAGTTAAATCAACCAATCACAACCTTGGTTTCATTCACCATATATAACAGCCTGAACACACTCTTTAATTGGAGCTTTCTTCAAAATGGAGAATTTCTTTCTTTTGAATAATGATCAGATTTTCTTTCATAACTTGCATTTGTCTTCTTCTTTTCTTACAAATTGTAATTTTTATGATTTATTGGTAATAAGACTTCGTGTCGCACAATTCGGTCTGTAATCATACTGCATGATAAGCAAATCGAACTCCCGCTGCGTGGTCGTCCACTTTATGTGTTATCACTCGTATAATCACACACCGAATTGGACTCCACTCAGTCCTACTACCGTTACAAAATGTTCATATGTGACAGCGATCTTTCTTTTTCTTCAGTTCATCTTGCCATTTGCATGTACGACATGACGTTTTCTCTTCTTCTGGCTGCCGCTTTCATTGCGTTATTGAATACTGCTGACGCCAAACCGAGTAAGTTACTCAATAGAACCTTTCACAAAATGTAGCTTTTTATCCTGATTATCTGGTGCTGTGTTGATCTCATAACATATCAAGATCTATTTTCCTTTTCTATTTTTTTTCTTCTAAAACACGATTTCGGTATTTGATGGTATACGCAGCATTGCATTCGATCGACTGTTGAAACACGAACACCTTGAACTGTTCTGCACCCTTCGCTGGTGATAAGTAAGGAGAATTACACACGAGCAAGCCAAACGTCCTTGAATAAGAACTTAAAATGTACTATCTTGGAATATATGTTTCGGAAACTGAGTAATTATTCCAAGCCGAAAGTAACTTATGCGTACATGAAATGCAAAGCATCGAATGTACAGAAAGTTGCGAAATTTTGTGAACCGTGAAATTAAGTCCTCGAAGTCAAATTACTATTGCAACCTAATTGAAGAAGGTAAAGGCGATTCCAGCTTGGTTTGGAAAGCAGTAAATGAAGCTTCCTCACGAAACGTTAGCTCATCCATCCCACAGTGTATAATTTCAAGTGGAGTACAATATACTGACCCCAAATCCATCGCTACAGCTCTGAACGATTACTTGCTTCTGTTGGAAGATTGTTGGCAGAAAAAGTCTCTCAATCTCTCAATTATGTAAATCCTGTGAAACTCAATGTTACGTAATAGGTCTTTCCTCTCATAGAGGTCACAAATATCTTGCTTCTCCGAAGGTGAGGGTGCAAGGCGCTGCCTGCTAGAGGTCTTGTAGGTAAAAGGTTGTTTAATTCACAGGACTCGCCACCGAACCAAGCCACGAGCGAATTCACAGGATGAACCTGCTTACACCAAGGGGCCACACTCGAAAGGGTGGATCATCTAATTACTATATATGCGGAGTCTCTGCCCAGGTAAATACATAACCTTGTTGGGCGAGCAGCATGGCGGTTCGCGCTTGGCTTTGTGCCTTGTTCCTTCTTACATTTTGCGGTGGAAGCTGCATTACTTTTCAATCTGACATCACAAACAGTAACTTGGACTTCAGGAATATTGGCTGTAGTTTAATCTTGCCGCCGCTTACCATTAAAGCATCAAGACTGCAGTTCGCTTGTTATTTACGAAGTCGTGCAAAGTCATATTCTGGGCGAAAGATTCTGTATTACAGCAACACGGTCGCTACAACACAGATTTTGCTTCTACAAATATCGGGAGATGTGGAATTTAATCCTGGTCCGCCGAACAATAACAACTTAAAGCAATTATCTTGCTCTAGCTGTTCAAAGGTGCTGAGAAGAAATCAAAATGGCGTTCGTTGTTGTAGCTGTCAAAGCTCCTTTCACTTCAAATGCGCAGCTATGAGTCAAAAGGAGCTAAACAATCATCGGAACTATGGAACATCATGGTACTGCTTCTCCTGCTGCATGCCGCAGTTTAGTGATAGCTTTTTTGAAGAGTCAACTAACCTAGGTTGTGACTTGGAGACTAGCGATCAACAAGTACAGGACTCCGTCGAGTGGTTCTTGGAGAATGTGAGCAGCTACTACAAGTCAAACGTCAAAATAGCTCACTTAAATATCAACTCAATCCAAAACAAGATGGACGAAGTCAAACATATGCTTAATCGCAATATGTTTGATATCCTGTTTATTGCTGAAACAAAAATTGATGCTACGTATTGCGACGATTTATTCAGTCACCCTGGTTATCGCATTATTCGTCAAGATCGGAAAAAGGGAGGAGGCGGTTTAATGGCTTTCGTGCGCGAGGATTTGGCGGTGATTCGACGGCGGAAATTGGAGCCAGAGCAAGTTGAATCGATTTGCCTGGACGTGATGGACTCAAGAAGATCGCGCTTTATCATTTGCTCGTGTTACAGGTCAGACAAGATGTGCAAACCTGCGGACTTTTTGCTCTCGCTTGCAAGTGCAGTCGAACTTATGTACAAATGTCGACAGGAAGTCATCCTGATAGGGGACTTTAATCTGGACATGCTTGTGGATAAAGAGATGGGTAGGAAAGGTAATACAGTGCTTCAGGACTTTTGCGACAAGTTTTCTTTGCATAATCAAATTTCGCAACCAACTAGGGTTACCGAGAAAACCAAAACACTAATAGCCCATTTCCGAGTTGCTACATGCCTCAGTTTCATAGCGAGTCCAGGTGCAAGACCATTCAAATGGAAATGAGTTTAATTTGCATAAGAATACTCTATCATTTTCATTTGAATGGTCTTGCACCTGGACTCGCTATGAAACTGAGGCATGTAGCAACTCGGAAATGGGCTATTGATTTGATACTAGCCAGTCACCCGGAACGCTTTGCCACTAGTGGCAATTTGCATCTTGGAGTGAGCGACCATGATTTAATATATGCGGTAAAGAAAAACATGCTTTCAAGGCCGAAAGCACGTGAGATTGAATACAGGAGCATGCGTCAGTTTAATGATGAAGCTTTTTTGTCTGAGCTAAATGAGGTCCCGTGGGAGTCTGCTTACATATTTGACGACGTGGACGACCCATGGGACCACTGGGCGGAGCTCTATAATGAGGTGCTTGATAAGCACGCACCACTGAAGAAAAAGCGTGTAAGGGGAGATCAATTACCATCGATCACACCAGAGCTTCAACACGAAATCTCTCGCCGGAATCGTCTATTCAAGCTTCACGCCAGGAATCCTACAGAAGCCTCTTGGGAAGCGTACAGAAAACAAAGAAATAGGGTCACTTTGTTAAAAGGAAATGGCATGAAAGCTTTCTGTATGGACACTTCGAATAATTCTAAACACCACGGTGAATTTTGGACTAAAATGAAACCCCTCTTACCCAACAAAGCAAAAAAGCAGTCCAAAATCATTTTGGTGGAAGCCGATCGTGTAGTCACCGATTCTATGGCTGTGGCTGAAATCTTTAACGAATATTTTTGTGATGTGGCGGTGAACGAAGGGATTGATAGATCTATTAAAGACTTTGTTGACCACCCGAGTGTAAAGCTTATTACTGAGAAGGGCGATACACAGTTATTTAGCTTCTCGACTGTGAATGAGAATTATTTGAAGAACATCTTGGACAAACTCAACCCTAGGAAGGCTGTCGGCTGTGATTCAATCTCCCAGAGACTTTTACGCATATCTGCTCCAGCGCAACCGCTTACTAGGCTTATCAATCACTTCATCACTAACAGATTATGGCCAACAGTCTGGAAGAGCAGCAACATCTCTCCAGTTTTTAAGAAAGATGATGAGACAAAGAAGTCTTGTTATCGCCCTGTGTCTATTCTGACAGCTCTGTCGAAGATATATGAGCGTGTTGTAGCTGACCAAATTTACACCGCATTTGTACCAAGGCTCTCACCCAACCTCTCTGGATATCTTGGTGGACACTCTTGTTGTACAGCTTTGCTGAAGATGGTTGAAGATTGGCGATTGAGTCTTGACGAGAGGGAGGCGGTTGCTACTGTTGCAGTTGATCTGAGTAAGGCTTTTGACTCTGTGTGCCATACCCTGTTACTCGCGAAGCTGAAGGCGTACGGTTTTACTGAAGATGCTCTGGACCTTATGTCATGTTATTTAACAGGACGGAGGCAAAGAGTCGAACTGGAGGGGTATGTTTATTCTGACTGGAGAACTGTGAGAGCTGGGGTCCCGCAGGGGTCACTCCTAGGCCCTCTTCTGTTCAACATCTACATTAATGATCTGAATTACGAAATCACCAACACGTCTTTACGGCTCTATGCGGATGACACCACGGAGTATGCATCTGATGCCTCTCCTTTAGTCCTGGAATATGTTATTAACTGTGATCTCAACATATTATCATCGTGGTTCAGACAGAATTATTTGGAGATAAACAGTGCCAAAACTCAGGCAATGGCCATCGGTCCTAAGCTTTATCATTATGATTTTCTTGTAGATAATAAGTCTGTAGATACTACAGAGACACTAAAGATTCTCGGTGTTACATTAGATCGCAAGCTTAATTTTATGTATCATGTAAAGGAGCAAGTGAAAAAAGCATGCGCTAAAGCATCTGCCTTGCGAAGGATACGCAAATTCATACCAATAGATGTTATGGCCCGTCTCTATAAAGCTTTTATTTTACCACATCTAGAGTATTGTGGGCCCTTACTGCTTGGTGTGGGTAACACTCAGGCTAATAAACTAGAGAACACAAACTATTATATTCTTAGATCAATTTTAGGCTTTTACAGGCAAACCCCTTATGAGTTTCTTTTGAAGACTGTAGGAATTAGCTCGCTAGAACAGCGCAGGAAATTTCAGGCATTAGTCCTTGTGTATAAATGCTTACATAATCAAGCTCCAAGCTATATTCAAGATCTCTTCAATTTTAAAGTGTGCTCATATAACCTAAGGGGGTCTGGTACAATTTTAGAGATGCCTAGATGCAATTTGGAATGGCGGCATAAGTCCTTTTCTTTCATCGCCGCCAGGATCTGGAACTCAATACCACCGTTTGTAAGGAACGCTAACGATCTTTTAACTTTTAAACGATTACTAGGTAAATATTCTAGATTTTAATATTTTTTAACTCTTTTTAGGTGCCTATTATATAATACATATTTACATACAGAGATAATTATATATATTTTTTTTTTCTTTATACAACTTTGCGTTCACGCACACATTTTAACGAGTGCTTGCGCTCCTAGGTGTCGCGTGGTTAAATAAAGTATTGTTGTTGTTGTTGTTGTTGTTGAACCAGCCACGGATTTTTTTGAGTTAAGACCCGTAGCCATTCCTTTGTTCTGCAACAGATTAGTGCCCTTAAGCGCAACAAGACAGAATAAGTGCCCGTTTACTGAAATGTGCTTCTCGAACTATAACTCCATCAATTACGAAATTGTTAAATTTGTCAATCGCAACCAACGAGTTTCCTAACATCTGGAAATGCGCTAAAGTCACAGCACTTTTCAAAGCCGGTAATCGTACTAGCCCGTCTAATTATCGCCCTATTTCTATTTTACCAACTCTCAGTAAAGTCCTAGAGAGGGCTGTGCATCATCAATTCTATCAATATCTTAACCAACATAACTTACTCAACGAAAAGCAATATGGTTTTTGGCCTAAACATTTAACAGTTAATGCTGTTTCTAGTTTTGCCTATGAAATTTTATTAAATATGGAAAGGGGTAAACTGTGTGGAGCCGTATTCTTGGACCTGTCCAAGGCCTTTGATACGGTCGACCACACAATTTTGCTACGAAAGTTGTCGTCTCTTGGGGTGATTCTGAAATGACTAAATGGTTTGAGTCATATCTTAATGGACGAATGCAATGTACATCTTGCGGGCCGGAAATGTCCGATTTGTTACCTGTTACACATGGCGTACCTCAAGGCAGCATACTGGGCCCTTTGTTATTTCTTATATATATAAACGATTTGCCCACTGTCATCAGGCACTCGGAGGTAGCCCTATATGCTGATGACGCAGTGCTTTATTGCTATGACTCAAACCCAGCTGGTCTAGAGTGCACCCTAAATGCCGACTTGTATTCTATTGCTATCTGGTTAAATGATTACAAACTTACCCTTAATGTTGATAAGACCAAAACAATGCTTATTGGTAGCGATTCCAAGTTGGGCAAGTTAAACAGTCTCTCGGTTTCTGTTCTTGATAATCAACTCGATAGTGTTAGAAGTTTTAAATACCTAGGGGTTGTATTATCCTCTAACTTTACCAGGACCGAACATGTGGAACATGTGGCATCTAAAGTGAACCAGAGACTAGGTCTTTTGCGTAGGATTAAGCATTTGTTGCCGTATAATGCACGCCTTCTTTATTACAATAGCCTTGTTCTTCCAATCTTTGATTATGCTGATCTGGTATGGGGCGATAAGGATAACGCTGTTTTATTGAACAACCTGCAGGTGTTGCAAAACAAGGCGGCAAAACTTGTTCTAAATAAACCATTGTATTCTTCTGCAACCGATGCTCTCAGTCAGCTTGAGTAGTTGTAAAAGGCCGGTTCTGGGACAACTTGGGCGTGGTCGATTTTTGATGTTACGATTTTTTTGCGAATTCGTGGTTTTGGGCGTGGTCAGTTTTGTCAGATGGGCGTGGCCGAAAATTTTGCCTATCGACTTGTTTGATTTTCGATCGATGACTTTTTTCGTCGAGTGTCGATTTTTTCTTCTGGATCGTCGATGTCCTTTGGGGGGCGGGGTGGGGCGCCGATTTGTTAAAGTGGGATTTTTGGTCGAGGGTTGCACCGATTGGCATACGCAAACGAAATGGCGAACACACGAATTCAGTTTGAGAGTTATGATCGTGATGAAACTGGTCACTACCCATCAATGGAGGTAATGATTTTTCAACCTGAAGAAGAGTTGAATGTTCATGATTTGATTAAGAGAGACGAATGGGAGGTGCGTAGATGGATTCGTAGAAATTATAGGCATGAAGGTGCAATTTGGTTTTATATTTGTTGCTCTGAAAACCCATGTCTAGGGCCTCTTACACAAGCGCGTTTTTTGAAGTCTGATGAGACCAAGAGTTCAAAGACGATGGATGACATGGCTAATGATGTATATATTGAAAGATTTGTTGATTTCGATTTGGGCTACATTATTAAAAGACTACATGAGATCATTATTGAAGACAATGGAGGTGAAGAGGATGTTTATGCCATGAGAGTTGTATTGGAAGACGACGAAGCCTGGAGATCTCACAGGAAAACCTTTTACAAGGACTTGGACGATGAGTTGCTTTGTGTTGCTTGGCATCCAAGTCGGGCGGTTGATTGGTGTTTTGACGAAGACGAGAAAAGCCTTTTGAATGAATTTCTTGAATAGTTATGTTAAGGGCACACATTTGTGACATGGACCGTGTCACAAAAGTTGAAACATGATTGTCTTAGAGATTGCAATTTCAAAATACAATGGATGCCATGGAGAATCTGACAGTCAAAGACCTGAGGTCAATAGCCAAAAGAGCTGGTGTGAGTGTTCGAGGATTCAGAAAGGCTGAAATGCTTACAGCGTTATCTGACATACAACCTGAGAACTTGACAGTGAAGATACTACGAACCATGGCCAAGAAGTCTGGCGTTCGAGGTTCTGGCAGCATGCGTAAAGAGGCTCTCATTAATGCTGTTGGAGCTCCACGAGTGGTTGAAGCCAACGTTCCAGTTCCTGGTCCAGTCAGACCTATAAGAACAAGACCCGCCCGGGCTTCGTATGGAAGGGCCGTTGCTGCTGCCAGGCGTGAAATCATTCAGACCACAGATTGGATAAGATCCAATGTTAGAGACCCAAACAGGAGGGCCATCACCAGGAGATTAAGAAGGGCAGCTGCTGCGGTTAGAAGGGAACCCGAGGTTTTCGTCCCTGAAAGACATGAAACGGCTCTGAGAGGCTTTTTGAGGACTTACATAGTAAAGGGCAGAGCTGGCTACGATCCAATTACATTTCTTGGCAAGGTTAGAACACCATTTGGTAGTTTATTGGATGGAATCAGGAAGCCATTCAAGTTGAAGTGTATTCTTTCATGTGGATTCGCGAGGAGGAACGGCCAGGATAATCGTGTTATTGAGCGGAGTCAAGGTCATTTTCATTCACTGATGGAGACAGTGACAGTTTCAACAGACACACTCGCTTTGTTTGATAGCATCAAAGCTAAACTTGTTGAGTTGGTGCAGAAATACGAGAACGAGCACTCTGGATGGGTATTTGAAAGTGTGATCGACTTTCGTATCCATTTGAACCCGTTTCAACCGTTTTCTGGAAGTTCGTATATTAGATTACCACCCAAATTGGCTGCCAAGAAGGCAATCATCAATGTCAAGAATGAGGATCAGGAGTGCTTCAAATGGGCAGTGACATCCGCTGTGTTCCCTGTAGAGGTCCATCCTGAGAGACTAAACAAAGAGATGAGAGAAAACTCAGAGAAACTCGATTGGTCAGGGATAGAGTTCCCCGTGGCAGCACTCAGTACAACTCAGATAAATAGATTTGAAAGGCAGAACCCATATGGGATCAATATCCTTGGTTACGAGAATGGTGAGCCAACCCTAATCAGGCGCAGTAAAAAGTCAGGGGGTACAAAGATAAACTTACTCTTGATATCAAACGAAGAGACAAATCATTACTGCTGGATCAAAAGCATGTCAAGACTTATCGAGTATAATAAGAAAGAGCATGCCCGTTTCTATTGTGACAATTGTCTAAACTCGTTCAATTGTCAAAAGTCGCTGGACGACCACATGGAGTACTGCCTAAACAACGAATCAGTCAAAGTCCAGATGCCCATGGAAGAGGATGGAAGCCCAAAGTACATTACTTTCACGAACCACAGACGGAAGATGCAAGTGCCATTTGTGATCTATGCGGATTTCGAGTGTTTCACGGAGAAGTTGGACACTTGTTTACCGGATGACAGGGACAGCTTCACGAATCAATATCAGAAGCACAAGCCATCAGGTTTCTGTTACCTTATCAAGTGTTTCGATGATGGTATCTTTGAGCCCAAGTTGGTGATGAGAACAGCCAACTCACCGGAGGATGACATACCGCAAATGTTTCAGGAAAGTTTGGAGGAGGACATCAAGAAGATCTATGATCAGTTCAAGTCTGAAAAGAAGCTTGTAATGAAGAATAGCGATCATAGGAAGCATGGAAAGGCCACTCACTGCCATATTTGTGAGGGTGAATTGGGGAATGATAAGGTGGTCGACCACTGTCATTTTACAGGTAGGTACAGAGGAACGGCTCACAAGAAATGTAACCTGGAATTTAGCACACCCAAGTTCTTTCCAGTCATCTTCCACAATTTGTCTGGTTATGACAGTCACTTGTTTATCAAGAAGATGGGAGTGTCAGAGGGTAAGATTGATTGTATCCCACTCAACGACGAAAAGTACATCTCATTCACCAAAGAGATTGTGGTTGAAAAGTTCATGAAGAAGGATGATGATGGTAAGGAGAAGGAGGTTCAGATTAAACGCACCATTATATTTGTAGACAGTTTTAGGTTCATGGCAAGTGGTTTGGCTAGATTGGCTGACAACTTGCCGAGAGAGTCTTTGGTAAACCTCTCGAGATACTATGAAGGGGCAAACTTTGATCTTTTGGCCAGGAAGGGAGTGTTTCCCTATGATTGGTTTGATGGCTTTGACAAGTTACAAGTGTCCAGTCTACCACCCAAGGATGAGTTCTATTCGATATTATACGACACTGACATATCGGATGACGATTATAAACATGCCGGAAACGTGTGGGAGACCTTTGGTATGAGAAGTTTCAGGGATTACCATGACTTGTATCTCAAAACAGATGTGATCCTGTTGGCTGACGTCTTTGAGAACTTCAGAGGGGTTTGTATGAAGAATTACGGGTTGGATCCAGCATGGCATTATACTGCACCTGGACTGGCTTGGGATGCTACATTGAAGATCACCAAGGTTGAGTTGGAGCTTTTGAGGGATCCCGAAATGCTGATTATGGTGGAGAATGGTATCAGAGGTGGAATCTCAACGATCTCTACCAGGCATGGGAAGGCCAATAATAGATACATGAAGAACTATAATCCCAGGTTGCCTACAAAGTTCATCACCTATTTGGATGCGAATGGGCTCTATGGCTATGCAATGACTAAGGCGTTACCAACCCACGGTTTTGAGTGGATGAGTGATCAAGAGTTGACAGACTGGAGGAACCATCCATGCATATTAGAGGTGGACTTGGAGTACCCGTTGGAGTTACATGATCTTCACAATGATTATCCGTTGGCTCCAGAGAGGTTGGGTGTTGATGGGGTTGTTAAGTTGGTTCCCAATTTGAGGGCCAAGAAGAAGTACATTCTACACCACGAAGCTTTGAAACAGTACTTGTCGTTGGGGTTGAAGTTAACCAAAGTTCACAGAGGGGTCAAGTTCGAAGAGTCGGAATGGCTGAGGTCCTACATTGACTTGAATAACAGGTTGAGAGCCAGGGCCGAGAATGATTTCGAAAAGGACTTCTTCAAGTTGATGAACAACGCAGTGTTTGGCAAGACCATGGAGAACATTAGGAAGAGGGTGGATATCCAGTTGGTCACTGAGGAGAAGAAAGCGCGTAAGTTGATTGTGAAGCCAAACTTCCATCACAGGAACATCTTTTGCGAGGATCTGGCTGCCTTCCACATGAAGAGAACGAAATTGCTCTTTGATAAGCCCATTTACTTGGGGCTGTCCATTCTGGATCTTAGCAAGACAGTCATGTACGATTTCCATTACAGGTACATAAAGCCCAAGTATGGGGAGAAGGCCAAGTTGCTGTTTACAGACACGGATTCCTTAGCTTATGTGATAGAGACTGAGGACTTTTACAGGGATATCAGTCCAGATGTGAGGGCTAAATTTGACACCAGCAACTACCCCACGGAGCATCCATCCGGGATTGAGACCGGAGTGAACAAAAAGGTTGGAGGGATGTTCAAAGACGAGGCTGGCGGTGAACAGATCACGGAATTTGTGGGTCTGAGGGCTAAACTGTATGCTTTCAAGACGGACAAAGAGAAAGAAGTCAAGAAGTGTAAGGGAGTTAACAAGGCAGTGGTTAGCAAAAGCATAAGTTTCCAGGATTACAAGACTTGTCTTTTCAGCGGCCAATCCCAGAGACGGAAGATGAACACCATAAGGAGTCATAGCCATGACATCTACACTGAAACTATCAATAAGATTGCATTATCACGCGAGGACGATAAACGTGTGATAATGGATGACGGGATAAACACGTATGCACATGGTCATTTCAGGACGCTAGAAGGTGGTGATTTGGTGTCTTGAGGTACAAATTGAAGCTCTTCGCGAACGAATCCCCGTTTTGGACCTCCACTCAAATAATACAAGACTGGTTGACCTGGTTCGATTATGGTTCGAGCCAAATCATAGGCTTCAAGACTCCATATGGGATCAGTAGCCCTTCGTTTGTCTCCACCTTCATCTTCACCAGGGGCATAAAGATACCTGACTTGAACATCTGGAGGTAATCTCTTCTCATTCAAACCCACAGGCCGCTTGTAGTTTGTGGTTTTGGTGTCAATTGAGTCCATTTTCAAAGCTTCGTCAGGCTCTTTTCCAGTAATACGGGTGGTCTCACTATTGAGGGTCTTCATGATGGCGGGCAATCTGTCCACCCAAACCGTGGATCGGGTATCACTAATCATCTCTTGAGCGTATTGATGGCTGAATAGCTTCTCACCGAGAGTCCTGTTGGCTCTCTCCACAAAAGCTTGAGCTCTATGATTCCCAGCTTCACTACGCTGGATTGTGACTTGATGCTTTTTCATAAGAGTTGTTACATCACCCTTGAATTCTGTTCCTGGATCCACCATTAATGTTTGTGGCCACTTCAACTTACGGGAATAAATCCGTTGAAAGGCATTGGCAACTTCACCACTCTCCTTTGAGGTCAATGGTTCGGCATCCTTGTATCTTGACGCGATATCAATCACGACTAAGGCATAGCGGTATGTTTTTCTTCTCACTGTATCGTGAGGAAGAAACAACAAGTCCGCCTGATGAATCTGGTTAGGCTTATTCACACTCCAATGTGGTCTGGGTATATACTTGGGGGCCGGGAGGTAAATTTGCCACAAGGCTTGCTTTTCCAACCACTCTTTGGCGACCTTTTCACTAACTTTGGCTGCTTTGGCCAATTTGGGTATGGCTGAGTATCCTTTCCAGTATCCGTCAGTGGAGTAATATAATCGATTTAAAACGTTAGAATCAGTCATTTACAAAAAAAGAATACAAGCATTTAAATAGGCTTCTATACCAAGCATTCTTGATGTCAATCGCGTTCCAAGGACTCGTGAAGGGTTGAAGGCTATGACGTCATTAAACAGGGTCACACTAAACCCATCGTCAGCCGAACCTGGTGAGACGCTGTACATTGAAATACCAAGATTGAGTGAAAATCTTGTGATTGTGCCCGGTAGCGTCTACATAACCTTTGACATGGTTGTGACCGGGCACAAAGACAACACTCTTGTCAATAATTTGGGAAGGAATCTGATTTCACAGTATAAGGTTCTATTTGGTGGTGAAGTCGTTGAGGATCTTGGTAGATTTGATTTGTTCAAGACTTATCACGACTTGTTTCTGACCACCGAAGACCGTGAGAATAGATTGAGACAGGGCATATCTGATGTTAACATAAGGAGGATTAGGACCAATGCGGGGAACAAAGATACATCAAAAGCAAGGGACAATACTTTAGCTGTGATTCACAACACTAGGTACGCCATTCCATTAGATCACACAATCCTCAAAGATCATGGCGTATTTTATCCAATAGGATTACCTCATCCACTTAGATTTGAATTTACTTTGGCCAAAGTTTCTGATGTTGTGGTTTATTCAAACCGTGAAGCACCACCTGATTATAAACTAATAAACATGGAGATGGAGTACCAGTGCATATCAAGCAATCCTTTGGCAAGTCAGGCTGTTGCGTCTTACAGAAATGGGAAAGGGTTCACGTATGAAAAGGTACTTCTTCACAAAACCTTCACAATCTCTGAGGCTAATGATTCTGTGATAAATCAGCATGTCAATGTGCCGAGGAGATCTATGACTGGTATACTATGTCTTTTCACCGCCCCTCATGCAGAAGGACTCAGGGACTCTGAGATGTTTGCAAACCCAAAGATCACGTCAGTCAAGATTGACATAGATGGAGTGCCCAACCAAGTTTATTTGAAAGGTATGATGGCGACTGATTTGTGGCAATCCATAATCAAGCGAGTTGGCCTTAGTGATTCAATCGATGAAGCCGATTTCTATACAGATAAGTTCGCTTTGTGGATTGACCTGAGGACTTATCCAGACAACGACATCCATGGAAGTGGTTTGTACATTCATGCTACTCGTGATGGGGTGACTTTGGAAATTAAGAGAGAAAAGGTAGGCACTAGAGTTCTTACATGTCACATGTTTGTTATTGCTGACGCGGTCATGAGCATTGTTAATTGTGGCCTAAAGGAGATTAGATATTAAGCCGCTGTATGGTTTTCTTCTCACGGTGTCATGAGAAGAAACATCAATCTAAAGGGGTTAATGTAGTGAGTAATGATGAACGAACTCAAAGATTTGATTCCATTCAATTGCATCATCACTGGTCCAACGAATTGCGGAAAGACTCAATACATAGTGGAACAACTTCGAGGTCACTATAGGCAAGTGTTTGATTATATTGTGTTGATTTGCCCGACATATGCCCATAACAAGACTTATAGAGGTTTTGCCAAAGGGGACAAACGATTCTTTGTCCTGTCGCCAGATGCGAGTGATCATGACGAAATCAACAATTTGTTGATGGACTGTGAATCGTTCTTCTCGGGTACCAATACGCTCCTAATATTGGACGACTGTGCGGTTTCCAAGGATCTGAAGAATAGGTCCAACAAATTCATCGGTTTGGCCTTCTCAGGGAGACACGTAGGGATATCGGTCTGGGTTCTCACTCAGCAATTGACATCTATAGCCAAACCATTCCGTGAAAATGTAGCTTGTGTGGTCTCATTCCACAATCCATCACAAACGGCGATGAAGATGCTTTTCGAGGAGTACGGCGGGGACCTGGATGCTGAAACGTGGAAGAAACTCAAGAAGCATCTTACGAATGAAAAGTATGCCAGGCTATGCTTCTCCCTTAGACATCCATTCCAAAATTATTTAGAGATACCGGCCCTGACGTCACAACCATGACAACTCCCGAAGAAATCATGAATGGTGAAACTTCGGTGGTGGAACAATCGTCACCAACCATTAACGTTCATGATGTGAAAGCTAAAAGAGAAGAGCTGGCAATACTAGCTTCTCTAGGCTCTAGCAAGGAGTATCTTGGTGTTCAGATGGCTCTAGGTGATGTCCACAGATTGTCGGATAGGGATGTCGAGAAGTACTACAAGAGGTACAAGATGGTGTCTGGTAAGAATGTGGCTGACGGACTAATTGATCCTCCTTTCCATCTATTGGCCAGACTAGTCGACTGGTCTCTTAGTAGTTACGGTGGAATAGATGATCCAGATGCTTTGGTAAAGGATTGGAAGAACAACCAGTTGATCAAGCAGTCGCTGTCAGAATATTCTGGTTCAATAGTAGTCCACGGTGGTGCGATTGTTACGTTATTGATAATAGCCCTTACCGCTCTCAAGCATTTCAGACTAAATGAGCCTAGCCCTTCCACTAGATTGTATGACATGGCTAACACGGATGAAGATTGGGAAGCTGGGCAAGTTTTAGGGAGTGAGGGCGTCGACACTGTTCGGTGAAAAAATTGAAATTGGAAGTGGAAGGGGTAGGTGTGCGGCTCAAGCGGCTCGTCTTCGGCCGATCTCCAACTTGAAAGGGAAAGGCATGACAAAGCCATGGAGAAGTACCAAAAAGACTATGCTGCGTATCAAGAGAAACGAATGGCTTATATTGACTTTGAAAATCGTAGGAAGGGTGATGAGAATCAAGCCTCTGAGAACATATCAAAGACGGATGAAGCGCTGAGATTGTACAATCAAATGGGCAATCCCCCTAAATTCTCAGACTATTACCGACCCAATTCAGATCAAAAGACTGGAGAAATGGTTTATGTTTCTCTTGGGATGTTAGCCTTGGCATACATTGCCAGCAAGTGGATATAATGAGTGACATAGTAACAATCCATGAATATGTGCGTTTGGTAGGATTCAGAGCTGAGCAATTGCAGATGGGCAGCAAACCAGTGATAGACTGGCCATTTCATTTCAATCCTATAGCCATTGCCAAGAGTGAACTCAAACAACGCGTTTTGCCCCTTGCTATAATTAGAAAGATCCCGGACTGTAATTCAAAGACTGGTTTCCGAGATGAAGTATGGGACCCAAACGACATGCATATACGAGACTTTTGAAATCAATTTAGAAAGCTGCCATATTCAACTTCAAATATGGCAACTGGTTATGATGATCCCGATTTGGATCCGACTACACTAAATGAGGTAGGTGATGGTGATGGTGGGGACGATACGCTTTACTTGAGCCCAATCACAAAGACATCCACCACTCGTCCAATTGACCCTGATTATGAAGAGGAAGAAACCTCGTTCGGTGGTGTTGATGAAACTCGGCCCTTATTGATAGAAGAGATGGAAATAGAACAAGATGAAGCCTGGGCCAAGATTAGATCAAGATTCCCCAAAGTTGATCCGTCCAAGTTTACAGCTGGGCTGGATAAATTCAAACAAGTAGTCGTCAAATTGATGAGGAAAGGATCAAAATCTTATGTGTTGTTCAAAGGCGACGATGAATTGAATGATAGATTGCCGGACACCATCAAAAACAGTCTAGGCCCAAGAGCAGAAGAAGTTGTGGAAGCCAATGATGGTGTGATCGCTGAGAAAAAGGGATTGCTCACCAAAATGAAGGAGACGCTAAGATTCCAAAGAGATAAGCCGCTGAAGACCCCAGAGGAAGACAGTAACATAGAGACTCTGGAGAGGGAAATCGGTGAGCAGGAGGAGGAGATAGCCAATTTGGAGGGTGAGAATGAAGAGATACAGGAACGAATGTCATTGCGGGATCGTGTGAAGGCCATCTTCAAGAAATACGGGTTCACAGTCTTTGCTGTCATGAGTGCCGTTGTAGTGGTCATTGGTGTCATAGTCTCCAACCTCTCCAAAGGGCTATCGAAATTGGGCAAGGGTGTTGGTGATGGACTAAAAACTCTTGGGAAGAAACTTGGCGAATTGCTGCCTGGGATGGTGGGCGCTATTGTAAGCTTTCTGTTCAAGACTGCTGGAGAGGTCGTCTCATTCCTGGGGAAACATGCTTGGCTGTTAATAATGGCGGTTGTGCTTTACTTCATAGAAGAGTTAAAAAGGAAACGTAAATGAATCAAATGAAGAGCTATTGTGTCAAAGAGAAAAAGCTGACTGATTGTGTACCTGGTAGTGAAACCTTTGCCAAAACAGCCAAAGGAAGGCCGATGATGAAGTGTAAATGTTCCAGCTGTGGCATCATCAAAACTCGTTTCCTCTCAGATGCTGACTATAGAAGTTTAAAGATGGCGAAGAAGTAATCAAACAACATGTTGAGCATTACTATGTACGAGTCTGAAGCCAGAGTGTATTTGGATCCCCCACTGGAAGAAGTTCGGGAGATCCAACTCCTCGACTGTATTGTACCCAAACGATTGGTCAACTTCAAGGATCGACAGGGCTTTCTCAAGGAGGATCGACCCATCATAATAATCCCGCCCGGTACATACTCTCTACGTGGCATGCACGCAATCCTTCTGAACGATACGGATAACGCCAAGTTGTCGATCATTGAGACTGACACCGTTGATTACCTGTACTCCAACAAGGGTTTCAACATTAAACTCACAAGAGGTCTCCAAGTTGCTCTTGGGGTGCCTGAAACCGTAACCCCTGGAAAGCTGTACCCCATAAACATACAGATTAAGGAGCCGATGAGACTTTTGTGTAGTCTAGTGGACAATAAGTCGTCATATGCGAATGAGACTAAGTATGGAGAACTCGTGAAACTCTCGCCTTCCCACCTCCTTGCCAACATACCATCACAGGATTACCCGGCCATGCCAGTTCAAAAACATAGGAGCCCCATAAACCACTTCGACTTAAGCATCCTCGACATTGGATGGAAGAAACTTGATCTGACAGGTTCTCCCATCACATTGAGTTTACGATTCAGATAACATCTTAAAAGTAAGTGATCCTCAGTCCAAAATGGAAGCATATAAGGCGATTTACCCCAACTTGGAAGCCACTGCACCTCCAACTGATGGTCCATCATTCAGACTTCAACAATGTTGTGATGCCTTGAACAAGCTAAAGTCTGAATTAAACCACTACGAGACAGTACTCAAAAAATACAACCGATCCAAGGGCACACTCATGAATGTAAGCTCGACCTGTGGTATAATGTCCTGCATTTTAGCAGCTGGTGGATTGGGCACATCTCTTAGTGGAGTCGGAATCGTCGCATCTATACCACTGGGTGTGGTAAGTGGTGTGTTTGTGTGCGCATCCATAGCGTGTCAACAGATATCCAAGAGACTGTCCCAGAAAGCTGTGAAGCATCAAAACACCATCACACTGGCCAGATCCAAGATAAACACCATTGAAGACCTGGTTTCCAAAGCCCTCCCTGACAATACGATCTCTGACTCAGAATTCTCGTTAATCATGGACGAACTCAAGAAATTCGAAAAGCTCAAGGCTGAGATACGGGCTAAGGCTCAAAAAAATGTGAGTGGAGAGGACCCATTGGTGTTGAGGCAGAGAGTGCGCAACGAAATCCTCAAAGAACTAAAAGGAGGACCATAACTATCATATACGAGCAAAACAAATACTAGTCCAAATAGACTTAAAAGTAATATTAATAAGAGTAAACATGGATGACCGAGAAGTCAATGAAGCTCCAAAATATATAACTGAATTGGATTGTGATAGATTAATAAATTCTAAACTGTATGATACAAGAAAAAAGGTTAGAGAATTGTCTGCAACAACTTCGTACATGATGAAGGCTGTAGTATTATATTTAGCATACTGGATCTATCACAAGATATAGATTAATGACTTAAAAGTTTGAACCCTTCTACCCAAATTCTGGATAGAAGATGGGCTTACTCGATGACTTCAAAAACAAGTATCCAAAGGCTGACCTTGACCAATTCAGATTTGTGAACGATCAATATGGAGGTTACATTAGATGGAAACATAACGGTATGACAGTCATGTCCTATGATGACCCCACTGGCAAGACATGGACTGATGGGATGCGACCAAGTTTGAAATCGCGACTCTGGATTGATCTTGGACTGGCCGCACTGAACTCATTCCCACCAAGCTTAACCATGACCAAACGATACTACCCGATACCCGCCGTTGACTTTGACAGCCCCACCAGTAACACTACAAACATGCTGACCTCGCTGGACATATACGTGTCCAATACGAAGAAATTCACCGCCAAGATGCGTAATGTTTTCACCTCCCAAGTTGTAACTTTCAAGTTTGGCAAACAAAGTCGAACGTGGTTGAACGCCCCCGACATGAACTACTGGCCACAACAACTGAACTTCGCAGTGTGGTGTGCGACCTCTGGCTGTGGGATAAGTCCCTTCGAGAGCCTCAACTACCCCAAAGTCGTTAGTAGCTTCATCAAGTTTCATGTGAACTTCACCATAAGACGAATATTGTATGAACTGAGTCTTCCACTGCCTGATGAGCAACCATTTGTAATCAACAACAACCCTTACAGCAAGGTCGCTTATCAACGATTGTGCGCTGAATTTGGCATCTCAAACGACTCTGACTTCAGATGGAAAGGTGGACGAAACGGGGGTTTGGGTGACATATTCATCGATTATGGGGCTGGATACCATGGAGTAGGTGGAGGATACCAAAACGTCCATATGGTAAGAAACTATGACGATGGGGCTGACCAATGGCCTGGTGAAGGTGGAAAATTCGCTGATGATGGGGGTAAAAAGGAAAAGGGCGACCTCATTTCATTCATCCGTAATGATGACTTTGCTGATTACAAGTATGCTTGGTTCATACCAACGAGTGGCTATGGACTCACTAAAGCTGGACTTGGTAGATTGAATCGGTCTGCTGAAGCCTTTGTTTACTGCGTATTGGGAGCTCAAGTCAACACTAGAAACTCGATTGTGGGCACTGGTGGTGGAGCGATAGAAACTCAACAAGAATTCTTGGCCCTGTTTGAGAGTAGTGTGATCGAGAATGACATTTCGAGATCGATCCAAAGGTACCAACTGGCCACTCAAGAAGCTAAATTAAGACTTGATTTGGCCATTGCTCCTGGAGTGTGGTTGATGCCCAGTAACATGATCATAAACACAGAGAGTGTGATCGGGTATAACAACAACCTCATGAAGGCCACTGATGGGATGAAATTT
Source organism: Ricordea florida (assembly GCA_949710005.1). Taxonomy (NCBI): domain Eukaryota; kingdom Metazoa; phylum Cnidaria; class Anthozoa; order Corallimorpharia; family Ricordeidae; genus Ricordea; species Ricordea florida. The sequence continues at coordinate 48,036,621 of OX453272.1, forward strand.
GGTGTCAACACAAACATAAACCTGGAGACTAAAACTGTGGGGATCAACCATAATCTGGGGTCTTCAAAGGTCAAGTTGCCACATGCAATTGTAGAGACTAAACGTTCAACAACAACACCAACGATTCATCCTCGCCCTGAAATCAAAGAAGAAACAAATACCAATCATGAAACCAACCTGATACTGTTAATCATTGGAGTTGGAATTGCCGCTTGGATGCTCTTCAGATAAAAATTGAAATTGCCAATCCATAGATCATGGCCTCGCAAATCATGACATCATTGGCAATCGTTGGCAGCAGGTACTTCAATGACATGTTCTTCTTGAAAGAGCAAATACGTAAAGCCCTCAAGAAATGGAAGCTGGATCTCTCAGACATACAATTGATTGTGTCTGGGGGTGCAGAAGGGGTTGATGAACTGGCCAGAGATTTTGCCACTGAAAAGGAGATCCCATTCAAAGCGTTTGAACCTCAATGGGACTACTATGGCAAGGCGGCTGGGCCAATTCGCAATAGAGCTATTATGGAGTGTGCGACGCATGTATTGGCCTTGCCTTCTTGTATTTACTCGCCAGGTACCAAATCCGCTATTAAGTTGGCTAAGAAATACAAGAGAGAGGTTATAGTCGTCTATGTCTAATGATTAAGTGAACTTTTGTAACGTGAAGCGTGTTACAAATGTCTTTGGATACATCACAAAGGACCGCACTCTTCACAATCCTTTCGTAGCTTAACATGACGACAAATATACTCTCCACTACACAAATGGCACATCCATTTCTTATTATTCGTCTTAATTCTACCATGTTTACAATAACGATGAGGGCTACACACTTTACAATGACCTCTCTGTCTATCATGTTGACAGATACCTGCACCACCGCAGTCTTTACATTGACGTTTCTGTCGACCATGTAGGCAGATACCTGCACCGCCACACTCTCTACATTTATATTTCTGTCTGCCATGTTGACAAAGCTGAGAACCGCCACATTCTTTACAAACAGCCTTGTGCCTATCATGTTGGCAAATCCCGCCACCGCCACACTCTTTACAACAATACTTCCGTCTGCCATGTGGACAACGTTTTCTTGGTTTAACTTGATCACAATCCATTGTGTGTACCGCCACAGTACACCCATCGACCATCAATTACACTTTTGTAACATGATCCTCTACGATCACACTCAACTCACCCAGAGTTCTTCCAAAACCTTCAACTCTTCAATGTCAACACACCAGTCCAGAAACCTATCTGGATGCCACGCCACAGGCATCAAATCATCATATAGATCTCTGTAGAAAGTACGTTTGTGGATTCTTTTATTAGATTCATACAATAGTTCTTCTTCAATAGACTCATGAAACACTTTTTGATGGGATACCAGACAATCAAAAATACGGTCATACATAATTGGTTTAATATTAACCCAACCAAACCATAACAACCTGAAATACGTGCCTGGTCCAACAACATATGACGTATATAAATGAATAAATTTTTCATTCAATAACTTCTTCTTTTCATCCAATGACTTCTTCTTTTTCTTTCCCCGTTCCGGAACCAGTCCTCTACGTATTTTTTTGTCTGACTTTTTCCTCTTCTTAACAATCTTGTTCTTCACCTTGCCCATAGTGAATGTAAGCTACTACTCTAACTACACATCTTATTCATATTTTTTGTAACACGATCCATGTTACAAAAATATCATGCATGATTACCAATGAGTCCCCCAACGCTCCTTCACCTCTTGAAACTCTTCCACATCAAGACACCAATATACAAACCTACTTGGATGCCATGCTACGGACATTAGTTCTACCCAAATTTCATTTCGGAAAATACGTCTGTGCTGGCCCTTCCAAGCCTCATGCAACAACTCGTCTTTGAAACTTGTGTACACGTTAACTACAAGATCTCCGATAAGAAGGTCATCGACAGAATATGGCCGTTCAAGGTCAGCGTCCATCATACCAAACAGAGTTAAATCTTCCGCGCCCTTACATAAATCCTCGGCGATGTCCTCGACACACAACTTGTCAAAGTCTTTCGAAAATTCACAAACAATCTCGTTGTCGCCAATAGGAAAATAAGCCATGGTAAATGTAAGACTAACCTTCCCGACCAAACGCTGGTTGAAACTAGTCACCCTACGTAATATACTTGATTTGGTCTTTTCCAGAAAATCATAAACTCCTAAACAGTCCACGTTGTCATAGAGAAAGCTGAATAACGTTGGCATGTTAATGTCATCCATGTAAGCCATTTCGTTTGACATTTCGTTCAAGTATGCCTGACGGTACCAGTAAAACATTTCGCAAGTCGTATGCCAATCGGTACAACCCTCGACACAAAATCCCACTTTAACAAATCGACCCCCACCCCACCCCCCAAAGGACATCGACGATCCAAACGAAAAAATTGACACTCGACGGAAAAAGTCATCGATCGAAAATCAAACAAGTCGATAGGCAACATTTTTGGCCACGCCCATCTTACAAAACCGACCACGCCCAAAACCACGAATTCGCAAAAAAATCGTAACATCAAAAATCGACCACGCCCAAGATGTCCCAGAACCGGCCTTTTACAACTACTGCTTGGCTGGTTAAATTTCAATCAATGCAGGCACTTCCATCGCTGCTTGTATGTTTATAAATGTGTGAATGGAATTACATCTCACAAATTGGAATTATCTAGAAATAGCGATGTCCATAGATATAACACTCGCTCCAAAGATCATCTTAGACTTCCAACAGTAAAACGGAACTGGGGTAAACAGAGAACTTGTTATCTTGCCTTTAAAGACTGGAATGCCTTGGACGACAGTGACTTAAAGAACTCTGACACCATATGTCAGTTTAAAAGTAATTTTTTTAAATCTATTAGTCTATAATTTACTTTTGTATTTTTAATATATTTTTTAATTTGTATATATAATAATTTGTAAATTGTAAAAGTTGATTAATCGTAAAACAGTGCTCAATACGTGAACGTAGAGCGAAGTAGTAGTTGCGGGAGAAAAAAACACACAAACAAACTACGGGTTTATCCCTACAAGCCTGTTTCGTGGTTGCCCACTCATCAGGGGATATGGTGGGAATGACCTTTACCATTGCTTATATACAAAGTAGTTAAATTTATATAATAATAGAGATCGTTAAGTTTCAGGTATTGCGTAAGAGGGTTTTGTTTCTGTGGCGGCAAGAAGACACAAGCTCATTACGTTTGTTTAGCGTGGATAGTTCGGGTCGGCATATGATTAGGAATTTTTCTTTGAGGCAGAGGTTACATCTTTTGCTTGAGCTGTTATATGGCGAGTGTGAAGACAGGATCCGCCAGGAAATAAAGTGTTCAATGTTGTTGTCTTTAAGCGTCCATATGTGTTTGCTGAGCTCGGTGGAGTTTCTGTGTTTAGCGTGGCGGAAAGATGCGGTGTGGTTTCTGTATCTTGTATATCTTGTATATATATTATACACTTAATGTCAGTTCCCTCGGGAAACAGTTAGTTTTGTTCTCCCGAGAGTCCTGATGTTTCCCGAGACGAAGTCGAGGGAAACATCAGGACTCGAGGGAAAACAAAACTAACTGTTTCCCGAGGGAACTGACATTAAGTGTTTTGTTATATTCCTGGACTTTCACTTCAACAGTGAAAAAGAAGTAAAGAACTAATGAAAACAATGTCAGTACTTCAAACGGCACATTTAATTCAAATCTGTAAATGAATTACTTAGCACAAAGTATATGAACAAGTAGTTTCTGGACTTAAAAGCTCAATATTGAGATAACCTCAAAGAGAATCCCTTGGAATTACCTTGATAAAAGTTTACAGTAACAGTTGCTCCTGAAAATGCGCTTGCGTTTTAAAGTTAACCGTTTCCTGGCTTTGCGATGCGAAATTCAAGTGCTTGATATACGTACTTCTTACCAGTTGCATCAGCCTGCACGGCAAACGTCTGTTTTGTAAGAAGACGGAGATTTTCTCTCCCGCGGCGAATCAGGTGGAACATGAGATTAAACCAAACCACTTGCTGCAGGGATTTAGGATCTGGAGAGGATGGATTGTAGCAAGACTGAATTTTTTTAGATCTTCCTTTGATATCGGCCTGTGGTGATCAACTCTGCCAAATCGACAACTGCCGCCTCATAAACTTAATTTGATTTGGAAAACTCGCCGTCATTAATGATATCAAAATCTCTTTTCAGTAAACTGCCTTTGCAGACCAAATCGTAGTCCCATCAAGGCAGTCTTTTTGTAATTGTCTCCATTCTTTTTCCGGGCATTCGGCCAGAAATTCGTTAGAAGTTCATTCAGTTCGTTCTTCGACATTTTCTCGGCCAGGGACTCTGTGTTTTTCACGGGTTCATCAGGCGTAACTTCATTACAGAATGCTAGAAAAGTAGCAACGGCATTTTTAGTCGCTCTCCTTGTATTTTCGGAATCCCTGGTCTCAACCTGTTGCTGTATCTCTTCATTTGTGAGCTGTTTGAATCGTATTCTTACAGGTTCAGGCTCCATATTTTTTGTTTTGCTGCGTTCATTCACAAAAGTTAAAATTCCCGCGTTCAATCACGTCACTTTACACCATGCTTTGATCACGTGCTGTAATGTATCCCGAGTGGGGTACATTGCATGATGTATCACGATCGGGATACATTTGATTTTAGTCAAGGCCACGTGACCAGGAATCAACCAATGACAGCCCCTGTTTAGTTGATTGAACGCCTAGGAATATAACAATAATATATATTTGTTGGCCTGTTCATCCTAAACGACTTATGTAACATTTACGGAAAAGAAAACATCTGACTTTACAGAGACGACGGACTAGCAGTATTCAAGAACATCACGGGACCTCATGCCGACAAAATTAGAAAGGACATCACTAGACATTTTAAAACTCACGGACTGAACATCACAATTCAAACTAACCTCAAGATTGTCAACTACCTCGACGTCACATTCAACCTCAACAACGGAACATACTACCCCTACAGAAAGCCTAACAACCAGCCTTTATATATCAACGTTAGATCCAACCATCCCCCTAACATCATCAAGCAACTACCCGACTCCATTAACTGTAGAATTTCAGACATCTCCTGCAACGAAGACGAATTTAGCAAAGCTAAAACTACCTATGACGACGCCCTCAAATCCAGTGGATACACAACAAGCCTTTCCTATAACAAACATAGACAAGCAACTCGACCAAGACGAAACCGCAAGCGTAACATTATCTGGTATAATCCTCCATTCAGCAGCAACGTGAAAACTAACATCGGCAAAGTCTTCCTCAAGCTTGTATCTAAACACTTTCCTCGACAACACAAGTATCACACCCTTTTCAACAAGAACAACATTAAAGTAAGCTATAGCTGTATGGAGAATATGGGAGCCATCATAAGCAAGCATAACAAGAAAATCTTATCTAATAATGGCAACAACGACAGCAGCGACAAGCTATGTGACTGCAGATCTCAACGAAACTACCCTCTCGACAATAAATGCTTAACCACCAGCCTCATCTACAACGCACAAGTAACCTCTACGACATCTAATCAAACTACAACCAAGAACTACATCGGACTGACTGAAGGAACTTTTAAACAGAGATATACCCAACACAAGTCTACATTCACCCACAGAAAACTTTCTAACAGCACTGAATTATCAAAATACATCTGGCAACTCAAAGACAGCAACATCAATTTCACAACTAAATGGTCTATCATCGCAAGAGCCCGCCCCTACAATAATTCAAGTAAACGATGTGACTTATGCCTAGCAGAAAAACTTTATATTATCAAACACAGCAATTACAATCTCCTGAACAAACGATCTGAACTTATTTCCAAGTGCCGACATGAAAACAAGTTTTACTTAAAGAACAATTGACGCTCATCTTATACAATACTGAACTATTGTTTTACGCCCCTACGCTTTTAGTTTTTAGTTTTTAGTTTAGACAGTTTACTTCACACATCCCTTTGTTCTAATAGATCCGCCTTCCTCACCTATTGTAATTAACGCGCAGCTTCTCCTATTGTTCTACTTATTGTAAATATATATATATATATATATACTAGCTGATAGGGTTTTTCTTCATTAAATCTGCCTGATGAGTGCGTAAGCACGAAACTCAGAGTTGCAGGGAATCATGTGTGTTTTCATAAAGTAACCCAATTGTATTTGTATATATAAATATATATATATATATATATATATATTAATAATTTAATGCTATTTTGGATCGGGACCTTTCTCTAAAGCTTCCCGTTAAAATATCATTAAAATTAAAATATCATTAAATTAGTCCCATTTACCCTAGAGACCTGACCCTAAATGCTATAGCATATTGATAATGTTTTTTCACAATAAAAAAGAAGATGGGCACTGTAACATAACGTCATAGCACGTGCTCCCATCGGGCCTCGGGAGCTAAAAAATAGGGACTGATGAAATACTCGTTGTGTTGTTAAATAAAGAACTTAGAATGTAATATTGTGACAGGCGCAAAACACCTTTTTGGTTGAGACGAAAAAGAGTATATAATATTTCTGTTTACTATTCTGGTTCCAAACCACGAAGTAATTTTTGCAGTATAACATTGTTTTTGATAAATCCATTCATTATTTATCTACGGCAAATAACGAGATGTCTCGCCTTTACTATAACGATTAGCAAGGTGAAATATTCCTGCTCCAGTACTGTTGTACTGTAACTCGTGATGTTGAACAGAAATTGTCTCAGTTAAGCATATTTTAATGACTCTTCTTTAACAAATTTGTTATCATCCTTCCATTTGTCAGGTTTCCCTTCTTATTGTACGTTGCCGCCAGACAGTGGACCGTGTTTTGGTTATTTCAACAAGTTTTATTATGATCATGAAGCAGGCCAATGCAAAGAATTCATATCTGGCGGATGTCCAGGAAATGACAACAACTTCGCAACAAAAGTAGAATGCGAAAAGACATGCAATCCATGAAATGATTAGATTCATGTGCATTGCAACAGTTGATTGTTGATTGATTAGATCTAGATTAGGAACTAAAAAAACACATGTAAATTCAAGCTGAGTAGGAAAAGTCAACTAGAAAACTTGTAAAGGGAAACGAGGTTGGCACTTTACTGAAAATAAATATAAAACAGTTATGAGTCATAATGCGAGCAGTACAAAGTCTATCCAATAGAACATCTTCCAAAACATATTAAACAATAAGATTATAAGCTCGAGATTTCTATCGCGTGATAGTTGACGAGGGCGCAGCCCGAGTCAACTATCACGCAGAGAAATCGACAGCGAATAATCTAATTGTTTTAGTATAAATCTACTAGTCGTTCAAAACTTTGTCTTTTCTGGAACAGCCTCGACCAGTAAACTGTCTAAATCTTCTTCACGGACACTTCGAAAATGTGAAGAAACGGCCGCCATTACGCTACCACTATCTATCACAGAATAGATAGTGAGTAGCGTAGCCAATCAGAGCGCGACATTTGTGATAGAATGCTGGTAGATTTATACTAAAACCTTTTAACAACAAAATGGCGGCCGCTTCCTCACGTTTTCGAAGTGTCCGTGAAGAAGATTTAGACAGTTTACTGGTCGAGGCTGTTCCAGAAAAGACAAAGTTTTGAACGACTAGTAGATTTATACTAAAACAATTAGATTATTCGCTCTCGATTTCTATGTGTGATAGTTGACTTGGGCTGCGCCCTCGTTTCTTTCATAAAATCCAATTTTGCTCAATGAAGTTTTAGTGCCATTTATGTTGAACAATTGAGTCACATTTGACTAAAATATATGAAATTCAAGCGATAAAAAATAGGGGACATTCATCAGGAAAAATACCAGTATCGATCGATTGATTGAATATCAGAGCGAGCGACCAGGAGATTAAATCCGGACATTCTTTTAGAAGTCTTGCTGACACAGAATCGAGACCTGTAGCCTTTCTCTTGCATAATTTATTTAGGTGGGACAAAACGTGCGATTGAGTCACACGCTAGAAACTAAAACAATTGTTGCTTTGGTAAATATATTCATCGAAAGAGGTGCCGACTTCCTCTATATCCCTGGACAGTTCGGGACCGATTTCTGCGAAAAATTTATTAAAAACCTCTGCGATTTCTGTCGAATTCGTTATTCTCGTTCCATTGAGCTCAAGCTCGTTAATTTGTTTGTCCGATGTTTGCGGTAGGTTGCGGGTTCAAACCCCGGCCGGACCAACACTCAAGACCTTTAACTGATTGAAGAGAAAGTGCTGTCTTTGAAATGACATCGGCAAACGGTTAGACTTTCTAGTCTTCTAGGACCCGTCTCACAGCAATTTCTCCTAGCATCAATTTAGTTTTCGTCCTGGCCACTCTACTACCCACGCTTTGATTAACTTTGTGAACAAAGTCGCTAACGCTGTTGACTGCCAAAAATATTTAGTGGGAATATTTCTTGACTTATCAAAAGCCTTTGATACCCTAGATCATGCAATACTACTATCAAAATTGGAAGCATGTGGCAACACTGGGACAGTCCATCAATTGATAACTGACTATTTTCGAAATAGAATACAATATGTCCAAACTGACGATTCTAAATCCGATGTTTTAAGACAAATGTGTGGCGCCCTTTAGAATTTCTTGCTACTCAATCTCGTTGAGTTTCGACTGTTCAAGTAAGTCAACTCCTTCTCATTTTTCGTTACGTTCGCTCTTCATTTCGGTTGCCTCTTCTGTTGACTGGTGAGTTTTCGTGTACAATGTTGTTTAAAGGATTCGCGGCATCTATTTGTCAAAGCCTCAGAACGTTTTGGGAAAGATTTCCGCACAGATCCCTACTTCATTATGCATTCTGTAACTATGCGATTTCGTTCTTTGAACACAAGAATTATTTGCACGTGCATTGCACCAGACAAGACAGCTTCAGCATGCATAATGAAGTAGGGACCTGTGCGGAAATCGGCTCCTACTCCGTGTACCGGAACAGGTGACATATGCATTGTTTCACCATTGTGTGCAAATTATTCAGTAACAACTTTTTTATTGTCTGTCTTTATTTTACGTCATCAGTGTCGGTACACGGAGTAGGAGCCCGGAAATCTTACCACGTTTTGCATCACTACTCTGAGGACGCGTAGAAACGATATCTTTGGTACTGATTTCCTTGGACGAAACTTGTCTCTGTCAGTCTACTGCATTTCGTCGCAGTACAAATGTTTGAGCTGTCGCTGTTGTCATATTTACAGAAGTAAGCCGACCCTTAATTGTCTCCAACCCAATGAATCAAGTGGTCGTTCGTGTATGCAAATGTAAGTGACCCATTGTGGTCTTCAACAATATAAACCGAGTCATCGTGCTCGTTTTCCATTGCGAAGGCAACCTGAAAGAAACGAGTCAGTGTGCTCGTCTGCCATAGTGCATTACCCATTGTGGTGGCAACCTGAATGAAGCGAGTCAGTGTGCTCGTCTGCCATAGTGTATTACCCATTGTGGTGGCAACCTGAATGAAACGAGTCAGTGTGCTCGTCGTCTGCCATTGCGCATTACTCGTTGTGGTGGCAACCTGAATGAAACGAGTCAGTGTGCTCGTCTGCCATTGTGTATTACCCATTGTGAAGGCAACTTGAATGAAACGAGTCAGTGTGCTCGTCTGCCATTGTGTATTACCCAATGCGAAGGCAACTTGAATGAAACGAGTCAGTGTGCTCGTCTGCCATTGTGCATTACTCATTGTGGTGGCAACCTGAATGAAACGAGTCAGTGTGCTCGTCTGCCATTGTGTACTACTCATTGTGGTCTCCAACAAAATGAAACGAGTGATTTTACTCGTATTCCATCGACCATGAGCCCTCTGAATGAACTCAATAGGCGCGTTCGTCGAGTATTCTCATTAAAATACAAGAAACTGGACCCTTGGTAGTTCGTTGTTTTACTACACGCAGTACAACCTCTAAAAAATGTAATGCAAAGGTACACTGTCGCAATGTTGCATGGTTATTAACATATAACCCACATAACGTGCTTTCAAACAGGAAAAGAAAAGAGAAACTTCAGATACACAAAAGAAAGATGACCAAAGGAACAGGACAGAAGGGTTCCTCTTCCTCTTTCCCTCCAGCTCCTCTCGTGTTAGACCCTACATGGTTCCCGTTAACCTTTTTCTTGGATCGCCTGTCACACACGTTCATCAAAACCTCACACTGTCCCCATCAATTAGTATTGTAGCATTCATTTATAAGCAAATAATGTCACATTTGACTGTAAACCTAAAATAGCTCGAACGCACTTCCTAATCTGCGTTTTCTTCTAGTTTATAAATTTAGTTTACGTTCTAATTCACTTCGTTCAACCGAACGTAAATTATTTTACACTTTATATTCCAGACATCAAACTGCAACAGAGTAGGATGGATACTCTTACAGAGTAGCACGAGTTTATTTATTTGTGACACACTTTAACCTTATAGATGCACTTGTGTTCCATAACTAAATACATTATCCATTGTAGTATACCAAATACTTAATCGACTGAAAAACGTTAAGCTTACTCCGTACAATACTTGATATTGACCATTACAAACCCAAAAAGTTTGTTACTTCTAATCTTTTTTGAATATCCTCATGTACATACATGTCTTTTGAGATGTCGCATTTCCAGCGACGGTGGATTTTAAGAAGCCTGTCTGAAACCGTGTTATTACTGTTCCTTACAACCGATGTTATACCCCCCGACCTAAGGCTATGTAGTCTGTACTCTTTTGGGTTATACCCCAGCCCTTCTAAGCACTCCTTAAACATCTCAAGGCATCTCGAATACGAGAGACCGATTTTGCAGAGTGAATACGACTTGGACTTTCTATGAAAACGTATACGGCGAAAAATGGGAAGTTCTGACAACTGACATGCCTCCTTTCGCACGTTTTGATACTTCTGATAGGTAAATTGCGGTGCTTACACTATCGTATGGTAGTTCTATTTGAATGTCATTAATTCTAGACCACTGAAAAAACTTCTTGATTTCACCCAAGTAACTCTTCTTAGTCGAATTCGCTTTAGAGCAAACCAGCTGCTTGATCGCGCCTTGTCTGAAGCCTTTCAACTTTTCTGGGACGTTAACCCAACATTCACTCTTTTCCACAACCTGGAATTAAACACATGACTCTCATCGATTTGGACCAGTGTCCAAAACCTCATACCGTAACCACTCCCTGGGCCCGTGCCCTATCATCATCTTTGCAATGCCTCGTACATTTAAAGCCAGTGCCTTCTAAAAAATACCTAAGCTTACAGCCAGTGCTGTCGCTTACTTTCCAAATTACTGACATATCATACTGTCGCTTTTGGAGAAATTGATAAGTGTGGCAATTATTCTCCCCTTAAACCGTTCTGATCCTAACAGTGAATTCTTGTTGCGTCCATGCTCCAGTACCTCGTGACCCTCGAAAACTCGATAGTCTACCTTGCAACACTCCTGATACCTGACCAATAAAGGCCAGAAACTTGCCGATGGCCAAAAGGGCACAATAAGTGTACCAACGGCTTTTTGCTGCCTCATGTAATGCAACGTTCTTGATATTAGACAAACTGGAGGAACTAACGAAAAAATCTATCCCAACGCATCCTGGCGTCCAGAAACGTGAAAAGAACCTTTCGAGCTTGTGATTATAATGGTTTGCAAAACAATCGTTAGAGTGTGGCCCCCACAGAAGTGAGTTCTATACGCTCGAGTAACGCGCGCGTAATTTGCCAATCATCTATATCGATTAGCCTACTGAGAAAATCTGCTCTTTCCACTTGTGTTCGTGGTACCCATTGTATATCAAGAAGGATTTTTCGTTCAATGCAGATTCTAAAAATTCGTATTGCTATCGCGTGTAAATCTCGTTTCATGCTCCCTACTTCCACAATTTTAGCCGCTGCCTGATTGTCGGTAAACCACTTCACATGAGAATTACTTAATGCCGCTTCAAATGATTTCAATGCAAACTCAATTGCATACAATTTCCTCCATGTTGAGCTTTTTCCCCTCTCCTCCTCTGTCCACATGCTGTGACAGATATACTCTTGGTTCAATATCGTGTGACCGCTGCAGCCAGTGCTGCTTGCGTCTGAGGACACAACGCAATTGGGCGTACTGTGGCAAAAACAGAATCTTATATTTGATCTCTTTATATTCTCTTTCCAGAACAAGATTTCATTGATCGAATATTCGTCGAGCTTAAAGACCGACTCCCAACCTTGGGACGCGGCAATCGACATAGTGTCTCGTCATTATTCTGCTGATATTACCCACCACTGCCCCCATGGATATGATTTTACCCTTAAAAGACGCCAGCTGTCTTGCCGATATGACATAATTACTGCTCTCAATACTTTCTATGTGCTTGAGTATTTTCTCTACCCTGTTTTGCGTAACACTAATTAACCCCTCTATGGCGTTCCAACATAAACCCAACCATGTAATAATTTGTTGTGGTTCCCATACGCTTTTTTCCTCATTGGTCACGAACCCCGCTAGATCAAGATCATGTCTCAGTTGCATTGCGAGGTTTTTACTTTCCACGTAATCTCCCTCTAATATGAATCCGTCGTCCAAGTAGATAGCTACCTTAATTCCCTGTAATCTTCAGTACTTTTCGATAGGCCGCACGCACTTAGTGAATATGTATGGGGCTGTCGACAACCCAAAAGGTAATACCGTAAACCGACACAAAGTATCGAAGTTTTTCTGACCTCTGGAGCTTCCAAGCCAGCCCTAGGTAAGTTTGATAATTCCTTTCTATCTCTATGTGATGATACCCACTTTTAAGATCGAACGAGAACATATATGACTCTTTTTCGAAATAACGTAGCCCAACTTTCCAATCTTCATACTTAAAACTATGCTTTTTCAAACATTTGTTGACATGTCTCAGATCCAAGATAAGCCTTTTCTTTCCGTTATGCTGGACTGAAACTGAAAGGGAGTTCACCACTGTTGGTGGCGACTCCACCTCACAAATACGATCGGTTTTTATAAGCTCTAGCAGTGCATCCTCCACGAAATCCTTGTGTTCTATAGCTGACCTGTTGTTTGGTAGTATTTTAGAATGCGGCAGACGCACAAAGGGGAGTTTATACCCATTGCGAATAACCTCGAGAATAAATTTAGACGCACCTATGTTTTCGAAAAATTGAATATTCTTTCTTAGCCTGCCCTTTACTTTAATAATATTATAACGGTCAGAGAACTCGTAATGTTCATTTACCTCGACAAGGTCGTTTACAAAAACATCCTTATTGTTGTTCCTCTAACATAGAACGCTCCTCCCGGATAATTTCCATAACTTCTGCATTCTCTGGCCCAGTGGCCCAACTTGTAGCATTTATAGCAACGTTGACCATACTCTGCACGGCCTTTAACGAATAAATCTTCAATAATTTAATACCAACACACTCACTGAATTACTGATTGTTAGTCTGGGATAGGGTGGGCGGGCGGGCAATTCAACTAGCGTCGTAGGTTTAAACTCGTGAGCTACTTGCGAGAGAGAGAGAACTTGAATATTACTCACCTACTCTTAAGTAGACCAGCTGAACAATAGTCAGTCCCTTTGGGAACACCTTTGTTCCCTGTTTACAGATAAGCATTGTTGAGAACAATAGACACTGAAATACGTTCCATACCGATTGAAAATACATATTCAATGAGCCAACGAGAATCGGGAATCCACCGGTTGATGTCAGTCAGGGCCTTTTCGCCCAGACCCAAACTCAGGGAATACGCCTGGGAACGAGATTGTTGAGCAGAAACTTGAACAGTTACTGTTGAACCTACCCTGCGAGCAGAGGCACTTCGATCGTCCTAGATAAGTCGGGAAGTGCTCGCAATCTCGAACTCGGTTATCTCGAACTTCCCGCTATCTCGAAATCAAACTCATTTCTTTTGAATTGTTTCTTCAGTGATGTACTATATGTTGTCTCGAAACCCCGCTACCTCGCACTATTTTTCGTTTACCTGTATATTACAAGTAAATGATCTCGAGGGCAATTTTGTACAGGCACTAGTAAATTTTTCAAAGACGGCAAATTGCGCTACAGGTTCGTGCAATTTTTTCGGTCTTTAAAAAAAGATTACATGTGTTCATTTATTAAAAGTTACACTCGCAAATTTAGTGACAGTCACAAAGACCTTCAATTTTTCTTTTCGGTGGGTAAGGGTCGAGAATGTTCAGGACAGTATAACAAAATTTTCAGTACTTTCTGGGTATGTAATGAAAAACAGAAATGTGTAGCTTGTATTGACATTTTTTAATAAAACCAGTTACACTAATAGTTAATAAATTATTTTCTTCCGTCTTCCCACACGGTTCATTCGATACTACAGTTGGTAGAGCGGAGGACTGTAGAAGATGTGGGTGAAATCCTTACGACGCTAGTTAGAATCTTGCTCGAAGGAAAGTTTTTTCTTTCTAGATCTTTTTTTTTTCTTTTCAAATTGGATGGTGGCCAAGTTTTTGTTGCAGACGTTTCAGTTTGTTAAAAGTGTAGAGTCTGTTCTCTCGAATTCTCCAGGACGTTCATGGTTCAACGACTGGTTATGTGACACAGCAAAATTAATAATAATAATAATAATGATGATGATAATAATAATTTACTACTTTAAATAGCACGTGTTTACATATCCTGATCAATAGTGCTTTGCAATCATATATTTAAGAGAAAACGAAAATACAATCACCATAAAAAATTAAATAAAGTTATAAATTATTCTTAAAAAGATAAGTTTTAAGTCGAGATTTAAAACTGTCAAGTGATCTTGCTTGAAGAAGCTCCTAGGGTAGGCCATTCCAGAGTTTCGGAGCTGGTGCTGAAAAGGATCTTGCTCCCAATGTTGTAAACATCTTTCGCTTGGGATTGTCCAATAAGAGCTTACCAGTAGACCTAAGATGATATAATGAATTTGATTTTATACCAATAAGATCGCTAAGATAAGTTGGCGCTTGGCCATAATTACATTTTAAAGACAAAAGTAAAATCTTATAATCAATACGAAAAGAAATCGGCAGCCAGTGCAGCTCGTAAAGCGCCGGTGTAATGGGAGAAAACGTTCCCCATTTTAGCGATCTACGACTTTGGTAAACCAAACAATAAACCATTACAATAGTCAAGACGGCTGGTTATAAAAGCGTGAACCAAAGTAATTAAAGAATCCCTTAACAAGTTGTAGGCATTTGGGCCTTCTGGCCCATTTACAAAAATCTCTGGATAAATCCTGAAAAAATCATTCTTTAAGCCAGGAAAAAGCCACTGGGCATTCTTCCACATTTTGGAAAATCCCGGAAAAATAATTTTTTTAATAAAATCCAGCAATAAATTCAGGAAAGCCTTTGGAAAAATCTTGATTTCATCTAAATCCAAAGGCTAATCCGGACAGAATCAAAATCTAATCAGGCTAATAAGGGCAGAATCAAAGTCTAATCCCTCCTCCAGATGGCCCCGACAAGAATTTTGCGTACTGATAATTTAGTGCGGGTAGGTAAACTCGCCACACCCGCTGCTGTCACAACCACTCGCTTACCGACCCAAATTATAGTATATCTTAAATAACTTCTCAACGTAAGTCATTTAAAGGGACACTGTCACGGGTTGACTTGCGCAGTAGAGCGCACTTATGTTGACACGCTGGGACGTTGTTTTTTTCGTTCGCCATGATTGAGTTGCCGGCAAGTGGAAATAATTTGCATCTGTTTTGCATTTTACCGGTTCTTTTGAAATTCCAGTGATTGAGGAGTCTGTTTCCTTTGTTTTGGAAGCTATGTCTACTTTCTGCAAGTGCAAAAGTGCTTCCACTACGAAGCGAAAGGAAAATAGTTCTAGCGGATGCCTTTGCGAAGGAAGAATTGTGCTTTGCGGTATCGATTGAAAATGTGGAACCACAAATAAACCTTGGAGAAACAAGGTATGCGTGCAGTTGAATTCTTAAAAAATTCGCCTGTCTGTTTTTTAAAGCTGGGAAAAGGAGAATTTCTTTATAATTGTACTAGCTACATTTTCAGGACTCGCAAGATTCGCCTCTGCAACCGATACACGAGCACGAAGAGTGAGACCAAGAATTGACGGATTTCGTCTCCAATCAGGTTCTTTGGACGTTGATACAGAGGAACAACAAAAAATCAAAGAGAATAACGATGTGAAGGTACTTTCCTCTTGCTTGGTCTTTTTTGATGCACTGATTTTTATAGATTTTATCTGAATACTTATTTTTATAAATAGATTCACAATAATTTCTTACTCCATTTATTGGTTTGTTGTTTTGCACTTGATGTCATGCAGTTTATTCTGCTTTATCAGTCGGTAAAATAGATACGTCCATTGTTTTTGCATTTGCCATGGGCATGAAAGCACTATATAATCCCTAAAAGGACAGTGGCACATCTGCATGTTGCGGGCAGTACATTTGCAAGTAAATATTTATGGTATAAATTATGACAGTATTTTCTCCTGTCAACTTTATGACAGTTCACTGGAATAGTAAGTTTACTGTCTTTCCGATTGCTGTGTTGCCATGCATTTGAGTTACCTGTAGAGCTACACATTGCTACTACTGATTCTATTATAATTATTTGGATTATTTTGTGAACTTGATTTTAATGAAGTCTTTTGAAATACCAACAGGAGTTCATTTTCACCCTGGATGATGCAATGATAAGCTGAGGTAACCCAGACAGCTACAGCTACAGCCAACCCTGCCCCACCACTGAGCACAATGGCAAAAGCTTTGTGTGTCTGTGATATGTACAGAACCATGTCACAGGCCATAGAAAACAAATGCAGTCAGCAGAGCAAGTGCATAACAACCACATCCCAGTTTGCAAAGTTATACCCTGATACTGATGTCCTTGAACTTGCTATTAGAAGTGTAGGTGACATTAAGAATGACAGCCAAGTCAATAGTACTTGCACATTCAGGAAAACTGCCTATCATCAATTTATATTGGCCTGACATAGTTATTTGGTCAAAGAAAATAGGCATGTGTGTCCTTCATGCGTTGTTTTAAAAATTAGAGCTTGGAATACCCATCAGTCACTGGGATTTATATGGGGTATTGGGAACACTAACTGTTGAGAGAGCACTACTTCCTTGTTACAAAGTCTTCCAAAACATGTTTCTTGCAGTGATGATATTTCAACATGCTTTTATTTATTTCTCTTACCAATTTGGTATAATGTGCACTAGGTCATATCACATGTAAATGAATGCATTCTAGAAATTTATATTTATTATTGAATTATTATTACATAATTTACTATCCCAAAATCAGATTTGGGCAATCTCTTATGCATTGATTTATTTGAATAAATGGAACATTAATAATAATCATAGTTATGTATTCATCAGTAATTTAGAAAATCTTATATTTATAAATGTGAACATGGAACTCTGACATTGACTTTTGCTCAAATAATTTGTCATAACAATAGTGAATATCAAAGCACAGTCCCTTTTGGAAAAAGCAATTATTGCATATTAAAGGCTTCAAAATATAACATAACCCCCATGACGCAGGGGAATTTCTGAAAGGGGTTATACACTGCAATTACACAGGATAATATCTGCACATTCATGCAGAGTTTTTCATTGTTATGGTGCTGTACCATTTTGCTGTTCTTTGGATGGAGGGTTCTCACTACGTTCCTCGGTGGCACTTGCTGCAGACTTGAAATGCAGATCAAACCTACTTTGGTCATTTGATGAAGGAGGAGCCTTTGCAGCAATTGTGGGTGCCAAGAAACGTGGGAAGCTTGTAGTGAGTGACATGTTTCCATGCTCCTCCTCCATACTTGCTGCAGTTGTTTTGGTTGCAACACTGGCAACATCACCACCCTGATTTTCCTGACCATCACCAGTACCCACTTATGTATCAAGTAGCAGGAGTTCATCATCCTTGCCATAGGCAAATCAGCATTTGTGCTGTAATGCACACTGAGAAAAATAGAAACACAAATACAGTATAAAGAGGGGACCACTGTCATAATAACCATACATAAAAAAGGGTGAGTACAAATAGCAAATATTAAATCATGTGAAGATTTCACTAAAACTGAATTCCACCCATTTTTACAAGTTATTTTATTCTCATTTCACTTATTCAAGCCTAACATTGCACGTTTAACACAACAGTTCTTCAAAGAGGTATGAAGAAAAATACCTACATTGAAACATCAGAGTCACTTTCATTTTCATCGTCCTTCTAACAAATCAGCATTTTGATTGTAATCCACACTAAGAAAAAATGGAAACACAAATACAGAGTAAAGGTGGAAGTACTATCATAATAACCATACATAATAAAGGCTGACCAAAAATAATAATTATCATGTAGATATTTCACTAAAGCTGAATTTCACCTATGTTTACAAGTTATGTTATTCTCACTCACTTATTCTAGCCTAACATGAAACATCTAACACAACAGGTCTTCAAAGAAGTATGAAGGAAAATAGATATTTGAAACATTGTGAATGTTGTCCTGGTTCAGTTCTCTAATGGCAGAGTCAAAGAGCTCCCTAAAACGTATTGGCAAAGACAACATTTTAATACATGAGCAACACATACAAAACCATTACAAACATGCAACTAATATTGCAGAATAATTGTCATTTTAAATTATTCCCATGTTTTAATAACGTAAAATGAAACACCAGGACAACTGTGATCTGTATTTCCACATGAAGCGAAAATAATTTTGTACAAACTTTCAACATGCAAAATACATACTAGGATACATTTATTAAGAAAATATGCCCTTTTAACGAGTTGAAGGTTTTTGCAAAACATTTTATATATACACTCTACATTTATTATATTTTTCTTTGGAAGGATAGTAACACTTTAAGCAATCGCACGTGTCAGGTACGTGTTGTTTTCGTTCGCCAAACGCAGCTGTTGAGACACTCAAAATATCTTCCATTTCCCTGAAAGAAAAAAAAACAATAACTTGATAACGTAAATGAAACTTTACAAGGAACATAAAACAAACGGTTATGAACGCAAGTCGTACCTTCGACGATATTCGAGAGACAACAAATGCGCCGCGAAGTCGGAAGTCTCGTAGCCTGCATTATATTTTGCTTGTAGCCACGACTTGAATATCCTTCCTTCCAAAAAATACACTTGTGGTTCCTCAAACACGCTTTGTTATATTCACCTCTGTCTTGAATCTTTCGTATTCGTCCCGAGTTACGTTTACCACCACGCATCCGGCACCCATCCAGACCCTCCACTTGTCGACGCCATCTTGAATTTGTGAATGCAGAACTTGAAAAAGTCAGGCTGACTTTTTCAAGTTTCGATCGCCCGCGAGAGCATGCGCAAACCGTGACAGTGTCCCTTTAAAATTGATAGAATATCCAGATTGGCAGTAGACGGATTAAATGTTAGCCGATTAAGGGTGTTTTCTGCTCTTAGTCCATAACCCGTTCGAGAGAAATGATTTGGTTCCAATGATTAATTTATTACGTAATCCATATAAAATTGAAAAGAGTGTCAATTTTAGTATGATAGTTGAAACAGTTAAGTCATACCAGCAACAGATAAGTTGGATCAATGAATGGTTAAGAAAAGCAAAATATTGGAATGTTTATATACCCGCCATGGATATTATATGAAAATTAGCTTAAACTGTTGGCCGGGTTGTTTTCAAACCCCGTCCTGATAGATTTTAATCGGATTTTGATTTTGATTTTTGGGATTTTGATTTTGATTTTTGGGATTTTGATTTTGAGTTTTGGGATTTTTATTTTCATTTTTTGATTTTGATTTTGGTTCTGCTCTGTGATTTGCTTGAACTTGTTGAGTTTTCTTATGATCTGATTTTGGGATTTAGATTTTTATTTCTTAGGATTTTTAGGATTTTTTTGATCCGATTTTTGGGATTTGTGATCCCATTTTTGGGATTTTTGATCCGATTTTGGGGTTGAGTCTGGTTTTGGTGGATTTTCCTGGTTTTTACTAGTTTTGAGTGGTTTTTAGGTATGGATTGGATTTTAATGGGTGCGCCAGAACCGGCACATTTATACTACTATCTACTATTATTGTTTTCAAGATAAGAAATACATGTAATAATTTTGCCAGTGAAAATGTGAGTCCAGTTCGCTGGACGTCAAATTTTAGTTGATTAGAAAATCGTAAAGGAAACCGCACCAGAAACCAAAATTTTTCGTCCGCCAGAATAACCACTCGTCACTTTCCTAGCATACGGTTAGTAAATTTTTTTTGGTAATAAATTTATGTCCTATATACACCAAATGGATGACCCTCATAAAAATCCCACTACCATATAAGGAAGACATATGGGTAATTGACCAAGCGTGAGGTCAAGATGGCTGGATATTGGCTAAGTTCTTTTTTTGCGTTTTTATGGACCGAGACGAAGTCGAGGTCCATAAACACGCAAAAAAAGAACAAGGCCAATATCCAGCCATCTTGACCGAACAAGCTTGGTCAATAAAGGATTTATTATATGGGATAAAACACCAAAAAATGATCCGTGTACGTGTTTATTTTCAAGGACTGAAAAGGAAGCCCGTTACATGCAAAAATCAAGTTTTCTCGTTTTCCAGCTCCATCGATACACAAACCACAGGAAATCTTTAACTGTCACGGAAAAGATTTTTCAGAGAAAAACTAAGAAAGAAAATTTTGGTAAACCGGCTTTCGCCTCGGATGAATTTTCCTTGCGGGACAAAGCCCTTATCCCGAGCGGGCAAGATAGCTCCATATTGCCCGCTCGGGTAGCCAATCACAGCGCGAGATTCAGTTCATCTTGCCCGCTCCGGAGCTAGTCATATAATAAATGAAGTTATTACCATCTCTTAGAGCCCAGTCTACCCGTAAATTTGCTAAGTTCAAAACAAAGATGGCGGAGTATGAGTGATTAAGGACCTGAATTGTCTAGAATTGCAGTATTTCCTCCTCAGAACTAGACATCCTGGAGATGGATCTTCTTGTTACAGTGCAGAAAGAGCTGGCAATGGAGGAAAAGTGCATAAGAATATCCTTTTTACTTTTGTAATTTGGTTGATTTGTTTTGAACCTTTTTATATGTACGTGACTTGGATTTTAATAATTGCGGCTTAAATTTATATAACAAGGATTTCAGCCTGGGATTAAAAGCATTTTCCCCACTACTATAGTGAAAACGTTTAATACTAGCGGAGTCCTAAAAAGGTTGCATTCAGGTTTTATCATAACAACTGAATCTGTTTTCATCTGCAGCCCGCCGAGAAAAAGAACCTGTACTGTACATGTACTTAGTACCTCTTGCCAACGCGGTAAACTTATTGATTTTGTAGTTTGGAAGGAACTTTTATGAAATGACTGACTGGTCGACAACTGGCTTTCATCAGAGTTTCAAGCAGTGGCAGTTTACTAGAGTCCATTGACCCTTTTTTGTGTAAAACAGTTGGAGTTGGCGATAGCTGTCAAAATTCTTTTGTAAGCATGGAAAACATTGCTGTGACCAGTGTGAACAAGGGGCTCGTTTTTCACTACTGTATCAATTTACCCATGGTGATCATTGTTAAATTGATGCAAGAAATAACCAGGCACTCTTGTTCACACTCAAATGAACCTGCTACACCTCGAATTGTGTATTCAAAGATGTTCACAACAAGCAGATGATAACAGAATGTTTTCCCTTTCTTTATGGCGATATATCATCAATTATTTACGAGTGGAATTTCTTCCTTTTCTTTTACAAATTAATTGGCTTTACAAAGATATAATCCAGTAGCAGCATGGAACATTTTAACCTTGGTGAAGTGTTATGTACTATAATTAAGTGTTGAACTTCAATTTGACCCTCAGAGCCAATAATTGTGCCTTATTTCTTTTCTCTTGTCTGCACCTCTTCTTGTAAAAAGGGTTGAGTTTAAAAAAGGAAACAGTATGCTTGTACCAAGTTTACATAATGAATATCATAGTTGTCTTGTTTTCTGAAAGTTTGATATCACTAGATCTGTTTTCCTTGACGAAAATGTACTGTGTAACTGGAGAACTGTTGAAGGACAGTACTGTGACCAGCTGTCTTCTTGCACTTGTTGCTCGGAATGCAGACACTGCGTACCATTCTGTTATTTTTAATATTGGTAGGATTGGCTAAATTGCAGAATACCGGGCCACTTCATTAACTGATGAATAAGAATAGAGTCCACTGTAATCATTTATGCCTTGTTTTTCAAAAGCCCAAGGCACATGTAAATGAAGTTGCCAGGTATTCTGCAATTTCTCTGGTAGGATTATTTACTTTGAAGAATCAACAAGTGCTCAGTATATAAGGATTAAGAGACACTAACAGTGAACATTGAACCCCAGACTTGTATTTAAATGACATGTGCTCTTTTGTTTCTAAGTTTGCTTATTTTTCAGTGGGTAGGGGGCATTTCCTATCAAAACAACTCTCTTACCATTCTGTATGTGTTGGCCATTCGAGGATCTTTTTCCTATGCTACTGTTACCGGTATGTTCACATAATATTATAAGTTCTTCAATCTTTTCCTTCTACTATAGCTTATATTGCCCGTAGAAAACGTTTCTTCATGTACATGTATATAGAAAATGATTATTACTGTAATTTAATAGAATTTTAAATATATGTATATATATATAGCAGTTATTATTGTTATTATTATTATGAATCAATGCTTTTTTGATAATTGCATAACAAAATACTTTCACCTCTCTTGTGAAAAGGAAAACTAAAAATTATTATTTAAAACATATTTAAAAAGTCATCACAGAAGAATATCCTTATTCAAAGAATTTCAGAACCACTCAGGGAGTCAACAGCTATTGGGGAATCAGAAGACATTAGTTTTCTTTGTTAATAATCCCTATTGTTTGGGTCACACTTGCCAATTGTTGTAAGAACTGTACTCAGTAATTCTCTATTCAAATAAAATTAAATTTTTCAGATCCATCGGCAATTCAGGACAGAGATGGTAGGTTCCCTTGCTGGATGAGTTTTCATTAATTTAGTCTATTAAGTAAGATACAAAAAGTGGGTGATTTGCAATTGGAGTTCTGACTTACTGTAGTTTATCACAGGCTGCATGTAGTTTATCATAGGCTGCATGATACTGTTGCTTGGTTTATATTGCGAACCATATTTGTTCTACGCAAATGAAATCACTCGAATGTCCTACAATCGAAGGCGTCTGGCTCAGAGTGAATATTAATTCCACCCAGTTTGTTATCGGTACCATTTACAGACCACCTTCAAGTGTTGATTTCTTCAACAATTTCCATAAAACATTGGAAAAGGTTTGGCTCTGATTTACGAACGTGCTCATCGTTGGCGATTTTAACTGCGACTATGCTCAGCGAGTCGGCAACATCGTTCCATCTACCTTCGGTGGTAAATTACAATCCTCTCTTCTACAATTTAACTACTCCGTTATCAACGATCAACCAACTAGAGTGACTGGTGATTCATCTACCTTAATTGACCTTGTAATCGCTAGTAAGTGCGGTTTGGTTAAGAACACAAAGACTCTCGAATTGGGAATCTCCGATCATATGTTAGTGCACGCATGCATGCGCACAAAAGTTCGAAGAGATCCTCCGAAGATTGTCAAAGCGCGCAGCTTTAAACGTTTTAACCGAGAGATGTTCATGAAGGATATTGAATCAGCTCCCTGGTCTGTGTGCTCGTCATTTGATGATCCGAATGACTGCTATTGGGCATGGCAGCACATTTTTAATGTCATTTGCAACAAGCACGCTCCGTATAGAGAAATCAAGCTGAGACATCAGTCTCTCCCGTGGATTACCCCACAGATACGCCATAAGATGAACCTTAGATTCAAAACTCTAGGCAGAGCCAAGGAATCAAATGAGCCTGATCTATGGGCGAAATACAGAAAGCTCAGAAATCAAATCACACAGGAAGTTAGAGCCGCCAAATGTAGTTATTTCAGTGATTTGTTCAACGAAGTGAAGGAGTGCAAATCCTACTGGAAGCTGATAAAAACTGCCACCTGTGAACCGGCCAAAAGGAAGCCTATTGTCGGGATCAGAAGAGAGGACGGTAGTCTTGAAACCTCTGATCAAGGCAAAGCCAATATTTTGAACGATTTCTTTTCCTCTGTTGGCGAAGAACTTGCTAACGATCTTCCTTCCTTCGATCCGGCAACCAGTGCCTCCCATATTTCTCGAGTCACGCCTTCTATCATGAACATTGACTTAAGTGACACCAAAATCGCTCTAGGCCTGAAGAACCTTAAGCCAAACAAATCTTGTGGACCAGATAATGTTGCACCTAAATTATTGAAGCTCGCAGGCGATGCAATTGTGCCGTCGTTACGATGTGTTTATCTTGCTAGCGTTTGTAACAATTCGATTCCTGCGATGTGGAAGTCTGCCAACGTCTCTTGCCTGCATAAAAAGGATGATGAATCTGACAAGACTAATTACCGACCGATCTCTTTGTTATGTGTTCCAGGAAAGTTAATGGAGTCTTGTGTCGTTTCAACAATTACGTCGCACATTGCTGATCACGGTCTCAGCAACAAACATCAGTGGGCGTACAAACAAGGCCACTCGACAGAACTATTACTGGCTAAAATGTCCGAGGATTGGAGACGTGCTCTCGACAACAATCAAACGGTTGGAATCGTTTTCGTTGATTTTAGAAAAGCATTTGACTCCATCTCGCACCCTCTTCTGCTAAAGAAACTTCAGGGGCTAGGGATTGCCGGTGACCTATGGTCTTGGATTAGCAGTTATCTGTCCGAGCGTTCACAAATAACAATAGTAAATGGGGAGAAGTCTAGTCCTCGTTCTGTAAAGTTCGGTGTTCCACAGGGATCAGTTTTAGGGCCCACACTGTTTTCTTTGTATTGTAATGACTTACCTGATATCATCAACGATAATGATGGTGTCATTCACATGTATGCTGACGATACTACGATGTATGTAGTGGCGACTTCTCCAGCTTTGGTCATTATGGCCTTAAATAAGATTTTAGCTTTACTTTTCGAGTGGTGTTGCCGTTCTCTTCTAACACCACATCCCGGTAAAACCGAGTTCATGTTACTAAGTCGTAGTCGCTTTGTTGGCCCACTACCGGGTTTAAAGTTTGGTAACTGTTACATCGAGCAAGTCACGTCCTCCAGATGTTTAGGTTTTTACCGATTGGGGCCAGACTTGACTTTTATTTTAAGGTTATTTTACCTTCGGTGACTTATGGACTCTTAATTTGGGGCTCATGTGGCAAGACATTATTTGGCAGCCTTGAACGTATTCATGTTAGGGCTGCAAAAATTATCCATGGCCTTGACTGGAATATGTCTTCTGAGGACGTCCTTACATGCACCAACTGGAAGTCACTCAAACATATTTACTTGAAACGGGTTCTTCTTTTTGTTCATAACTGCTACCATGGAAACTCCCCGGTTCCTCTCAAAGAGCTGTTTAACAAACGCACCCCAAAATATAACTTGCGACAGAAGATGTGCGTTTCGCTGCCCCGTCCAAGGACTGAATTTTTAAAGAAATCTATTGCGTACCGTGGCGCCACCTTATGGAACTTTTTAAGTAATGATATTAGGGCAGAAGATAATGTAAATAGTTTTAAACGTAAAGTAACCAAAAGTAATGTTTTAGACAATTTCACTTTATTCGATTAGCTTTTTTTTTTTTTTTTTTTTTATATATATGTATATATATAATTTGTAATTTTAACGTTTTAGATTTTACACGACCACATCAGCAACGCTGTATTTTAAACTATCGTGTCTAAATAAATGCTTTTATTATTAGAATTGGGTTACTAAATGAAAACACACATGATTCCCTGCAACTCTGAGTTTCGTGCTTACGCACTCATCAGGCAGATTTAATGAAGAAAACCGTATCAGCTAGTATATATATATATATATGTTTACAATAAGTAGAACAATAGGAGAAGCTGCGCGTTAATTACAATAGGTGAGGAAGGCGGATCTATTAGAACAAAGGGATGTGTGAAGTAAACTGTCTAAACTAAAAACTAAAAGCGTAGGGGCGTAAAACAATAGTTCAGTATTGTATAGGATGAGCGTCAATTGTTCTTTAAGTAAAACTTGTTTTCATGTCGGCACTTGGAAATAAGTTCAGATCGTTTGTTCAGGAGATTGTAATTGCTGTGTTTGATAATATAAAGTTTTTCTGCTAGGCATAAGTCACATCGTTTACTTGAATTATTGTAGGGGCGAGCTCTTGCGATGATAGACCATTTAGTTGTGAAATTGATGTTGCTGTCTTTGAGTTGCCAGATGTACTTTGATAATTCAGTGCTGTTAGAAAGTTTTCTGTGGGTGAATGTAGACTTGTGTTGGGTATATCTCTGTTTAAAAGTTCCTTCAGTCAGTCCAATGTAGTTCTTGGTTGTAGTTTGATTAGATGTCGTAGAGGTTACTTGTGCGTTGTAGATGAGGCTGGTGGTTAAGCATTTATTGTCGAGAGGGTAGTTTCGTTGAGATCTGCAGTTACATAGCTTGTCGCTGCTGTCGTTGTTGCCATTATTAGATAAGATTTTCTTGTTATGCTTGCTTATGATGGCTCCCATATTCTCCATACAGCTATAGCTTACTTTAATGTTGTTCTTGTTGAAAAGGGTGTGATACTTGTGTTGTCGAGGAAAGTGTTTAGATACAAGCTTGAGGAAGACTTTGCCGATGTTAGTTTTCACGTTGCTGCTGAATGGAGGATTATACCAGATAATGTTACGCTTGCGGTTTCGTCTTGGTCGAGTTGCTTGTCTATGTTTGTTATAGGAAAGGCTTGTTGTGTATCCACTGGATTTGAGGGCGTCGTCATAGGTAGTTTTAGCTTTGCTAAATTCGTCTTCGTTGCAGGAGATGTCTGAGATTCTACGGTTAATGGAGTCGGGTAGTTGCTTGATGATGTTAGGGGGATGGTTGGATCTAACGTTGATATATAAAGGCTGGTTGTTAGGCTTTCTGTAGGGGTAGTATGTTCCGTTGTTGAGGTTGAATGTGACGTCGAGGTAGTTGACAATCTTGAGGTTAGTTTGAATTGTGATGTTCAGTCCGTGAGTTTTAAAATGTCTAGTGATGTCCTTTCTAATTTTGTTGGCTTTTATTATTATTATTATTATTATTATTACGTTTGCAAAGCAATGTCTGTTACTGTTTTAATAAACTGTTAGAATTGAAGTAAATAAAGTCATGTGATTATCTGCCCATGACATTCTACTCCTTTAGTCGTACACAGTAGTATGGACTACTGTTCTAACTTACAACTCTGCAGTGTAGTTCTCTTAGCTTATTGGTAAAATGAATCTCAATAACAAAGGATCTTAATTTCATCCAGATATTGTTAGGTTCCAGATTTTAACTGATGACCAGATGAAGCTTGTTTTTGATGTGGGAAAGACTGATAAGGGGAAAGGTTTCCTACTTGAGTTAAGCAAAGCCATTGGAGGTGAGTAATATTCTTCTCAGTGCTAAACACACACTAACACCTATGGAGCTACGCTGGCCAGGTCTATTTTAGCTGTTGACCTGAATCGTCTCTATTTGAATTGACTGTTTCTATTTAGGGATTGTGAATATATGAAAGCTTTCATATTTGTGAAATGCAAGAGAAAGATTTAACAAATTATGACCATAATAAATTTTATCACAGTACATTACACATAAGCAACTTTAATGGACAGTCCTCTCGTAACTTCCTTCTTTGTTAGTTTATCGGCAGAAGGCGCACATGGTTGGTGTACCTGAATTCAAATGGCTGGACAGATACAAGCAGAGGATTGTAAGAAGCAGTTTTATTAGCACAGGTACATGACAGTATGGAATACTGATATGTTGGATATACTTTGTAAAAAGTACCGTAACAAAACAAGTGTTGTGTCACATAATATTGAGGAACCTGTATGGTGTTGTCATTTTTTCCTTAAATAAATTCTTTGATTTTTGTGTAAATAATCAGTAATAATTAATTAATGTGGGCCTTGTAGCCAAAATTTTCTTCATCAATACAGAACTGACAATTACTGTACATTAACTGTAAGTGTTACACTAGCACACTTTGCATTCAGTGTACAGTCAAATGAACAGTCATAAAATTATTTTTAGTGAATATAATAAATTATTTTGATAAATGAAATTATTAATTGCTAAATGTGGATTATTATACTCTGTTGGACAGATGACTGGCCCTGGAATCACCTTGGAGGTTCCACTTTGGGTGGGGCAGAAGTTGTGACGGGTACAATTTGTATGTTACACAGTATTATTAGAACTTTTACCTGCATGTGCACTATAAAGCTACGTTATTATTTTACTTGTACAATAAATGAGACAAGAGCAGTGCAAAATACACTGCCAGCAAAACAGCTGAGGTTACTTGCATGTACTTTTACATGGTCAGGATTTTCTTATGGGGGTGGTGGAGGGAGCAAGCTAACATTGATTTGATTTTGTCCTAACAGCCATACAGCCTGGTTCCAGGCTATGAAGAAAATTGCCCTTCATTAATAAACACCAGACCCTAATTAAACACCAGCACCGTTTAAACACCAGGTCAAAACTGCCAATTTCAAAATAAATGCCGGGGGCATTTAATTGAGAAAATATGGTAGTTTTCCAGATCGAAGCTTTCTAGACACCCATTTTTTAACATTATAATGAGGCGAGGGAAGTAGCTTGTATCATCTCTGAAATTCACATTCGTAATTTTGTTGAAAGGACATCATCTTTAATTTTCATTCAAAAATCTTTGCCTTTGTAATGGCAGTTTCTTAAATTTACAATAAATTATATTAAGTACAATAAATCATCATGAGACAGTGAAAGTGCAGATTTAGATGACCATGATCATGATGGTCAAAAAAAGTTATCATTATCACCAAAATCTGAACTTTCACTTTCTCATGTTAATTTATCATGTTTATCAATATTTGATATGGTGACAGTGATTGTAAGCTTTATTTTATTGTATTGTGACATCTGGTAACAGTCAACTAGTTAAATGCTTAACTAGTATGTTTTCTTTTCAGAAAAGGAATCTAAACAGGAGGATGCTGCATTGGATTTGTTTGGGATGCCAGGCTTCTCACCATCACCAACCATACATCCGTCATCATCAGCTGCAAGTTTATCAGCCTCAGATGAAGTAGACAAGAGTGCTTCTGATTCACCAGCGTTACCTAGAAGGGCTTTTCTCTCTGGTAGTGTTGGTGCCAGAGATGGCTTCATTAAGCTCCATATGGCTGCAAGGGAATCTGAATACACCATTTTGAAACCATTCAAGTAAGATAATGATAATAATAATAATAATAATAATAATAATAATAGTAATAATAATAATAATAATAATAATAATAATAATAATAATAAGTGATGGTAATAGGACTACAATAAATACAATAAATTACAGAAATAACAACAAACATAATTACAGCTGCAATAAAGTTATATAAAAAAAATAAACTGCATGTTCTATGTAGCAGGACGGGAATGTTGACATGGGGTATAGTTTCTCAAATCTTGATAAGGTCAACACTGCCAACTTGGGAGATGTTTTCATAACTGAGAATCCAGACTCTTACTTGGAGCAAAACGATGTCTGTTTCTTAGACTAACATTAAAACTGCAATAACGTGTACATGTGTGTATCAGGCCTGATGCATGCATGTATGTGATGTTCATGATGCATTAATTACACGTACATACTGGTATTATTTTGGTTGTCTTAGTTCCCGTTTTGCACTGTACGTGCAGTTAAATAATACTTTCTTTAAACCTTTTGATTTGTGATTATTTTGAGCAGGATGAGAACTGGAATTAATCAATCAGATTTCTCCCTTATAGGTTAAATTTTTTTTTGTGTATGCACAGGATCTTTGTAGGAACATGGAATGTAAATGGCCAGTATCCATCTGAGGACCTTGGTCCGTGGCTGGCTGTAGATGGGGATTCCCCTGATGTATTCAGTCTGGGGTAAGATTTTTAGTCAACATACATTTTTAATTTATTGTCAAAAGGAATCATGTCATTGCAATTAAAGGAGAAATATCTTGTACATTTACGTCTTGATCAACCAATCAAAAGTAGAAATAAAACCAATTATAGTGAGGTTAAAGCGTTTCCTTGCACTTGATTGACGTGGCAACTAGATGTATTTGCTATGCATCTGTTGTCATTGGTTGATATAAATGCTTGGATTGGGTTTTATGAAAGTCAATCAATGAACAACTCTGTACTTATTGCAGAGGTCATGAGTTCGAATCCCGTTCAGGCCTGAGTTTTTTTTTGTTTTTTTTTTCAGGTTTTAATTTCACAGCTGCTTAAGTTGTGTACATAATCTGCAATTAATGTCATTACATATTACTTCGCAGTTCAAATATATGGTCTTTCATATATTCATTTGCATAACTCTGTACTTGATTGGCTTTTCTTCCTGGTTTATTTAATGCTTTTTAACCTTTGATGCGTCCTTTGCTGACACCAAACTGTACACTTGATAAGGAGAATGATATTGCTCAACAGTGACAAGTCCCTTCCTGTAACATAACTTATTATTGTTGTTCTTGTTGTTTGGTAGGTTTCAAGAGTTAGACCTGAGTGCTGGAAACCTGATTGGAAACCTTACTTCAAGGGAGGATGAATGGATAGTAATGGTGGAAAAGGGCTTACATCCAAAAGCTCAATACACCCGGGTACTGTCAACATTTGTATGATTTACATGTATAGTGTTATATTGAAAAACCAACACTTTTGAATAACTCAAAATTAGTCTGATCCAGTAGACTTTGTGTCTGTAACAATTGTACACCATGGTGACTTATTCCCAACTAGCTACCCAGTACTTACATAGGATCCAGGCTCGCAAAAGTTATGACAACAAACCCCTGACAAGAAAAGTGTTGTATTGAGTTCTTCTCCAGAGGGGACAGACTTTATTCCAGATGAAGAACAAGTCAAACTATGAATATAAAATAAGTCTCACCTTTAGAAGCAGCATTAACAAGCGATGAACAAAATACTTGTGCTATATATGATGAACTAATTCAAAGGGAAATTCAGGAAGCAAAAAAAACACAATACCAACAAAAGACAATTTACCGCTTTTCCCCTTACACAGCATGGAAAATTGTACCCAAGATCCAAAGGAAAGTTAAGAATATCCAGCAAAGAAATCTATCACAAAAACGATTTAGTATACATGTATGTAGCTGTGGTGCGTGGCAAAATGATTTTTATTATTCCTACCAATTATCATGGATTGAACTGACATACTCTAGTTCAGAAACAATTAAGTGTGAGTTCCTAGTCAGGCATATCCAAATATTGCCAAACATGTGAAAGCATGAGGCTGAAAACCAAGCTCTTTATTGTTTTGAGGTGTCACAGCCCTTACCAAAGCAAAAGTATGGGAATGGTATGGGACTGTTTGGGCCATATCTGACCCATAGGTGGGAATGGTATGGGAAGGTAACATGGGTATATGGAACTGGTATGGGGCCAAGTTTTACCAAATTTTTAACTATGGGAAATGCATGGGAAGAAAATTTGAGGCTTCCTATTTTATGGGAAGACTATGGGAATAAGGTTCCCATACACATCCCATACCAATAAGAATTCCCACAACTGTCCTTACCTATGGCATTGATATGGGACATTCATTCTGTACAGTATACCATAGATTACCCATACCAGCTGACAGATGTTCAATGTGCCCCATAGATTTCGCACTGTGAAAACTTTATGGGATTTCTATGGGACATTCACTCTCTGTATCTCAACTCTTCCAAGCTCTTGCTTCCCATAGATTTCCCATGACAATAGTTCTATGGGAAATCTATGGGATATCTCTGTGGTCATAATGACAATGAGAAAACACATGCCCACACATTGCATAATTGACAATTTTATTAATTGCACTGAGACAATATGTCCCTTCTGTAAACAGAGAGCAAAAAGCATTCATTATTCTGACAGGCTCTAATTTTTTTTACATGAAATGACCATAACTAACAAGTCTAAGAATATTTTACATGAGAGATTATTTTGAAAAGCAACACTCTGACATGCTTCCCTAATAAAAATAGATGAAAATTTCATTCATTTGAGTTTCTGTTCACCTACTCACTGTCATTATGTGTTACATGCCATAATTCAAGTGTTAACTCAAGTTTTATGAAACTTATAACAATATCAACATTCAGATACTGCATCATATTTTGCTGAATAATAGATCCCTCTAATTATCACTATGAACTGAAGTCTTTTTTTCAAAAAAGTTTTTCGTGTTTGAAAAATTAAGTTTGGTAGCAAAGATTCAAGGCTTTATTTTATTAAATGAAATCTTTGCAGACCGTAAGTAGCAAAATAACAAGCTACATGTTCCTTATTACATGAAATTTTTCCAGTGCCTTAACTTTGCGAATTTGGCGATTTTAAAATACTGTGAAGTTTAAGTGGCGTGAAAAACAAGTGTTGCGAACATGACATAATGTGAAAATTATGTGATGAATTA
This sequence comes from Ricordea florida, assembly GCA_949710005.1. Taxonomy (NCBI): domain Eukaryota; kingdom Metazoa; phylum Cnidaria; class Anthozoa; order Corallimorpharia; family Ricordeidae; genus Ricordea; species Ricordea florida. The sequence continues at coordinate 48,069,150 of OX453272.1, forward strand.
GGTAACAATCGAGAAAGAATAAGTTAGTTTAATAAATTACAGTTCGCAAGTCCAGTGAGCCTCTATTACTGCATGCAAATCATTGAATGCTTCACGTGTAAGCTTGTGCTTTAACACGAAAGATAGCAACAACGCAACACTTGAGCTACTTGTGATTGGAGCTCCGGAATAAATCATGTGTTCTGGAATGTTTTCGGAGTCTATTTCATCAGGGTTCTCACAGTCACTGAAAATGTCCGAGCAAGCATCCTCGTCTTTGACAAATTGTTCAAAACTGTTGGTATGCACGGAATCTAACAGTTCAAATTCGTCTCCGCTTATCCTCGAATTATCTTCGTCTTCCAATCCAAATGTACTTGAATCTTCCATGCCTTGCACTTACAAATACCTGCAGGCTTCACCAGGAATCATGCTGTTTGTTTCTGCTAGAAATAGTTCAGTGGCATCGCCAGTACAAAGAGGCTGTGCGTGTGGCGTGTCGGGAATAATTTCTTCAACATCGCATTTGTTTAAATCATTTCGTGTACCAGTTGATGATTGCTTCGCTTTATAGAGGTGTCCTTTTCGTCTTCTTGCCGCTCGAAATTTGTATGGATTAGAATGACGCATGTATTCTCGGTAGCGACCTCTTTGTTTTCGTGCAACCTTCTCGCCATCGTCGGCCATGTTTGTTGACTTGAAGTCTAGTTCCCGGTCCCTCACACGTGTTGTTATTCAAGTGCGCGTGCGTAGTGGACTTTCCGATTCAACAAAAGAACACGTGGTCTTAAATTGACCAATAGCGCGAGCTCTTCAAACCCACGCTGAAATGCGCGTCTTTTTCAAATTTTTCACACATTTCGGCAAGCCTTTCTTCAGAGAATTTGTTACGCATACAGAGCGAGTTTTAAGGTTTGTTTGCCTATTTGCACTGCAAGAAAAGATGGAAAGAAATTTAAGGAAAAGAAGTACTCCAGCACGTCTAAGAGAAGGTAAGCAACTCAAGTGAATCGGGTTTATGAAAGCACAAAGTGATCGACAAGCATGCATGTTGTCACATGCAGATCAGTGAAAAGAACTCTTCACTAATCAGTCTATTCAAGAGCTCGTTTCAATACATTAAAGATTGTAATCCAAAAAGTATGCCAGTTTACTATGTTAAGGCCATAAGTACATGCACCTTAGTTGTTTATAATTTTTGCCAAACTATCAAGTTTATTCAAAAGGATTCAGTCGTACTCTTGCATGTTTATAGACCATGCATGTCAAACATTTGGAGACAAAGAAAAGACAAGACAACCTTTACTCACTCTAAACATAGCAGTTGCCTAAATTTCTCTGAAACATGTTTAAGTAATATCTCTAGCTAGAGAGTAACAACAGAAACTAAACGCAACTTGGAAAGGAAATTTGAGCCAAAGTTAGAATGGATTTGCCATCTTGAATAGAAAATTTCATGATTTGGGTTAATTAGGCATTCTTCGTACACATAACTTGATTTTACTTGTATTCTTTTTGGAAAAACCTTGAGATACCTTTAGTTAGTAGGGTGAGCTGTTTCAGTGCAAACAACCAACAATAAACATGTAGATGTCACAAACAGACTAAAATATAACTTCTTTCTTTTTTATATACAGATGATAGAAATCATGGAGGGATCAGGTGTCTTCTGGTACCCTCACCAACGGGCCTACTGTTCAGCGTTTATGTCCTGGTCCGGATATGTCAACTCTGCTGTGGACATATTCTTTACTAAAGAAACCCTTGCAATCTGAAGTGCAAGGGGAAATGACAGAAAAGGCAAAAACGGTGATGCACACATTCCATTGACCCCCATCATCATTGATGCCCTTATTGGTAAGTAGTGCAACACTGAATTATTTTATTCAGAAATAAGTACATAACCCATAGGAATCTCTAACTCTCTGTAAATAAATTATTAGAATTTCAATTGACTGTTTTCTTAAGGCATTGTTGTCCTTAAAAAATAAGCAATTTAATACAAACTTGCATGCAATAATTATGATAAGGATTGAAGCAGAAAGAACTTTACTGGGACACAAATTACTAGAATCCCAGTAGTTTCCATTGCAGCCCACTACAATTAACCTGCAGGATTGAAACTTCCACATAAAATTCAAGCAATTTTTGTTTCTTGGTAAGACAGCATTCCACATATAAGTTTGGGTATTCATTGTTTTACATGTAAATATGACTTAATATTAACTTAACTTTTTTTTAGGTAAAGTGTGTTCAAAGTTTTCTAAGGACTCTCCTCAACCCAGCCGCATCACACAGAAAATAAATATGAAATGCGTGGAAGCTAGAAGACCCCAGAGAGTATGAGAACAACGAGCAGGATGAACAATTTTTATAATTACTGTAAGACTGTTTAACTTGAAGAGAGACTCATTCAGTTGTTGTCCGAGAAGAAATAGAAGAAATGTAACATTTCAGTAAAAGAAAAGAAAAGTTTACCAATTTCATTATGTTGACCAAAAAGAAAATAACTGTTTGATAGTGTTGACCAAAATATAGAATAAGAGTTTCATAGTCTTGGCGAAAAACAACAGTAACCATATTATAGTGTCAATCAAAAAGAAGAGTAACAGTTTGACAGTGTTGGTCAGTTAAGTTGTATTGCCTGAAGAAAAAAAGAAAACACAGTTGATCATGTAGTGTTGCCCGAAAACATAGTGTTGAGTAAGAGGAAATATAACAGTTTCATAGTGTTGACCGTGAAGAAATACAAGATTCTTGGTTGTTTGTTATTTTTATTTTTTTTTTTAAAAAAAGACATTTTAGATGCAATTAAAGATATGGTTTCAATGGATGAATATGATGTTGTCACCATTATATACCTTTAACATTTCTTTACCTCACAGTCCCATGAGTAATTTCTGAATCATATGGTAAAGATATGAGGCTGAAGTCAAAGGACCCCATAGTGTTCCCATATTACATGTCTGCTTTGCTGAATGCTACAGGAATGATATGGAACTTTACAAAATCCCATAGCAATCCCATAGAGGATGGTCCAGGGTCATTATGGGAATGGTATGGGATTGTTGCATACCATTCCCCTAATGGATACTATGGGGAATATATGGAACTTTACGAAATACGTAGCAATCCCATAGAGAATGTGCAGCCATCATATGGTATCACTATGGGACTAACCCATACCATTCCCAAACCAGATCCTATGGGGAATGTATGGAACTTTACGAAATACGTAGAAATCCCATAGAGAATGTGCAGCCATCATATGGTATCACTATGGGACTGACCCATACCATTCCCATACCAGATCCTATGGGGAATGTATGGAACTTTACGAAATACGTAGAAATCCCATAGTGAAAGACAATAGAATGCACTTGGTTGGCACTAGTCACTATTTATGGGTTTGATATGGGAGCTAACATCCCATATAAAAACCATGCAATGCTCATACATTGGCCATGTGTTGTCCCATACCATGTCCATATTTGGACCATATATGTCCCATATCAACAGCTTTGGTAAGGGAGGATACCCAGCTTGATCAGCCAGAAGTCAGGTTTTGATAATTATAGCCTCAGTCAGTGGTTTTGTCATGAAAAATTATGTTTGTGAGTGATTTTTAGTTGGTTTGTATTGTGCTGATGGTTTTGTCATACATGTATGTTGTATGTTTATATTTAGGTGAAAACTATCCGTTTGGTGGGTATTCTGCTGATGGTTTTTGTCAAAAACAAGTACTGCCATTACATCAGTGAAGTTGATGCAGAAACTGTAGCCACTGGCATCATGGGATTAATGGTCAGATTCTGTATTGTTCTCTTCATTGTTTTGTTAGTCTGGTCAGAGTAGGCTTGATTAGCAGCAGTCTAATCCAGCATACATTGGTTGTGATTTTCATGTAGCCACTGCTTAGCCTTGGACAGGCAGAGATCTCATGTATATGTCCACCATGAATCCCACTGTATGTAACTGGTTCCCTTTACAGGCAGAGATCTCATGTTTATACCCACCACTAGTCCCCTGTACGTAATTGAATAGTATGTTGGTGTAATTGACTGGTGCATTGAATAATTTAACATGTTTTATGTAGTTGGGGACTCATGGTGGGTATATACATGAGATCTTTCCCCTAGGATAAGTGCTTGCTAATTTATGATTTAGTGTTAAAGGTTACTGTAGCCATACCATACAAGTGTAAGTTGAATGCTGACTAATTTATGGTAAGTATTAAAGGTTACTGCAGCAGCCATACCATACAAGTGTAAGTTAAGTGCTGACTACTTTATGGTAAGTGTTAAAGGTTACTGCAGCCATACCATACAAGTGTAAGTGAGCACTTTTTTACCCTGTTATTGCATGTTAAATCATTTTTTTTCACATTTTGTTTATTTCCATTGTTTGGTACAAACTACAGCACTTTTGCCAAGTGTTAATAACATAATTACATTTTTTTTTATAAGTACCGAGATTTATCCACAGAGATGACAGTGATAAAAAGTCGTTCAGTTTTTAATCGCAGCCAATAAGCGACGCGAACGATGACATTTCACTAGTGAAAAATCATCGTTCGCGGCGTCTGATTGGACGAACGATGT
>OX453272.1:48078729-48206229 GCA_949710005.1 Ricordea florida
TATTATTATGCTTTGCATTATTGTTGCTACGAGCCAGAAGGCTGGTAACCACCATGTCCTCGGGATGTAGGTGAGAGTGTAAACTTGACTCGCAAGGGATGCTGGGATTTTAAGTGTTCGGACTAGTTTATTATGCACCCACACCAGAGCCAATTAAAATTTAGAATTTAAATCTTAACTATGATGACTTTTCAAGTCAATGTTGGAAATTGAAAAACATGGTACATTATGACTTGACAAATCTTACTATAAAATAAAGTGCACAGCTTGTAAAAATTACTAAACTGCAGTAGCCACATGTAGTCCTATGCCCCATTCATACCAACTAAACATGTTTGGTTAAACCAGTTTTTCAAACGTGAAAATAGTAACCGAACACTGGAACATGGGCTTTTACACAGGATTCAAATACACTTTAATATGTTCGTTCTATTTGTGCTAAACGTGTAGTCGACCACGTGAGTAAGCAGCTGAGGGGTCTCCATTTAACGAGTAAAATCGTCTGGCGTTAGACAGAGTAAAATCTATAAAGTCATTCTTGGGAGTGAAAGGGTTAACAAAAGAGCGTTTAAACATGTTTAAGCTGTGGTGAGCGAGGTGATAGACTACCTATTTTTTTTTTTCATATGCTGTTTACGTTGGAATGTCATTGTTTTTATTGATTAATAGGTCTATGAAAGTTCATGCATACGTTGTGAGAATATGGAAAAACTCTTGAAAAACCATTGAAGAACATGTCACACCATTTTGTTATCCAACAGGACTACAGAGATATTTTAAATAAACTGGAATTTAGTGGACCTCATGGATCACCTTCAATCATTGATCACGAGTAAGCCATCCGTGGTTTCGTATGTCTATTAATAGGACGTAAATACACTGTCTAATAATGTAGGGGGGGGGGGGGAGGGCTCATGATACTCTCAGCTTATCCTCTGGTCTCCCCCATGGTGGGTCATAAGGCCGCAAATGATACTCTAGCTACACTTTATGTTGGCGTTGCAGTCTTGTGTTCTGGTTGGGCGACCTCAACTATCGAGTCAGTGACATGGATGTAAACCTGGTAAGGAGCCTCGCAGACAGAGGACATTACGAACCGCTGCTGGTTAATGATCAACTAATCAGACAGAAGAAAGAAAAGAAGTGTTTTGTGGGTTTTAAAGAGGGTGACATCACCTTCAAACCTACCTATAAATATGACCCAGGAACAGATAACTGGGATACAAGGTAATAATCACACTTGTTTTTCTATAAGGCAACAGAAGACAGATCACAAGCTTACGGTTTGGTCCTCAGACCCATTTTTCGAAAGACCCGGTAACTAGAGGGTTCTATGTTAACATGTGCGTTTGGCTGGTTTGTACGTGAAGATCTACACAAACGGAAATGGAGCTCGGGGTCCGTAGAGAGTGACGGGACTTTCAAGAAACGGTTCCCGGGATTCTAGCCGAGTTTGAATTGGCAAATGTTCATATTTGGAATCCAAAATTGAGCTCAAAAGTCTTCGTCTTCACTAGAAACTCTCCCCATAAATGAAAACCAGTGACAGAACTATCACAGTCGAATTATAAGATAGTAAACACTGAGGAACGTGTAGCGAATAATCTGTGTTAATTTCGTCGTCAGAATGTAGAATTAATGTTGACTAAGAAGACTGAATTATTGACCCAACAACAACACCAAACTTAGAAATATGAAGATGTGCAAGTTCATTTATATGAACTGCTGAAGAGATATTCAATAAGTCAGAAAGATCATCGCAGTTATGTTCGCACCTTAAGCAGTTGCGAAGATAAGGCCTAAAAATAAATCAAGGCTCATGCCTGAATCTTTTCTGGGCTTATCTTCTCAACTACGTAAGCTGCGTACATAACTGCGATGATCTTTCACTTTCTAAAAACGTACTTATTAAGCAAATATTTCCTACCAAAACATAACAGCAATAGAAACTTTCACGCTTATTGGTCGTGGTGGAGGAGATTCACTTCACAATTCAATGATTCGCGTGGTCAAAGCAACATTTCCACTGCACTGTATGCTTTCTGATCCATCTATCGCAGCACTGAGATAGAATCTAAGTTCAGTAGCACAGCTCAATAATATCATGTGAAATTTTCCTTTCAAAACTGATGTGGCACTTCGGCGTTGCCTGGCGATGTGGCGATTTTAGAGATCAGTTTTGTGCTTTAAACAGAACGTGGAATTCTGTCGAAAGCTACTGATTTTTTACAGAAATAAAGTAAGCCACACATGTACTCAATGCGGACCTATTTTGTTCCAGTGAGAAAGGCCGTGCCCCTGCCTGGTGCGATCGCATTCTATGGAGAGGCTCTCAAGCCAAGCAGTTGGTTTACCGAAGTCACAATACACTTACTATCAGTGATCACAAACCTGTCAGCTCTCTTTTCAAAGTTGAGGTCAGTAAAGTTAACTGACTACTGTGCTGTCTCAAAATTATGATACTCAGCAGACGTAATGTCAATTTGTTATCTTCAGGACTGCAACAGCGTGATAATTTCTAGTTGTAGACCGTAAAAGAAGCGTTGCCGCAAGTGTTTCGCTTTTTGTTTCTCATAAAAAGTGCAAATCTGCAAATATAAAACTTCAGGCAATGAGGCATGTAATCAGTGTAATTGCAACAGCTTAAACCAATTTTAGCTACTGGTATTCGGGTGTGTTTGGCTACCTACAGCAATCTCTGGTTTTGTTCCTCTGCCTATTTAATTTTTATTTACGCAGTTTAAGTGATGCTTGCTGCCACCGACACTTCTCACAGTTTATCAGTGCTCCAGATAAAACCGGAATCAAAAATCTGAAAAGAGGAGGACTCCCTGTCTGTCGTACTTAGATGTTTGACATGTAACAAACTTATCACTTTAAGCCCATTTTTCAAATAGTTCCAGGTTTTTTGACTTTAGTGAATGGCAGCGCAGTTTTTTAAGGGGCAGCTGTCTTCTTGTTAATGAATAAATGTTGCTTTATTTTGCAGGTAAAAGTTGTGAATGTTGAGAAGGAGCGCCAAGTGATGGAGGAAGTGATTCGTTCTCTTGACAGACAAGAAAATGAAAACCTTCCACAGGTCAAACTCGGCCAATCAGAGGTGCGGTGTTGTAACATAATGAAAGTATAAGAGTTAACTCTGATAACTCCGCCCTGCATGCGGATGGAAACGCAGTGGAAGATTTTAACCTCTCAGTATCTATGCAATTTTGAACAATTGAGAGTTAGCCTGAAAAAAAGAACAGGCTGGAAGGGATTCGAACTTGCGACAACTACGTGATTAGAGTATTTATTTCATTATGTAGTGAGATTTGCCAAAACAATAACATCAAAGAAAAAAACAACTAATAACCAAGGATATCTAACAATTATTGAACGAGGTTGAGTATGATATAAAGAATGTGCAGGTATAGGAGGGTGTTAGAACATCTTCCAAGATTTGGCATACGGAAGCCGACTCCAAGAATTGTTTTCATTTATTTATTTTTAAATGTATTAAAGAGAGTAGTCTTCAATATTTACTTCTCGCTTGGAGGTAATATAGTCGCTTAACGTTTTCTAATTTCTTAGTCATTGTAGTACTTCTGATGGTTTAAACCAGATTATAATTTTCAAGATTCGAGACTTCCCCTACTTGTGTGTTTTCATTATATATGCTTATCCACACTTCGACAACCTATTTCCCATTCAGTGTTTGAAACTCCCCGTCAGCCAATTCCCCGCTGAACAAAGTTATTGCTGCGTGACGTCAGTGATCCCAAAACTTTTACTGTGTTGTTTCAGGTCTGCTTCAAAGATGTGCAGTTCCTTGAGCGACAGTCAGCGACCCTGCATATTGTCAACATTGGGCAGGTCAGACAAGCCATGGAGTGTTTACAAATTTGACTCGTTTGCATGCTTACCACAAGACTTGCTCTTCATATTTTTCTTCGTTTTCTGTCGATTTTTTCTGTCCAATCTTCAGTAATGCTTTTTATCGAATCACAACCGTATTGTTGGTTGAGGAGCTCAGTTACTTAATTATTGAGGTCCTTTGCTTTTTTCTTTTTTTGCTACGACTTTGATATGTGATCGTAGTCTAGTGCAGTCTTTTACTCTTGAACAGTTTGCCTCTCAGCATTTTAAATGGCATCCACTTGACTGTATTCCGTGGTCCTTTCTTTGCAACAGGGAGGGGCCTCTCAAAGGCCAGTGGGTTGATGGTGGCTAGAGGACTTTACAGTAAGAGGCTATGGGAGGTTGGGTGGAACATGAGGAAGTAAAGCAGTGAATAGTTCAGCTGTGGTTGGAAAGAGATAATAACTTAAGTAACGGACATTTTTGTTGACGACGGCGACGTGACTACCGATGAGACAGTGGGAATAGGACGACGTTAGGTTGGCGTCGCAACAGCGAGTTACCATCCTTGAGCAAAACGTGCGAAAACGGGAAGTCGCGCCGAGCTTCGCAAATTTGGTTAAAGCTAAATTATGATAAAGCTTTCAACCTATTGTTTCGCATTCGGCAAGGTTATGTGGAGCTTAACGGAAACGCGAGATTTCGTGTTAGTTTTCGTGGTCAAAGGAATGCTAAAAGCAGATGAGTCTTTTTCTTACACATGTAAATGCTGATCCTAACAGGTTCCAGCGCAGTTTGCTTTCATCGCTAAGTTGGATGACAGAGAATATTGCAAGCCGTGGCTTACGGTTAAGCCTTACGTGGGGATTATATTGCCTGGTCAGTATGTTGAAAATCTGCTCTTAAATTACATGAATTGAAAATTGGTTCTTCTCATCTTTTTGTCTTGTTAATTTGATGACGGTTTAGTTTTATATTTTCTTCACCTCTTTTCCATTCTTGAGTTGAAATCAGTCTAAGGTCAAGGCTTCTGTGATTAGAACATAGAACACAGGGCGCCTAATACAGGCGCCAATGCGACTAAATTTTTCACTTTGGCGACAAAATCCTGAAAGTTAGTCGCCAAATTGGCGACTAGAATTTCTAATCATATCTTACCTAGAGATCTAGTGATTGTTGAAGATTTGTAAAGATAAATCTACAGCAAAGTTCCTCATTAAACTCATTTCCAAAACGCAGCACATGTACGAACGTAAATCCACCAGACGCCATCTTGTATTTACGTAACCTTTACGTTGTATATGAACCATTCTGGTGTCCTCTTTGTCGCAAACGCAAATTGTGGGCTCATTTTTCATCGCGTTTCACAACATGTCGACCATGTGAGCTCATAAACAAAATGGCCACCAACTTTTTGGAATTGGCTACCACTTTAAAATATTTAGGAGCCAAGTGGCCACTGGGAAAAACTAGTTAATTTTACGCCCTGGAACATACTTATGTTTTTTCTTGGACAATTCTGTCCAAGAGGGAAAGGCGCAGTAAGGCTATCCCTATGTGAAGCGCCAACCCAAAGGCCAGGCCACAACACTAGGAACTACGTCCCCTACTCTTTACGATCGATCAGTGTGTGGGTTCTTTAACGTCCCACTATAAAGTTATCATGAACAAGGGTTGTGAGACGGGACCTACGGTTTAACGTCTTTATCGGAGAAGACCAGAAAGTGTAACCATTTTACAGATGTCATTACAAAGGCAGCATTTTCTCCTCAGTTATTTAAAGACCCTGAGTGTTGGTCCGGCCGGGGTTTGAACCTGCGACCTCCAGCACGGTAGTCCGGTGCTCTAACAACTGAGCTAACCGATTGGGTATATTCAACAAATAAAATCCCTACCAGACGATTTTGATTATGAGAGTTGTGACATTTCCACAGCCTGAAATATTCCAGTTGATTTGATTAAATGAAGGGAACAGCAGTCCCAGCTGGAGTACTGTACACAAATTTTTAACCGAAATGTGGACATACAGTTATAGTATTGTTATCGTGTAACTGATGTCGATATATATCTAGGCTCAACTAAGGAAGTCCGATTGACGGTGTATGTGGACAAAGAAGCGGCACGAGCAATGAATTCTGGTGACGAGAGACTTGAAGATATTCTAGTATTGCATTTAGAAGGAGGGAAGGACTTTTTTGTATCCTTTATGTATTATTCTTTTTTCTTATCAAGATTCCAGGAGCCCGTTTCTCGAAAAGCGCGGTAACCCGTCGTGCCCGGAAGGCGATTTTGTGACCGCAATATTACAAGGAAAATTGCAATTTCGTTGGTTTTCGAGGTGAAGTTTTACAGCTCTCTGCTAACGTGCATGTTACACTGGTTTGTAAACTTAGAAATACAACAACATTCGGTGGACTCCTACCTAAAAATGGAGCACCGGCCCGTTAAGTTACCGGGCTTTGAGAAACGGGCCTTAGAGGCGGTAAAACGAATCTGTTTAATTGAAAAACGAAAACACCCAAAAGGAGTGAATTCTCTTAGCTTGGAAGTAGAAATTGGTACATATTTTTGAGCAGTTCAAACAGATTATCTTACTGTTATTCTGGAAGACACATAGGCGTGAAACCCCTAATGTGGCTATTATGACGCAGTTTCTCTATGACAGTATTTGCTTTCCACAACTAAGTTCTCCTGAACACGAAACAGGTACCAGTCAGCGGTAACTATATACCCAGTATCTTTGGTTCGTCCATTGAGGCATTAGTGCGCATGTACGGACCAATAAGGGAGGTTCCTGTAGCCACCTTAGTAGACCTGGTGAGTGAGTTGACAGTAACATGACATGTAGGTGACTTTCCATAGTGGAAAAACAAGTGCGCATTGCAACCAGGCGAGCGATCAGATACAGTGGGTCAGTAAATTGAAATTTTTTAAACTAGCACAGCATCGAACTTTGTGTAATGTTCACAGACGCCCGCGCTTTACTTGTATGATACATACAGCAAACATAACCACTGTACAGTCAAGGTTTGCGATGTTCTCAGTGTTTCGTCTCCTTTCTGGGGACGGGACAGCCAGTTTCACGTGTCCAGGCCACGTACTCGTCTGGCCAGTTGGAGGTGTACTATATTTACGGAATTGTTGAAGTTATTTTTCAACCCTGACTGTTGGTCCTGCCAGTGTTGGAGTCCATAGCTCTCTCAGTGCAGTGTTTTGCTTTATCGGTGGAACTGTGCTGATGTAGTGGCACAGCTGAAGGCGTAAACCGGACTGGGCCTTTAGGTTGTCTGATATGACAAAAAGACCATTGTTTCTTTACGTACTTTGTGTTGATTGGTTCGTTACAGGAACATTCCTCAAGGTCCCCAAGCACTTCTGATAAACACCCACTTGAAATTCCTAAAGAGCTGTGGCTGTTAGTGGATCATCTGTTTAACTTTGGTATGCGTGAGGTAAGCTTCTCAGCTATTCATATAACGTTTAGCTCTTTTCTGGCGGAGCGGCAAGGATTTGCAGCGATTTGCGGAAACATGGGCCATCCAAAACTCTTCCTGTGTTTGTCCGTCAGTGTGGAATATAAAGTGTACCTTTTTCTTGTGGCTGAGCAACAGTGCTACATTATCACTTGGATAAGTAAGTTAGTAAAGTTGAGTATCAACAATCTTGCCTGAACGCTTCAACCATTGGTTTGCCGCACGGCGACGAACATCGGCAGTATCCGATCAGTAATCGGGTCCAACGACGTAGAATCGACAGAATACTTGTTTAACCTAGCTGAAATGTTTGTTCTTTAGGAAAATATTCTGAGGCAGTCTGGATTCGAGCAGGACTTGGAAAATATCAGAACACATTTAGATTGCTGTAGTGGTGGCAAGCTTCGTATCCTTTTAACTTGTTGAGTATTTTAGTTGGTCATTATCTGGGGACTTACACTTCGTTTCCTTGGTGTAATCCGAATCTGGATTTGTGATCGGAGATCACTCAGGCTGTCGGTCTGTCGGTCAGAAAGGCCATGACGTGATTGGCTGTGAAGATTCAGTGGTTGTCAATTTTGATACGTTTCTTAATTAAGTCTTTTATTCTGATGTCGTCAATAAGTCGTTTGTACGATACAGGTTGTTGTTTGCATCGGTTCACTGGCGTTGTTTTAAAGTTATAAAACCAGCTCTTCAAATTGATCACTCTAGAGAGTTGGGTTACTCGACAAAACACCAAATGGTGATCCCAACAAATGCCATGAGCTTCTTTCCGTTTTTCCATTTCAGCCTCTTCAGTCTGTTATAGTTAGCGATATTCATTAAATCCTGCAGTATTGAGAATGTTGCAGTCTGCATGGTGCAACAGTGAGCCCAATTCTAAAGCTGAGATCGGCGATTTAATGCAATGATAGAACAACAGAATTTGTCGGAAATTAGTAATTCACTGTGATTTGTTTTATAAGCTCTTTATGTGTTGTGTCCCTTTCCTTGACCCTTGGTAGCTGGCAATGTGCATTCTGTGGCGGAAGCATTGCTGATCTTCTTAGAGGCTTTACCTGAGCCTGTGATTCCTTATGCGTTTTATCAGAGATCGCTAGAGTGTTGTAATAACTTCATGCTTTGCAAACAGGTCTGTTACAACCGTTCTGTCTTAATACCATTCTTTATCCAGTAGTTGTCTTTTTGCAATGTGAACTTGTTGTCAGCCAAAGAGATGATAATGATACCCTAGCGACTCGATGGTTCTGGATCACATGCGTCAGTGGCACTCAACAAAGCCGAGAATTACTTGTGAAATCCTGGAAGTGAAAGGGTTGAGTCAATCCTTGCTATCGCTGCACCATTAGTCTGAATATTCCATTTCCTTGGATGTCAAAATGTAAGAGTTTGTACCTGATGTTCTCAATTTGTAACCTATTTCAAGCCCTGCTGCTCACAGCTAAAGAAACGTCAGATGTTCTTTGCCTGTCTTTTATCCCATATATTTATCTTGTAATAAATCCGCACCATTTGTTTTGTAATTGTCTGATCTTGTCTGTCTCCCTTACAGCTTATCTCACAGGTTCCTGTCAGTCATCGCAATGTGTTTACTTATATCAGTGCTTTTCTGAGAGAACTGTTGCTGTATTCCAGTGATAATAAACTGGATGCCAAGGCACTAGGTCAGTATGCACTTTAATGCAGCCATCTCTTGGTCTCGAGCATTTCAGTGTGTCAAGAGCAAAGTACATTGTTTTTGTAAATAGTTTCAAGTCCTCTAGCTGGATAATGAGTATTTGAGAGTTAGACTCAGCGGTTAGAAGGATAATAGTTAGATGGGATTGGGTATGATGTGAAGAATTATGCGGGTAAGGAGATTATTAGCTGATATTTGAATACGAAACCCTAATCCAGTAATTGTTTAGATTATTCATTCATAATGTTTAAAACTGTGAAGGTTTCAGTATTTTTTCTCACTTGAGCGTAAATAGAAGGACGAAGTATATCACAGAATTAATGGGTGTTTAAAGTTCTGTCGATAGAAAATATCTGTGCTTTGCCGGTGTCATGTTACTTTGAAGCCATTTTATTCTAACGTGAATTTTTGATGATTCTTACTAGATACTGACCGTCTTTTACTTCACTGTTTCCATGAAACCAAACAAGGTGATTCTAGCTGTCTCTAGTTTATTAGACTGAATTTAAATGAGTGGAGCTATTTTCATTGCAGCCGCTCTGTTTGGTACCCTGTTTCTAAGAGCACCTAAGGACAAAGAAGCCGGTCTCAGCAAACGAAATGTCAATCAACTGATGCAGAAGAAAGCGAGATTCATGTACCACTTCCTTGTCAATGAGTTTGGACCAGAGTGAGCCAGCCGTCAGTATGATCAGTGAAAACCCTGTGCCAATTTAGTCACCAGGGTCACCCACTGTACGTGATGAGATGGCGTCGAGAAGGCTGCCTGTGCAAGCATGGGAAAAGCAAATCATATGCAGCTCAGTGTACTCTGAATAATAGTGATCTTCAACAGTGATCAGCGCCTTGATCCTCTATGGCATGTAAATACAAGATGAATTTGATAGATAAAGTATACAGCCTGAGAATAAATCTGCAGCTAGATACTCGTTTCATAAAACTAGCGCGAATTTTGCTAGATAACATTGCAAAAATATATTTAGATAGGGATAGAAACTTTAATCTTCAAATTTTATTTAGAAATGAGTCACCTGACATTACAGAACTTCTTTGATTCCTTCAGCTTAGGCTAGAGAGGCTGAAAGTCCTTTCTTAAGCCGTTTTTGAGCTATAGTCTTTCTGGTTTCCAAAGGTCAATCTGCAACCACTCACGAAGGCTCGTGTCGGCGAATCAAACAGATTCCGGGCATTGCCTTCAAAACGCTCAATATGTTATGGAATAGAAAATGTTGTGGACGAAAAGTCAGTTCAGTCATTGCACAGACAATTTGAGTGAATTATCCTAGACAGTTGTATAAGGTATGTAGATCATACAATAAAGCACTTGGTCTGAGATGAAGGGGGGAGGGGTGCGGAGTAAAGTGGCAAGGTGACTAGAGAACTTGTCCCAAGAAAATAGGATATTGGGAACGAGGCACTTCGTAGATTTCAACATAAGTGCCCAGCTGAAAAGGAGGTTGCCAGCTGACTGAGGTGTACGCTGGCATCTTTGTGGTTTCAACTTGTATTTATTAACTGATATTCTATACTGTGTTTAGAAAGTTGTGTGTAATCACCCAGTTTAAAAGTCGTTTCTCCCCATAGTATCCTCTGCTATATACAAACAAGTAATTTCACTTGTGCTACAATAGGTTTTTCTCAGTATTCTCTACATTATTTGCAAAGGAAATCTTTCAAGGTAACTTTTAAATACGTCATCAGTTTGACGTGCAAAGCTTCTAACGGGACTTCGAATAAATTTTAAAGTAAATCCACTCTACTACTCATATATGATTTATACTTTTCTTGTTTTTACGTAGCCTGCTTTGATTGCGGTCCACCTGTACTGAGTTACTTATATAATTTTTTTAGTGCGTTTATGAAGATTTATACATTCATCATTTTTTAAAGATGGTAGTTGTCTACTTACATAAACAAAGTCGCAAACTTTTATTTTGTTAAGTTTAATAAACAAGTCATTTCAATTGTGTGAAATGCATCAAGCATTTGAACATATCAAGCATTTGATAAGGGAAAGAAAGTAAAAACGGAAATTATCTTATATTAGGAAATAAAGGAATTTAATTTGTATTATGTTTTCAATTGAGAAAGTAAAATCTTGCCGATCGAGAATGAATCGGATTAACCACACGTTCAATATCGACAAAAAATTCTTTCAAAATTCATTAAGTCACTATAACACTACATTTTTGTGTGATACAGGTAGTTATATGATACCCAATATCTTGCACTGTCATTCGCTAAAGAAAACTCTCCACCTAGGTCTCTGCAATTTTTTGCATCCCTTAATTTTAATACCTCGATCATCAAAACATTTCTTCTGCATCTTTAGTAGTTTCAAGTTTACTTATTTTGATGAGCCACTTACTACATTGAGTAATCCTTCAGGAAATAACATACAGTAAATCTATCTCAGTGTTAGGAAATTAAAATAGGTTTTTACTGTTCACAATGCAAATCAGGTCCAGTCTTAGTCCACCCTGTCTTTCAACCCTGATATAACCGGGAGACTAACGGAGGGTTTCGATAATACTGATATGTTTAAATTTATCTTGGTAGACGCGATGCAATAATTAAGGTAGCCGAGGCCTGCTTTTCATTCTGAGTCATAAACGCTCATACGGGGGCATGCAAGTCTCTCCCGAAATGCGAGTCATGCTCACCACCCGTACATGAAGTTATAATCTGCCATGAGTCTATTGTTGGAAGTGAAAAAGCGCTTCATATCGTAAAAACGAAACTGGGCTGCACAATTTGTGCTGAGCTTAACTGGCTGTTTAAATCTCATACCTTGCCCCTGGCTAATAATCAAGGCTTTATGACTTTGGGCAGATTTGGCTGTACCTTCCAAGGAGACTATCATTGGTAGCATATGGACTAAGCCGGCCCCTGCTCTGAACAGGCGTAGAAGCGTACAAGCCAGTCGCACATAACTACAGATTACGTATATAAACTACACTCAAATCACATTCGAAGGGCTAACACTCGAAACGAATAATCGTCACACTTTGTAATACCTGCCGCACTTTGTAACCAACTACTAAATAACTTTAATGCAAAAGAATATATGAAAGACCATATATTTGAACTGCGGATGAATATGTATTATAATATCAGAGTATAAAACATAGAAAAAGCGTGTTTTATTGTTTTTTTGCCACACCACCTTTACTCGACAATTCTGTAAGAGACGACGAAAAACATCATCGCCCAGAATGCCATTGTTTTCAGCGACATGTACTTACAGCGCCCGATTTCAGGGCGCACGGCATAATAGTTTGCATATTTAGAACTAGTCAGTTGTGATTGGCTAATGGGTTTAGCTTTGGGAATACTCTTGAATTTCGTTGCACTGCCGCTGCTGTCAATCAAACGTCGAAAGTGTGAAGCAAATTTCAAGGTGCGATAAAGTACACAATAGCTCCGTAATTAGGCAGAGCTATCTGTTTAAACCTATTGTCAAAGATGATTTCAAAATAATTTGTGATCTCAAAAGACATCGAGTGTCTTTAAATGTTGTTTGTTGACACACAAGTGTACGTTAGCCGCGCGCGTTAAAAGATAAAAAAAACTCGCGCTTAACAAAACTTCTTCCCGATTACGGTCTGCCGTCATATATAACTGACGAGTAACGCAAAACTTTGTACTTGCTCGGCCTGTCTGTCTTTCAAACGTTTATCTCTACCGAGTTTCACATAATTTCGCAAGCGCAAATAATTTATTCCGCTCCTCTGTAAAAGGTCCACAAGAAGAGAGCTCCCGATCAATGCGCTGCAGTTCGCTTAGAGAAGACATTTCCGAGAGCGATCACGGTCGTTGAGAATATGTCTCAATTTTGGAGTATTCTGGTAATAACAGTTTGTCACACTTCACTGAGTCGCACTTAGAACAATGCTTAATTGCTACGGCTTGGGTTCTATTGTTTGTGAAGGCGGAGTTTTGAATTCATTAAACGTTCGCGGGAACTTTAAAAGCGGTCGAATCAACTCTCTTGGGAGGCTCAGTGGGTCGAATTTTTTGGTTTTACGGGCGTAGAATAAGACAAGTTAAAAAGGATAATGCTTCCAACCGTCGGATTTGCGCGAAAAAGCGGCAAGTAACTCTTGAAATGCTACTTATAAAAAGCCATATGAAAGCTTTCCTGTTTAGTTCTTTTTTCTTGAGATTTTCAACCCCAAAGTGTCGATCCTACACATACAGAGCTACAAAATAGCTGCATTTGAGGCCGAAAAGGACAATACTTCCCAAACAGTAACAGACGTAAAAGTAGCCGCATTTTCTTTATTTACCTCATTTTTACAAAAGCCATATGAAAGGTTACGAGTAAACTAAACCGTTTTCTTGTAACAGTAGAATTCTCGAGCGGTGTTGACCATTTTGGCCGACTTTCTTTGTTATTACGTGTAGAGAGGGAGAAAACTACGGTTCTGGAACACAGGAATTTTGACAAGGATTTTTTAGCTTATAAGCTAAATTGGGTTTTCAAATTTAATCAGGAATTTAATCAAGGATTTATTGGGTTAACCAAGCCTTGGCCAAGTTCAGTCAAACCTTAGCAAAGACTAAGCCAAGCTTAGCTAAGTCTTAGTCAGGCCAGCGGCGGTTCTGGAACACAGGAATTTAATCAAGGATTTATTGGGTTAACCAAGCCTTGGTCAAGTTCAGTCAAACCTTAGCAAAGTATAGGTCGTGCTCAGTAAAGTCTTAGCAAGGTCTCAGTCAAGCCCGGTGCGGTTCTGGAACACAGGAATTTTGACAAGAATTTTTTAGCTTATAACCCCTTCGCTAAGTTTCTGCAAAGTGTCGGCCAAGATAGGGGCCGACAGGTGAAGCGAGAGGAGCGAGCGGAGGGCGACGACCAGACCCCGGCAAAGTCTCTGCAAAGTTTCGGCGAAGCTGACGGTTCTGGAACACAGGAATTTAATCAGAGGATTAAAAATTTGAAATGTGGTTTAAAGATTTGATATTTCTTATAAAAGTAATTATGGATCAGCTAAGTGGATTATATATTTTTGAACTAAGAATAATAGCAAAAGATCTAGAAATTAAAGGCAGAGCAAAAATGAATAAGCAAGAACTAATTGAGGAAATTTCAAATTTCAAAGTTGAGGAAATTGCTTATTTAATTGAAAAAGTTATTCCCAATAGTAGAATTACTTGCGATCATGGGAAAATAAAAAAATTTTGTAGCGAATGTAATGGGTATAATTGTTTGCATCATAATAAATATAAATATCGATGTAAGGAATGCAGGGGAACGCAAATATGCTGGCATAATAAACAAAAACAATATTGCAAAGAATGCCAAGGTTCACAAATATGCGAACATAATAAACATAAACAACAATGTGTAGAATGCCGGGGTTCCCAAATTTGTGTACATGATAAGCAAAAATCTTCTTGTAAGGATTGCAGAATTAAATTATTATTAAATGATTAAAAAATAAAAGCGAAGGACGGGTAATTGTGTTATGAAACCCTTATTTTGGTTTAATAACAAAATTGATATTTAAAAAGAAAAAATATAAAATAAAAAAAGATGGAATATCAAAGTTTCAAAACAGAACTAATGTTTTTTTATGAATTTATTAATAATAAAAGGCTTAATTTTTGCGATTTCATAAATGAAATAAAAGAAGATATAATGAAAAAAATATCAAAAAATAGAAAATTTATTGATTATCACAACAAGCCATATATTCCTGAAAAAGAAAAAAATATTTCTTTTACAATTAAATTAATTCAAGATAAAAATCTTGTTTATCCAAATGATATTTTTTTAAAAACAGACAGGAATTTTGATATAGATGGTTTAAGCGAAGTAGATTTTGTAAAAGCAGCGTTAAATTGTGCAGATGATGAACTTTTATCTTTTGTAACAGGCTATGATAAGTCAAATAGTTTTTATTTTGATGCTTACTATAAAAATTGTTCAGAATATCATGTAAAGTATTCATATAATCCAGTTAAAATTTATAAGTTTGATGAAAAATTTCATGTTAAAAAAATAGAAATGGGAATATTTTTAAATTACTTTAAGGTAATTCATAAAGAGAAATTTTTTAGAAGATTGCATGATGAAATAATGGAAGTGGCTTGGCATCCATCTAGGTATTTAGATTGGTGTGTTGATTTTGAGGAGTTAAAGTTTTTGGAAGAAGAGGTGTGGGGTGAAGAAGATTAATTAGAAAATAATTATGTTATATAACCCAATAAATGGTTACATAACAAAAATTTATCTAAATCTTAAACTAAAAGTTATGGGAGAACCCTTCAGATCAAGTTTTTTCCATTCATTGTCTAAGATGGTTAAATCGAAGTGGTTTATGGGGTTCTCATATTTTTGGACTGGAATTGTCGGATAATCTTTTGTGGGTATGTTTGCAAGCAGGGTTGATGGTGTGAGTTTCACAAGCTCGCCATATTTGGTTTTATTCATATATGATGACTTATTATCAACTATACTACACATAAGTCTCAGCGGCTCCTTAATCTGTATATTTATGGGGTATAATTTGCCAGGATTTAAAACTTCAGGAACTCCTAAACCAACCGCTAATCCTCTCGTAATTATAACTTTGGTGTTTTTATTTGAATAAAGATAGTCAACAGTATCAGTCTCAAATATTATTATTTTTTCCCAGTCAGGATCATTAAGAAAGATTGATTGAATGCCTCGAAGAGAATATGTTCCGGGTTCAATTACGAAGCCCTGATTCTTACCATATAATATTCTCTGTTCGTCCTTGAAATTGATCAATCTTTTGGTTTTTAAATTGCAATCCAGGAGTTGTATCTCACGAAGATTTTTCAGCGGCGGATCTAAATAAATTCTAGTTTCTGAATCATGCATTGTAATACTGAACATTTTGTTTTGATAAAATTATATTATTTTTTTAGATAAGTAAAATGGAAACTCATATACTTCGAAAGAGAATATATCTTGAACCAAAATATTTGGATAGTAATATTATGCTTCATCTTTTGGGAAAAATTAATAAGAAAATGAGCGGGGAAATTGATAAAGATTATGGATATTTTATTTCAGCGAATCGGATAGTAAAGATTTTGGATAATGCAGATACTTTTTTCTTTCTAGAGATTGAGGTGAAAACATATAAACCTAAAATTGGGCAAAAAGTTAAAGGATTTGTATGTATGATTTACAAGGATGGATTTCTTGTAAATGTTTTTGAAAGAATGATGGTTCTAGTTCCAAGTATTTTTATAAAAGATTATGTTTTTGATGAAAATAAGAATACTTTTGAAAATGATAATATCAGAATTGGAATGGGAGATAAAATTAAAGTAGAAATAAAACAATGCAGATTTCACGAGAACAAATTTGAGTGCATTGGCTTTTTAGCTTAAATATTATGTTTTGATTCATCTTGCAATTCTTCAAGCAATCAAAACATTAACGAAATAAAAACCAGGATAATAATGCTCCTCCAATCGCAAAAATAAAAAGATTAGTTTGATGAGAAGATGTTTCCGCATTACTTATTTGAACTTTTTCTTCCTTATTTTGTGTTTTATCAATACTTGGTTGAGGTCTGGTATTTAATAAAACCTTTGAAGTTCCCAAACTGTGTTCTATTCCGACTGTTTTTGTTTCGTTGTTTACTGAATTATTTACTCCAAATTTCATATCTTCTGTTACTCTTTTCAAAGCATTATTATACCCAACGATACTTTCAGTATTTATTATTAAATTGCTTGGCATTAGCCAAACACCAGGAGCAACAGCTAAGTCAAGCCGAGATTTTGATTCTTGTACCGCCAATTGGTATTTTTGAATTGACTTTGCAACATCATTTTCAATCACAGTACTTTCAAATAATTTTCCAAAATTTTGTTGCGTTTCGATTCCTCCCCCACCTTTATTAACAATTGAAGTTCTAGTATTTACTTGCGCTCCTAAAATACAATAAACAAAAGCTTCAATTGTTCTATTTATTCTTCCTAAACCAGCCATTGTTAATCCTTTGCAATACTCTGGTATAAACCAAGCATATTGAAAATCAGCAAAGCTATCATTTCGCAGCATAGATATTAAATTTCCGTCAATTTTTTTACCTCCATCATCTGAAAATCTATTTGCATAGCTAGGCCAAATGTTGGCTTCTGTATCGTAATTCCTTATTTTTCTGACATTTTGTAATCCTCCACCTTTTCCTTGATATTCTTGTGATCCGGGTATTTTATCTGTATCCACATATCCTTTTCCGTAATCAATGAAAACATCACCCACTCCATGATTTGAGCCTCCCTTAAATCTAAAATCAGCTAAAGGTTTATTCAATCCCTTGAAATCTTGATCATTACTTAATCCAAATTCAGCGCATAATCTATTATAAGCATTTTTGTTGTAAATATTATTTTTTGCGGAAAAAGTATCTTCATCTGGAAGAGGAACTTTTAGCTCATATATTATTCTTCTTATCGTAAAGTAGATGTGAAATATAAAAAAGCTTTTAACGACTTTAGGGTAATTCAAAATATCGCCTAAACCTATTCCGCAGCCGGCTGTTGCGCACCAAACAGCCATGTTTAATTGCTGTGGCCATTGTTGAATATTTGGCTTATTCAACCAAGCTCTGGCTTCTTTTCCGCTTTTAAGTTCTACGGTTTGATTTTTGAATATATTCTTCATTGGGGCTGTGAAACTATCTTTTTCTGAAACATAAATATTCAAAAATATCAGCATTTTTGTTACATCGTTTGCGAATTGATCGAAACTAACTCCTGGTATTGGATAAGTTTTTGTCGTTAATGTTAAACTTTTTGGAAACGAACTTTTTTTAACGGTTGCGTTTAATCCCAAATCTTCCCATAATGATAGTTTCAACTTATTTGAAAGATTCGCGGTCCATGTTTCTCCAGAAGGATCATCATCAGACATAATTGTTGTCCCATTAACCTTCCATTTAATATAACCGCCGAATGGATCAGCCACAAATGAAAATTTATTGAGATCGGCTTTTGGGTAACGAGTTGTGAAATCACTAAATAACATCTTATTCTTTTGTGTTTCAAAAAGTGTGATCTTTAAATCTTTAAGAATAAGATGTTCCAGCAAAACAATTACAACCAACTTCGGTTTTCTCATATACAAGTTTTAATGACCTTTCTCTCCTACGAGTTCTTTTAAAAGATCTTCTCGAACTTTCTTCCTTATTATACTCATGTCGAAATTTTTTTGGTCTTCTTTTCTGAACTTTTGTCGAACTTCTTGTTTCAATTTCTGAAACTTTTCCAACTCCGCTAAAATTATAGAAAATTCTTGATCTGATATTACATTATCTTTCATAGCCTTAGAGACCAAATCTGTAATGGTGTTTAATTTAGATTTTGCGATTGCAACTGTTTGTTCGTGTTTACTAACTTTGCTGGAAAGATTTTTAGATACAATTCCAAATCCGATTGAGAAAACTCCAAAAAATCCACCAACTACACCCAAAGGTATACCAACTATAGCCCCAACCCCAGTGAGAGAAGTTCCTAATCCGCTTGCTGATAGAAGAACTGAAACAAATCCTCCAGAAACACTAATTTTTGCGCATATTCCTCTTGCTCTATTATATTTTTTCCTCACTTTTTCGTAATGTTTAATTTCCTTCTCGAGATTTTGCAAAACTTCACTTGATTTCTGCAATCTGAAATTAATTGTACTTTCTTCATTTTTTGGTTGTAATTGAGGATAAATTCCATTGTATTCACCCATATTGTTTTTACTGGTCATAAAGGATATCTTTAGATTAGGTTACTTACTTTTCTTTTTCATACTTTCCACAAAATATAAAACTACAGCCATTATCAATAGCCAAGCATTCTTCCCTAAAAACCCAATTACCTCACCAGCTGTTTTGAAAAGAAAGCTAACTATCGCACCAACCATTCCCGGTAATATTTCTCCAAGTTTTTTACCAAGAGTTTTTAATCCATTCCCCAAATTCTTCCCCAGAGTTGTTAATCCGTTAGAAAGACTAGAAATTATAACGCCAATTACCGCACCAACGGCGCTTAAAATTGCAAAAACAGTAAATCCATGTTTTTTGAATATTGCCTTAATTTTCTCTCGCAAAGGTATTCTATTTTCTATTTCTTCTGTTTCTGCATTAAAATTTTCTATTTCTTCTGTTTCTTGAGTAACCTCCCTTGTTAAATTTTCTATCTCATTATCTTCCTCTGGAGTTCTTAAGGGTTTATTTTCAAGGAAATTTAATCGCTCTTCTTTTTGTGAAAGTGTTTGTTTTTTTGATTTGCTTATTTCTTTTCTTTCTTCAACAATATCGGCTGATTTTGGGCCTAAAAAATTTTTTAATTGACCATCTCGAAGTTTAGTCTCGTTTTCTAAATGTCTGAAATCCCCATTGTCTAGAACATAAACAGCAGCACCCCTTCTGTTTAAGCTAATAGCCGGTAATTTTATTCCTTGCCCTATATCTTTCAAAAATGTCCTAAATTTTTCAAAGTTTGGTTTCCAATATATTTGTTTTATTTCTTTTTCTGCTTGTTTTTTTCCACTTAACAAATCTGTTGTCTCGTCTGGTTCATCAAATCTAGTTTCTGCTTCTCCTTCATCTTCACCTCTGGCTGTGGATGTTACTCTAACAGGTGTTTCTGATGTTTTTCTACCAAGTCGAAAATCTGTGTCATCATTAAAATCAACAGGATTATCTTCTTTCCCCAATCCAAAGGGGTCATCGTCTGGTACTTCTGGATCATATCCTCCTTCTGCCATAATTTTTAGTCATCAGTGCGGAATCTTTAGACTTCTTAGGGTTGAAAAAATTGATATTTAAAAAGAAAACACGTAAATAAAAGTAAATATGAGTAACGAAGAACAAGAATACAAAACTATCAGAATTGGTACTAATGATTTAATTAATTACGCTGGGAAATTAGGAATAAATATTTCTCCTATCCATACTAATAGATGTTTAAGCGCAACGAAGAAATTGGTGGATAGTGGTATAGACCCACTCAAACTCAAAAGAGAACTTAGGGATAAATTATGCAAAATGAAAGGAATAGAAAATGATAACAGCATTGATGATGATGAAATGCTTAAGAAACTATACTCGAAAAAATAATACCTTATGTTATATAACCCAATTACTGGTTATACAACATAATAATTTATAATACTTTACTTACCGCATACCCCAAACCCAACATCCCCGCTCCGACATACACCATTTCACCCGTCTTTTGTTCATCGCTTGGTTTATAATAATCAGAGAATTTTGGTTCATTCATTTGCCCGTACAATTCAAAAGCCTGATTTGTTGCCGAAATATTTTTTGACGCTTGATATTTTTCATCCTTTTTCTTATTTTCCCAATCAAGCATTTTTTGCCTTTTTTCCTGATATTCTGCGTAATCTCTTTGGTACTTTTCCACTGCTTTATCGTGTCGTATTCTTTCTGTATCCACTCTATGACCTAGAATTTTTTGGGCAATAATATTTCCTCCAGTAAATGCCGTTGCATTCAATATAGCCCCACCAATCATCATTCCTATCGATGCTAATGCCATGTTGATTATTTTGGTAAAATCTTTTGATCCTCTAAATATGTTTTAAGATACATGCTTCCGGATAATACAGCAACCCATTTTGCGTAATTTGTAATACTTGAGGATGGATCACTCAAAAATGATTCTTTCATCATCTTTTTTGCAACATACCCAACCCCAGCCCCCAATCCGATAAGTACTGCCGAATCAGTTACAGTTTTCACAAGTTTGTTTTCAGTTGACATGATTTTTTACTGTATCATTGAGAAACTTTTAAATTACTTTACTTTAATCCATCCCCAAGGATTTTGGAGTTACATGGATCGGAATTTTTGCGGGTTGGGGTATTTGTGGAACTTGAGATAAATCAGGTATTCTATTGGAATATTCAACTCGGGCTTTTTCCTTATATCTCATAAAAAGATCAAATGCTGTAAACCCTAATCCAATAACAGATAAAACGGCAGTAAAAGATAACTCAGGTAACCATGATTTCGCTTCATCATTTGCTACTCGTCCCGCAGGGACTGGATCACGTTTCATCTCCCTGGCTAATGCTTCTTTTGCTTTTTTATTATATTCTGCTAATTTCTTACCAGCCGCAACCTTTTTAGGGTCTTTCTCCCTCTTTTTTGTATCTTTATTTTCTGGTTTGGGGTCTGCTGTAATTTGCTCTACACCTCCTCCGCTTTGTTCAGTTTGTTCAGACATTGTTATTTAGATGCTACAGATAAGTTTTTAGATCTGTTTAATACACAGTATCAACGCCGCCAGTAGATTGCTTAGTTTCGCTGACATTAACTGGTTCTTCTCTTGGAAATTGTTGATTTTTGTTGAATTTTATATGTTTTGCTACCTGGAATATCCCGCTAGCAAGTGCTGCCAGTCTCCCTGATTTCAATGCCAAGAACCCAACAATGTTTGTTAGTTCACGATTAACCAAATCATCATTCTTCAGATCATTGCAAAGAGCTTCTATATCATCCACTGGAACTAAATAAGAAATAACTTTGGAAACCAATTGAAGGGATGAATCTACCAATCCTCCGTTAATTTTTTTACCCATTACTGATTGATAACGATTAAAATATTTTTCTACGTCGCGTTCTGATAATTTTTTTACATCACCCAGACTCATATCAACCCCTAAATATTCCTTTGTTGTTCCAAGCACTGCGAGAATGGCTAGCGATTCTTGTTTGATTTCAAGATCCTCACTTTGATTAGTATCATTTTTTACCCCAGTTTTTTCTGTTCCTCCCTGAGGTTGGTCAATGTAATCTTCCGGCTTTGTCATCTTTGTTAAATCCCTTCGGGTATCTCTAAATAGCAATTAAATGGATAACGCAAAGATAAACATAACCTAGAATATTTTTCAGTTTTCAGGAGTTTTACAAACTTTTTTCCTAATTCATAATCCAAATCGCCTCCGTAATCTTCGAAAAACATTTTCATACCTTTCTGCGATGGATTATGAAAAGTAACAACGCAAGCTACATTTTCTCGGAATGGTTTTGCTATGGATGTTAATTGCTGGGTTAGAACCCAAACTGATAATCCGTGATGTCTTCCAGAGAATGCCAAATCAATAAATTTATTGGATCTTTTCTTCAGATCGGTGGATACAGCGCAATCATCAAGAATTATTAGCGTATTGGTTCCGGAGAATAAAGTTTGACAATCAGTTAGTAACTCATTAATATCCTCAACGTTACTTGCATCTGGAGATAATACATAAAAATGTTTATCCCCAAAGGCAAAATTATGATAAGTTTTATTTTTAGAATAAGTCGGGCAAATTAAAACAATATATTCAAAAACTTTTCGGAATGAGCCTCGGAGCTGTTCAATTAAGTACTTTGTTTTTCCACAATTTGTGGGTCCTGTTATAATACAATGGAATGGTATTTTATCTCGTAAATCTTCCATGATTTTTTGTATCATAACATTAATACTTTATAGATCTCAAACTGGAATTCATAATCTCCAGCATTGCATCGGCTACGACAAACATATGGCAAGTTACGGTTCCAGATCCGCTTTGTTTCCTTTTAATTTCTATTTTTACACCATCGTGGGTATTATTTAGAGCTAATCCCCCACCGTGAATTCCATTATCCGGATGGGTTCTGGTATCAACCCAAAGAGCAAACTTATCCGCGTAAAATTCTTTTTCTTTCAATGAAATTTGCAAACCATCATCCCTGTGAAATCTCTTTTTCACGGATTCCCAAAGATCAGAGGGAATCATTCCCCTAGAGTATATTCTATTTGGCACGCCGTCAACATCAATTTCTACGGAAGATATACCCGGGTTATAAAAATTTTCAGAATCCCTTGCTCCTTCAGCCTGGGCTGTGAAAAACAAAAACAATATCCCAGTCATTGATCTTCTTGGGAGATTAATGTGCTGATTAATAACACCATCTCCGCCAACGGAAAAGGTAAAAGTTTTGTGAAGAGTAATATTCTCATAAAAGAAACCCTTACCAACTTGATATGCGGCTTGTGCCTCGCGCGCCAAATATTCGCTAGAAATTGAGGAATATTCTAACTCTAGATTTTTGATTGAATATGATGGTGGTTTAGTTTTATCGGAATAAATAAGAATATTATTAATTGGAGCAAGAGTAATCTCAAATATCAGATGGTTTTCTAGGGCTTTAGGGTAAAAAACACCATGGTCGTTTAGGATGGGGTGGTTAATTGGTATTCTATACTTTGTCCCATGAATTCTGGCCAAAACAATTTCTTTCTGATCTATTCCTGTTTTTGCGTCGCCAGATTTTGTTCTATGTTTTCTAATATCAAGAGAAGAAATTCCTTGTTTTAATCTATCTTCTCTTTCTTCATTGGTTAAAAATAAATCTCGATATGTTTGAAATAAATCATATCTTTGGGTATCTTGCAATGTTTCTCCTCCAAAAAGAACTTTCATTCTGGTGATAAGATTACGACCAACGTTATTGACAAGGGTGTTATTAGCGTGCCCCTCCACATCCAAATCGAAAAGAAGGGATACACTTCCGGGGACAATCACCAAATTCTCCGCTAATTTTGGAATATTTATATACAATGTTTCTCCGGGGCTGGCAGAGGATGGGTTGAGAGTAATTCGATTCAAGGTTGATTCTGCTTTCAAACCAAAGGGTTCTTTTGGAATTCTGTTTGGATTAATTTTCTCTGACGTCATTGTATGATTTATAAAATACTTTTATTTACCTTTAAATCACCGAAACCTTGTTTGGCTTATTTTCTAACTTATTAATGTGTTTTAATAATCCTTCTCTCGCTCCAGGGATTAAAATCATAATATTAAAAATATCATCACCATCTTCCATATCTAGAATTTTTTTAATTATAATTTTTTTCATAATGATGATTTGGTATCCTGAAAAAATTATTTTTTCATCCTCCATTTCAATTTATAAGATACTTGTTTATTTTTAAATGAATAACGAAAAAATTCTCCAAAAAATATATTATTCGGCTGAGGGGTATTGGAAAGGATATTCCGCGATTCCTAAATTGGCTGAGAAAGCGAAAGTAAGTGAAAATGTGGCAAAACAATGGCTACAGAAACAGGCAATTTGGCAAATCTATCTACCTGCTCCTAAATATATACCTAGACCGCACTGGACTGTGGATAAACCCAATCAGATTCACCAAGCTGATTTATTATTTTTACCGCACGATAAAGTTGGAAGAAAAACATATAAATATGCGTTAGTTTTGGTTGATATCGCCTCGAGATATAAAGATGCTGAGCCATTAACCTCAAAAGAAAGTCGAGAGATATCAGAAGCTTTTAAGAAAATATATTCTAGAAGATTGAAATACCCAAAAACATTAATGGTTGATCCTGGGAAAGAATTTATGGGTGAAGTTAGTAAACTCATGAATTACCATAATGTGAAGATACAAAGAAGTGAGGCTGGTAATCATAGAGCCCAAGCATTTGTGGAAAACGCAAATAAAATATTAGGAGAAAAATTATTTAGTCATCAATATGCGCAGGAAATGATCAGTGATGATCGATCAAGAGTATGGGTGAAAAGATTACCAGATATTCTGAAAACTTTGAATAATACACTTATTAGAATAACCGGTAAAGAGCCTGATGAGGCTATAAAACTGAAAGAAACGAATATTGAACCCAAAAATTATCAGCGGGCGGTTGGGCTTGATGAGGTTAGATTGCCGCCTATTGTAAAAGTTAGATATTTATTATCACCGGGCGAACTTGAAGGTGGAGAAAGAAGGCGAGCTACTGATCCTATTTGGAGTATCAAAGTTTATAGTATCTCTAGAAGCGTTATTTCATCCAATCAGCCGGTTTTATATTATTTAATTGATGGGCCGCGACGAGGATTTGTGAGGGAAGAATTACAAGTTATTCCTTATGATACTAAGTTACCACCCAATTCTGTTTTAGCAAGGTAGTGACCATAAGGAAGAGTATGTATTCCGTCTTTTTGAATAATTCTCTTATCATCATAAGCGGATAGCGCTTTTTTGTTAACTGTTTTTGTGTAAATATCGTGTAGTTTTGAACCAATTAAATTTTGCGATCTCATTTGCGGTTCTTTGGTATTCAAGCAATTTTTGAAATCATTAAAACTTATCGTTTTCTTAATAACTAATTTCTTTGTTCCTTTGTTCTTCTTTATCTCTTTGCCATTGTCCATTAATAAAGCATATTGTTTTGCGCCTAATCCGACAAATTCTGTAGGTATACTTCCACCAAACTCATCCTTAAACTTCCCAATTACTTTTTTGTTTGCATCATCCCAAATACCAGATTTGTGATCTTTTGGATAGTTACTAGTGTCGAACTTTTCCCGAACATCTTGACTTATATCTTCATAGAAATCTTCCGTTTCTATATTATATACAAGACTGTCGGTATCAGTCAAAAGTAATTCCGCTTTTTCACCGTATTTCTCTTTGATATAATTATAATGGAAATCATACATTATTTGTTTGCTTATATCCAAAATGGAAAACCCCACGTAAACCGGTTTATTAAATCTTATTTCTGTTTTCTTCATATTTATGGCGGCAAGATCCTCAGAAAAGATGGTAAAATGATTAAAGTTCGGTTTTCTTATTAATTTTTTGGCCGATTCTATATTATTAACCAATCTAACATCTATCCTTTTTCTCATATTCTCCATTGTTTTGCCAAATACCGAGTTATTCATTAGTTTGAAGAAATCCTTTTCAAAGTCATTCTTCGCGTGTTTTCTCAATTCAGTATTCCGATCGATGTAAACCTGTAACCACTTAGACTCTTGAAATTTGATTCCCTTATGAATCTTTGTTATTTTTAATCCTTGTTTTTCATAAAATTTCAGGGTTTCATGATGAACTACATATCTTTTCTTATCGAATAGATTCGGTATTAATTTATTGACTTTATTAACTGTAAGTTTTTCTGGGGCCAAAGGTAGATCTTTGTGACTATCATGAAGATTTTTTGGGTATTCCAAATCAACCTCAAGTATGCAGGGCATATCTCTCCAATTTTCGAGCTCTTCATTTGGAATCCATTTAAATCCCCGTTTGGGTAATTTCTTGCTCATTGCGGCCCCGTATAAGTTATTCGCGTCAAGATAAATAATATAACTTATAAGCTTATCTATTTCAAAATCTTTCATATAGGGGTTATTAGCTTTAGCATATCTTTTTGATACTTGGGATGTTCCGCCTCTAATCCCTTTCTCAATAAAAAGCAGCATATTTACATCTGTGAACAATTCCAAACTAACTTTAGTTAATTTTAACATTGCATCCCAAGATAATCCCGGTGATGTGAAATAGTGAGCGGGATCTAAACTATAATTATTAATACACACATCTCTAAAGTTCTCGAATACATCTGCAAGCTGCAGTACATCTGTTTTTAGGTATAAATCATGATAATCTCTCATTGTTTTCATGCCAAATGTTCCCCACACCTTTTGGGCGTGTTCATAATCTTCATCCGAAATATCTTGATTATTTAGTTTTGAGAAAAATGCATCCTTTGGCGGAAGTTGGGTTTCATTAAGTTTATCAATGCGATCAAAATTATCATAAGGGTACACACCCTTTCTCAACAATAGTTTTAACTTTTCTCCTGTGAAATGTTTCTTAATTTCTGTCATATTTTTATCTATTGGGGAAAAACACATACTTCCTAATAACTTGCAATTCTTACATTGATCGCAATTGCCAACACCATTAAAAGTAATAATCTTCCCATCTTTTACGTATCTTTTCAAGCATTTTCCAGGTTTGCATGACTCACATTTTTCACATTTTGTAAGATTGTCAACCAATGTGCTAAGGGAGAATTGCATAAATTTATAAGAATCAATGAATCTTATTGTTCTAGTAATGGGCTTTTCTTTGTCATCTTCATCCTCGTCGCAATCATAATCGTGATCACAAACATGATCACAATCATAATTAATTAAAATTTTCTTCGAGAAACTAATATACTTTTCATCAGTGTTAGCTAAACAGCTCATTCCGCCCTTTGTTTTGCCAAGATTCTTAATGAATAGATGAGAATCGTACCCAGATAGATTATGAATTACTACTGGAACGAATTTGGGAATAACATATTTTAAGTTGCAAATTTTATGCGCTGCTCCTCTATATTTTCCGGTAAGATGGCAATGATCTATTACTTTTTTAAAATCTTCTTCTTCACTTTCAGAAAATTTACGCTCACATATATGACAGTTAGTTGCATTTTCATAATCTTTTTTATCCATTTCCGTCATATTCTTTTTATCATAAACTTTAAAAGTTTCCTTTTTTTCTTCTATTAGCTCAAAAATTTTCCTGACATCTCTTTCTAAATATTCTGTAAATATCTGCGCGACATCCTCGTCATCGGATTTCGCGGTATAATTCACGCAGATTTTAAAATCCTTTGGTAATATACTTTCATCGAAACATTTAATATAATAGCAGAACCCCGATGCTTTATGCATTTGGTAATTTTTAGTAAAGCTTTTAATTTCGTTTGGCGAGCACGTGTGTATTGGTATTAGACGTCCCTCAAAATCTACATAAATAACAAAGGGGTGTCGCATTTTATTTTTAAAATTTTTAAAGTAAATAAATTTTGGGCTGCCATCTTCATTTTTGGGCATTTTGATTTTAACTTCCCCGTGCGAATCGCAGTATTCTTTGTGTTCATGCAAAATTCTTTCATCATAAAATGAGTTGAAACATCTAAGGCAGAAATGTTTTTTGTTTTTATTATCGTCGACTTCAGAGGATAAAAGTCTGCTAACATTATTTACCAAAATATAGTGAGTTTTTTCGCCATTATTTATTAAAAGTAATGTTATAGATTTACAATCGCATAACTTGCATTCATAATTATTGCAATCACATTTATTACATCCACATTCTTCACATTCATGTTTTGCGCAGTCTTTTTTCACACATTTCTGTTTTTTCTTACACTCTTTTTTCATACAGCCGCAATTCTTACATTTTTCTTCTTTCTTGCAATAACATTTATCGCTTAATCTTGCAACATATATTTTATCATCTTCTTCGTCATATTTCAGTACATTGACTGGATATGGATTTTGTTTTTCAAACTTGCTGAAATCTTTTAATTTCATTGGTCCTTCGATTCCAGAAAAGTCTAATTTTTTACAATTTTCAAACAATTCATTATTTGCCCTCTCTCTATTATGTTTTCTTGGAAAAACCGCCTCTGTTAATGAAAGTTGCCCGCAATCTTCGCACTTATTTTGTATGTTAATAGTAGCTTTTTTTGCCGCCAATCTTTCTGGTGTTGGTATATATGAACTCCCAGAAGTAACTGTGTAGGGCGCGATTCCAACGTCAATTCTCGCAACAGAATCAAATACGAATTTATAATCATTATCTAGAAATATTTCAACCTCGTCGAGCATATTTTTAATTATATCATCATATTCTTTTGATAAATCTCTTGCTTCTGTAATTATTTTTGGTTTAGCATGAAAGTATTTTTCAGCCTCCTCTTTAATTTGGTTATTTTCCGAAGGAGATTTTACAAACTTGGATGTTAATATAACCTTAACCTTTTTTGGTTTCTTATCCTTATTAATAATATCTATAACTCTTGGTTTTATTTTTTTCATGAATTCTTCAATAGTATATCCTTTTTTCCCATCTATAGTATGTTGCTTCAAATACCCATTTTTGAATTTTCTCACAGTTTCTTTGATAATTAATTCTTCTTCTTTCAACCTTTTTGTTTTTGGCCTTGCTCCCTCCTTCTCGTAATCTCTTTTTGATTTTGTTTGATTTGGTTGATTTTTGGGCTGGTTTATTTTATTTGCTCTTTTATAACTATCAATAAAATTTTTAGCTATTTCCTCCGTTTTATTTTTTACTTTTTCAGGAATATATGGTTTTACAAGATCCCAAAACTTGTTTAGTGCATTTCCCCAAAAAGGAGTTTGTTTGGTATTTTTAACCAAATCTTGTTTTATTGGTGGGGTTTTAGGTTTTGTTGGAATTGGGGGTGGGGGCCGTGTTGGTTTAGGTGGAGAAGGTCTTTTTGATTTAGTTTTATTAATATTTATTGTGGGTTGATTTGGTGGCGGTGTTCCTGGCGGCGTGCCTGGCCTATATCTATCTGGTGAACCTGGTGGCGTGTCTGGAATTTGTGTTGGTTGAGAAATATTAAG
Organism: Ricordea florida; assembly: GCA_949710005.1. NCBI lineage: Eukaryota > Metazoa > Cnidaria > Anthozoa > Corallimorpharia > Ricordeidae > Ricordea > Ricordea florida. The sequence continues at coordinate 48,107,934 of OX453272.1, forward strand.
GGGCGGCAAATTTGGTCTGTTTCTTGGTCTTATTTGTGGTAATGGAAGAGGGGGTTGCGGTTGATTTGCTCTTCTCCTCGGCATATTATCTATTGCTTCAAAAATTTCTCTTCTATTAACAAGGATTTGTTGAACATTATTAATTACTTCTGGTATAATGCTCAATGCTGTCGCCTTATCCTCTTTAGTAGTCATTTCTGATCTACCTGGAATTTTATAAAATGTGAGCAATTTGGTTAATTGCTTAAAATTCAATTCTCTTCTTAGCTGATCCATAATTACTTTTATAAGAAATATCAAATCTTTAAACCACATTTCAAATTTTTAATCCTCTGATTAAATTCCTGTGTTCCAGAACCGTCAGCTTCGCCGAAACTTTGCAGAGACTTTGCCGGGGTCTGGTCGTCGCCCTCCGCTCGCTCCTCTCGCTTCACCTGTCGGCCCCTATCTTGGCCGACACTTTGCAGAAACTTAGCGAAGGGGTTATAAGCTAAAAAATTCTTGTCAAAATTCCTGTGTTCCAGAACCGCACCGGGCTTGACTGAGACCTTGCTAAGACTTTACTGAGCACGACCTATACTTTGCTAAGGTTTGACTGAACTTGACCAAGGCTTGGTTAACCCAATAAATCCTTGATTAAATTCCTGTGTTCCAGAACCGCCGCTGGCCTGACTAAGACTTAGCTAAGCTTGGCTTAGTCTTTGCTAAGGTTTGACTGAACTTGGCCAAGGCTTGGTTAACCCAATAAATCCTTGATTAAATTCCTGATTAAATTTGAAAACCCAATTTAGCTTATAAGCTAAAAAATCCTTGTCAAAATTCCTGTGTTCCAGAACCGTAGTTTTCTCCCTCTCTCGTGTACTTTGTATGATGAGCTTTTGAATTTTCGCGCGAGAAGGGCTACTAAAGTCCCGGATGTGTCGCGGCATTCTGGGCGATGTTTTCTTTGAAGAAATTCATGAAGGAGTTCTCTGCAAAGCAGCAGAAAGTTTTGAAGCTGAGAATAATAAAACAAATAAAGAAGAAGAAGCGAAAACAGTCGAGAAGTTGCTATTCAATGGCGTCGGTTTGGCGATCTGTGTGCTTTGTTGTTTCTACTCGCGACCTGTAAAATCTATATCATAAAGCGAATAAAGAAGCCTAAGCCGTGTATTACACTGTGATTAAAACACTCCGGGCATTTGAGAACACTCGAGAAATGTAGAAAACACTCGCCTGCGGCTCCTCTTTTCTACATTTTCCTCGTGTTCTCAAATGCCAGTCGTGTTTTATCACAGTGTAATACACGGCTTAGGCTTCTTTATTTGCTAAATAACATTAAATGATCATCGCAGATATGTACACAACTTAAACAGCTGTGAATTTTAAAGCCTGAAAAAAAAAAACTCAGGCCTGAACTGGATTCGAACCCATGACCTCTGCGATACCGGAGCAGTGCTCTACCAACTGAGCTATCGAGCCAACCGGGGGCTAGTCATATTGTGAGTTTGTTATATACCTGTAGATGAAGTGGAATGGGTTCGAATCCCGTTCAGGCCTGAGTTTTTTTTTTTCAGGCTTTAAAATTCACAGCTGCTTAAGTTGTGTACATAACTGCGATGATCATTTAATGTTATTACATATTAATCCGCCGTTCAAATATATGGTCTTTCATATATTCATTTGCATCATTCTTCTTCATCTACGGGTATATAACGAACTCACAATATGACCAGCCCCCAGTTGGCTTGATAGCTCAGTTGGTTGAGCACTGCTCCGGTATCGCAGACGTCATGGGTTCGAATCCCGTTCAGGCCTGAGTTTTTTTTTCAGGCTTTAAAATTCACAGCTCCTTAAGTTGTGTACATAACTGCGATGATCATTTAATGTTATTATAAATAAGTTTAATTGAAATGTCAGTGTTCCCACAAGAATTTCTGGCAACTCATCTACTCTCATCAACCTGGGCATGAGAAACTCTGTATAACTATATCATAAATTATCATATTCCTTTCAGAAAAGTGAAAATTCGTTCAAATAGTCTGCCATGGATGACCTCTTCATTGCGGAAGGAGATGAACAAAAGATACAAACTCCTTTTCCTTGCCTAAAACACTCCAAAAGGTTCTGTTCAATGGTCTAATTACAAGAAATCTCTGCACTAAATTATTAAGATCTGCTGAACTAGCTTACTGGAAGGATAAATTCTCCAATGCGAACTCCAGCGAAGAATTTTGTAAACTAAAATGTTGAATTATTTCAAGGCACCAACAAGTCCTCCTCAATTGGGCTTATTAAAGATCAACAAGGAATACTATTAACAGATGATACCCTGAAAGCTAATGCTTTAAACTCTTACTTTACAAATATTGCTCAACCTTGAACATTAATGATGCACCTGATCCTCCTCTACTAACAAACTACATCCACAGAATCACTCCGACTCTTCCAGCTCTAACTGTTAATCACGAACTCTTATCACATTGCGCAAAACAACATATCAAAGAGGGTAAGGCCTGTGGGCCTGATAATATTGACAGCATAATTTCTAGAAAGAGCTTTGCTAATTTAAATTTCCTCGGCAGTGGAAAACATCCACAAAAAAGGCAGCCAGCTAGAATGTGAAAACTATCGTCCAATTTCCTTGCTCAGTCAACCATGCAAGTTATTGGAAAGTCTGGTCTGCCAACAACTAGATGCTTTTCTGGAGCACCATAACCTGCTAAATAACTCTCAATGGGGTTTTAGAAAAGGCTGATCTACAGCTAGTACTTCACATGACAGAAAAATGGAGATTTGCACTAAATCAAGAGAAATCTTTAGGTGTTATCTTTCTAGATTTCCAAAAAAGCTTTTGATTGTGTTTCCCACCTACCTCCTAAGCTACAAGCTTCTGGTATTTACAATAATGCCTTAACCTGGATCTTAGATTATCTCTGTAACAGAAACCAATATGTCTCAATCAACGGGCACAACTCTACAACAATGAAGATTCCTTCAGGGGTACCGCACGGATCTTTATTAGGTCCCAGACTTTTTACCATCTTTACAAATGACCTCCTAGATTCATCCAACCCATCAAATATGGAAATGTTTGCCGATGACTCCACTGTTTTTGTGATTGATGACTCTGTTGACTCTATTGCTGTTCACATCCAAAAGGTTTTGCAAAAACTACACAGCTGGGCACGACTCAACTGCTTGTCTATTCATCCTATTAAAACGGAAATTATGTTTATATCCAAGTCTCCCTTTATTGGACCAATCCCACCTATAATCTTGGACAATCATCTGATTAACTGTACAACTCGATCATCAAGTCTGGGAGTCACATTAGACAATAACCTTTGCTGGGCTCCACATATTTAAACCCATTACTGCAAATTTTAATGCAATAATAAATAAACTTAAACAGATTAAATCTTTTGACATCTCCACCCTATATCTATATATCGTTTTCGGCTTAAATTAATATGAATTGTAGTTATCTAGTTACGGTACTTTGTAAATATTTATTTGCGCATAGCAGGCCCACATCAGCCATTGCTGCCATCTTTTAACCTGCTTTGTTAAATAAAGTATGTGTGTGTGAGTTGCGTGTGTGTGTGTGTATATATGTGTATGTGTGTATGTGTGTGTGTGTACGTACCAACTTGGTCGCACTTCGTAATAAACTAAGCTGCCGCACTTTGTCTTCCAGAAAGGATTTATCCTGTCAATTTGTATAGGTAATCAAATGATTTCGAGTGCAATTTGATATAAATGAACACAAATAAATTTTTCAAAGGCGGAAGAAATTGCACGAGCCTGTAGGGGGCCGGATTGCTATTTCTTGTCTTGGAAAAATTTACGAGTGCTTATTTGTATAACATTGCGCTCGAAATCATTTGATTATTGGCTAATAATTTACATGCAAAAATTTAATTTCAAATGTCTGCACTCAATTTCAACTTTCTGCACTGTCTGGGATTAACTGACGCGCTCTCAGCAGAGTCATTAAAGATAATGACTTCATCGGCCAGGTGACTGATGGATCAAGACGCCTGGGGGCGTTTACACGGGATGGGTCATGTGTAAAAACGATACAAAATTATTCTTCCTAAAGAAATTTTCTTACATGAAATAAATTTAGAAACTGATCAGGCCCCCAAAGGGAAACCTGTGAGGATATGTAAGTTGAATACAACTAAGAAACTGGGATAAGAAATTATCAAAGAATTCAATCTTCGTTCACTATTTGACAAGTGAACAAACTGGTTCGACGGGGGAACTTCTTTCTCTACAGATAATGAACATTCCGGTAGTGTTGTGCATGATCAGCACTTGTGTTTTTCCACACTGATCGACCCGTGACCTTGAAAAGTGAGTCCGACGTGGACTGGAGGCAATGAAATCGCACATACTAAAAAAAACACGGCTATATGTGACTACGATAAAAAAAAAGAAACAAAGCAATTGAATCCAAGAATTCAATGTAAACAATTCAATCGATTCAATCGGCGACCAGTTGGAAGCGCACTCTGTGCAAATATTCACCTTTTCAGTACACACAAAAACAGAGTAAAAGAGGATCGATTCACGCGCCGGGCCATGTTATACTTTTGCTTCGAGTTCATTGTGGTAGGTTGAAAAGGATTCTTTTCCCTGCCTCCTAAAACAAGCTTGAGTTTTGCTACTTGGCGTCGAGTCTGAACTCTGAGAAGGATATTTTCCATAGAGTGACGTCTTCAACTCCGTGTTTTCTGCCGCCATTTTGAAAAGTGATGATTTCTGGGATGGCTTTCGATCGAGCGTTTCCACATGATCGCTTCAAAATCAACAAGATCGTCCCGATCGTCTGGATAGAACTCAATTCAATCCAAGCGATCGAGGTCCTCTCAGTCGTCTAGGTCGTTTGCGATCGTCTGGGTATCGTTTCCATATGATCGTCCCAATCGTCTGAAAGGTTTTTTGAGACAACTGGGACGATCATAGGAAAAACAGGCTTTATACTCCATCATTAGATAATTATAATCGTTTGAATGATTCTTAGCCAGTTCCGATGTGCATGTATGTGCAAGTAGATAAATAACAGCGACATTGGTGTTGGTTGTCGAATAGAGTTGAAAGCAAAAGGAAGGAAATTTGATGGCAGCGCATTGAAAATTCAAAAAGCACTGCACCTAATCTAAAAGGATATATAAATATCAATTCACATAATTACAATGCTGAATTTCGGCAGACGATAGCGAATAATCACAATAATTATTATGACCTACGTATGCATATGTGTGATGGCAGACTTGTCGGAAGTCCGGTGCTTCGAAAAGAACAGTAAAGCAGGATCATTTCTCATGAATCACTGGTACATCGTTCGACATAAAATTATTTTATTTTCCCTCCTTTGTACAAACAACGTAAGATAACAAGGAGTAATATAAAAGAAATCAACTATTTGTGACACTACGTGAATACGTTAAGTACACAAGACGGAATGTTGCTTTAGTGTGCGGGAGATTAACAATGAAGTCTAAGCTGATCTTATAAGGAGCGTGATAAGTAAAGATGCATATAGGGATTACCATAAGATGGGGTTCTGGTAAGGTGGCGGGGAAGGGAATTAAGTCCGTTTCAGGGTAGACAGGAGCACTAACAAAAATTGAGCAATTTGTTATCATTGGGTACAATGGTTCTTCTTTGAAGACGAAGTAGGTACAAATGTGTTAAAAAAACAAAGCTGCTTTTAAGCAAAATCCTTACGTATTACACAACACGTTGCTAAATGATATTAACATCCATATTAAACACGATCATGCATTAGCAAATTGTTGGTGGTTGATGGCCTTAAATGCTCCCTTTTTCATACAAATATCTTAATTAAGTAAAGTAGTTTCGTTTTTATAAAAAAAAAAAAAATACGAGAAGCCATATCGTGGTATCACACTAGAAAAGCTGCTTTGTGTGATGCAATATTTCGTAATAGCCGCTACCACACTTTCTCCATAATTATTGAACGGTGTAGTCTAATCAGGTTCTACAGTACAGAACAAGAAGTTACGAATAAACACTCATAACTTTAAAAAGGCCTTAATGTACTTGAGAGTCCACGGAGTGGCCAACGAGTTGCTGGCACGTCCTTATTATCAACATCCAACAGCATCACGGGTTCTCTGGCACAAATCCTCGATGAGTAGCATGGGCACGAATAACAGACTGCCGCACGCACGGGGTCATTGAGGGAAGCTTTCTCTGTTTGAGGAAGAGCCACCACATGCACCACAGGGAGGGGGGTGGGGCCAGATTTCAGTGGTGCATCCAGAAGGTCTCCAGTAGTTTTTTCCCAAGCGCAGCCCCAGAGGTAAATACCATAGACGAACATACCGTCAAGCGGGGGTTCTCTTAGCTGAAGAGAGAATATTCAGTAGAGTAGTATTCAATAAAGGTTGAAAAAAGTGAGTTAGATGACGTGGTTCTCATTCATATTATCAGATTTCCAAGAGGCAAAGAAATGTACACACCGAAAAGTGTAAGAGGGGTCGCTTACCCATGACCTATCCCAGAAGAGACACGCTTAAGCGAAATTGTTAATCAAAATGGCGAACAGGTTTAAACAAGCTTCGTGATTACTCCAGACTGAGCAGTCCTTGAAAACGATTGGACAAGAGTTCTCTAAAAGAACAAAGGAACCGCCTGCCTACGGCTCGTGTGTCACATTTGTTGTTATTACCACAAAATCACTGAAAAGACACATCAAAATGGAATAGTTTTGTTCTAAGTTACTAAATATCGCTCGCTGTGCCAAAAACCCTGCTTCACCTCGGACAACTTAACAATAAGTGAAGCAGAAAGAACATGACGTGTTGCTATCTTACATGATCTTTGTCCCTTCCAGTGATTTCAGTTTGGAAGACAAATGGCTCTGTACCGGAAGCTTTACCCTCAAAATTCCTTACAGCTTCCTGTGAATAGAACACAAGCAACATTAGCACTGGCAACCAACAGAAGAGAACTGCCCTCAGACAAAGTGACAGGCACTACTTACTTGCTTAATAATAGAAAGAAGGCGGCGTGGGTTGAAGAACGCTCCTAACCAATAAGCTGGAACTTTTTCTCGTCCCTCAATAAAAGCAGAGGAAAAAATTTGAGTAACGTTTCTCTATACACTGACTGTTACCACTCTAGATGAAAGATTAATTATGAGGCAAAACATGGCCCCATTCAAATGAATCAAATAAAGATCTGTTTTTCATTTGGTGCAACATAGCTCGTATATTTGACAATCAATATATGTGAACAACTGTCAGATAAATTTATTTAATGTCAAGCGCACAGAAAGTATAAAGTAACCCCATCAATATAAGCGAGAGGCTATTTGCTGTACAATAACCGCATCAATATGTCAAGGACTATTTCCTGTACGACACTAATGTCAATGTGTGAAATATCTGTATTGTCTTACATCTATAAAAAAAATCTCATCACCACATAGAAGACTATTGAGTGTACAATAATCCTACCAATTTGTTTCAAGAAGTCTGATATGTACAATAATCCTTTCAATATGTGTGGAGGACTATTACCTAAAGAATTACCATATCAAACAGTGTAAAAGACTATTAACTTTACAATAATCCTATCAATATATGTGATGGACTATTAGCTGTAAAATAGTCTTTTCAATATCTTTGAAGGACAATTACCTGTACAATAATCCTATCAGTATGTGCGATGGGCTATCAGCTGTAAAATAGTCTTTTCAATATCTTTTAAGGACAATTACCTGTACAATAATCCTATCAATATGTGTAAATCTGTTACTGAGGTCAGTAAACCATCCAGCTAAGCTCCAGGTAGAAGGAGGTGAGGATGGTCCTCCTAACTGACTCCACCTTGCGGGGATCCTTAAGTGATACAGGTCATCAGCTGCATTCAGCAGCTCCTTACTTACTCGGTCACCGCACTGACTCTCTTCAGTCGCTGTCTTGATCGTCTGAAATGACAGCACCACACAGTTAGTGTTGTGTGTAAGAATTCCCCTCACGATTTTTCTGTCGCGTCATTGGTTGACAATGGGTACATACTACGACTCTAATGGCAATTATCACGCGAAAATACTCGCTAAAAAAAGTTTTACTTCCACATATGACGCTCTAGAAACACTACGGTTAACACAAACAACGGTACAATAACCACTCACCAGCAAGGTTTCTCTTACTGCAGCTAGTAATCTGTGCATACAATCCATTTCACCTAACACGAAGAGATTAAAGGGAGTAGGACCACCTGTCTTCTTGATTCGCTCGTAAACACTTTCCTGCAGAAAAAAAAAAACAAAAACTAATGGAAGGAAAATTGTCAAAGAAATGGAATAACCAAACAGAGAAAAACAGATCCCTCTACAAAGTCAAATGCCAGACGTTGTTTAGTTCACTTTCAGGGTAATAGATCCAGCCAGAACGAAGCGGTGTACTAACGCCTTTCCATACCTTGTTCCAAACCTTTGGGATTTTAGACAGCATCGTAGTACAAACTTCGTAAAGATCTACTTCTTTCCGGTTACGCAGTGACACCAAGCTGGCACTAGCGAACACTCCTGCCTCGACGACGCTTATCGAGCCTGCTCCAATGGTGTGTGCCACTGAACTTTGTTGAATGACACCAGTGACTGGCATAGAGGCTGATGGGTCTACTACAGCGTGTGTAAGTGTATCTGATGATGCCATGTGATCCAGCAAGTAGTTTAGACGGGTGAACACATACTGGTCATCTGCCAAGTGAGTCTAAACAAACACGCGTCTTTGAATATTGTACGCTTCTATGAACGTCCATTTAAAAAATATTCACACTTTAATTTACATCCTTACAAAAGTAGCGTTCCATTACATCTAAAAATATAATTCACTGTGCCTATGGCATATGTTTCCTATATTTTCTCCCAGCTAAGGTGTGTCCTCGTTACATTTCGTCTTCTGCAACACTCCCAAGTACGAATCCCTTGCTGTCATAGTACAAATTACAGAACTACATTTAATCGAATAAACTTTTCAAAATGAGGAACGAGATATGTCGCAATCAACAGTTTCCTTAATGTGACCTTTCCCGTAGAGGTGTGCATTATATAATAATGAAAGTGGTAGTAATGTATTACGCTATACATGTACGTAGTGTTGGTAATGAGTAAAGTGTGGTATTTAAAAGAAAAATATATTTTCATACTGAAATTCAACAGTGAATCTAGAAAGCGAAAAAGAGAAAAACAGTGCTGCTTAACGTTCAAATTAGTTTGTGACATCAACTGACGTCACAAACTGATTTGCATATCATTAAATCTTTATAAACATGCATGCAAATTAGTTTGTGACGTCAAGTGAGGAATAGACCCATGCCCCTTACTAGCTAAGCCAAGTGTGATGGGTGTGGCTCAAGCAGGAACTTTGAACAACGATTTCTGGGTAAAAACACGGTGGAATTCGGAAAAAAACGTTTTTGAACAGCTATCTATTCTAAATGTACATACCAGAACCACAAAAATCGAAAGACGATATAGGTACTTTAAAGTTGACCCAGGGTATTGTCTGTTAAACGGATAGGCATTAAGGGTTTCCTCATCACAGTAGCGTAATGTTGAAGTTACCAACCTCAGGAGAAGTGTGCAGGCCACAGGCTTCAGGAACTTCAAGACTATCGCCAGGATACCCTTCCAGTGCAGTCCACAGGTTGTTAAGTCGCACATGACTACCAAACAGTGCCATGGGAAGCTTGTACTTAACTATGGGCAAAAAGCACTGCTGTAAGCAACAACATCTTTCTAACGTGTAGTCTCTATAAAAAGTGTGGACCAGACAAGGAGGTCGAATACAAAAGGGGAACATAGATGCGTGAGCCTACCTGCCGACCAATTCAGTGTAACGTGTGTGGTAGTGGCCTAAATGTTCTAATTAACTTACTCTTTGTGGCTTCAAACTCTCTCCTGACGGCGGCGGGACTGATCCAGTAATCAATCATAGCACTCAGACCCTGGCGGTCAAATTCGTCACTGAAGTTCTTTCCATATATCACCTGGGGTAAAAAGTTAACACGCGTGGTAAACCTCTTTGCTAACAAACGGGCAATCAAGTACAGACCCATCATAAGCTGCCACAATTGCAGACCACCGGTATTAGTTCGATTACGATTTTTATTTACATAGCGCTAAAATCCACAGTCCAAAGTATGGCAACTGGTGGCCAATTTTACGTAGCTGATTCATGTACCCAGTGAGCGGATAACCTCAAATAAAACACAAGAATGGCGCACTCCAGAGCAATTCCATCTTTTACTTTCAAGCACTGGCCCCTGTTCAATGGTGAAACTCCTGGGCAAGCCTGCTACTTCGGAATACAGCTCTTTCCACTGCTTTTCAAGATTTCCAGGTTGTTCATTTTCAGTGCGGAAGTTGAATGTAATTGCAACCTCGTTCGACTTCTAGGGACAAAGCAACTTGCACTCCCATAATTATTATATTGACTTTAAGTACGCAAATAGAGGTAGAGTTTTACGTCACAAAATCCAACATGGCGGAGTCCAGGATTTCGAAACCGAACATGGACGGTACTGGTGCCCACTTCAGAATAATAATAATAATAATAATAATAATAATAATAATAATAATAATAATAATAATAATAATAATAATAATAATAACAATAATAAACTTTATTTGAGTGTCAACTGTATCTAGCACTGACGTACTAATTGGGGACACTGTAATGTATCAAACTAAATCAAATCAAATCAAATCAAAGTTTGGTTTTTGTGAAGAGAGGAAAACCGGAGTACCCGGAGAAAATCCTGTCGGAGCAGAGTAGAGAACCAACAAACGCAGCCCACATATGACGCCGGGCCGGGAATAGAACCCGGGCCACATTGGTGGAAGGTGAGCGCTCTCACCACTGCGCCAACCCTGCTTCCCTAGAAAAAGCTTAAGACGTTAAAGTTTTTTTTTCAGTTGATTAGTTGTGTTTTATCACATCCTTTTCAAGTCGATTTGTTGTAGGGGTGGAGATTTCCATCAAGTACAGTCGTGGTTAACCAATCGTTGCCGCGGATCTAGTGCTGGCTCGATGAAAGGACACGAAGTTATGTGGGTAATCAGTGTGGATGCCAAGACTTACTTCGGTTAGCATGTATCGTAATCCATTCCACTGAATACTCCTTGAAGCACCCCCACTCTGTGATGACATGTCTGCACTCTCCTGGAACTCTCGCACCGCTAGATCCAAAGCTTGCTGTATATGACACAAAACAGAAACTGATTTAATGTGTGACTAAAAGAAAATGGAGCGTTTGTCCCTTCAAGCGTCATGATTACAGTAAGCGAAGTCTTTTTGCCTCAGTCAAAAAGACCTGGTGAAGCAAGTAATTTTAGTTTCTTAACAACCAACTTCATAGCTTTCCTTTGCGAGTTATCCCATGAGCACCAACTAAATATCGCAATTGTAAATATAGACAGGGCCCTGCGCGCGCTCTGATTATCAGAGTATAAAACATAGAAAAAACGTGTTTTATTGTTTTTCGCCACATTACCTCTAATCGACAATTTTGTTAGAGATGGCGAAAACATTATCTTTGAAGAAATTCATGATGGACTTTTCTGCGAAGCGGCAGAAAGTTTTGACGCTGAGAGTAATATAACAAATAAAGAAGAAGAAGCGAAAACAGTCGAGAACTTGGTATTAAATGGCGTCAGTTTGTCGATCTGTGTGCTTTGTTGTCTCCTTATAAAATGTATATCATAAAGCAAATGAAGAAGCCTAAGCCGTGTATTACAGTGTGATAAAAGACTTCGGACATTTGAGAGCACTCGAGAAATGTAGAAAACACTCGCCTGGGGCTCGTGTGTGCGACTATATTTCACTCGTGTTCTCAAATGCCCGTAGAGTTTCATCACAGTGTAATACACGGCTTAGGCTCCTGTATTTGTTAACTAATCGCTACACAATACCTACCCAGAGATCACCAGTGCCTACATTCTTGAGGTCCAGCGGTTTGTTCCAACCTGTAAGTCCATAACGTGTGCGAAGTCTAATCAAACTGTGCAACATGCACAGATTATGTAGCAGTGCAGGCCACTCAGCACGGGAACTGACACGTAGTAGATCACCATCCACCCACTGAAGGGATCGCTGCAAACTATCCTTCGTGTTCTATAGCAACAATAAATTCATCAATATTAAAAAATACCGAGATTGTCTATTACAATAAGAACAGTCCAGCTTTATTGTGCTCTTTTCATGGTACTAAACCCCTTAAAGAAAGGTCTGTCGTCCATTTTATTCCGCCAATAACAGAGTCCGAAGAAACGGTAAACGTGCAGCGTGCAACCACCGCTTTATGGACGCACGCGGGAGGTTGCTAGGCCGAAAGAAGCGTAAGAGATATCTTGCGCTTCTTTCGGCCTAGCAACCTCCCGCGCGTGTCCATAAAGCGGTGGTTGCACAGCTGTTGCGTTAACCATTCTTTTATAACATAAGACTTACCAACTAATTATACTCGTTAACAATCTGACGTCAGCATGCAAGCCATGGGCAAATAGCTCGCAAGTATTAGCCAATCATAACGCGCGCTCATGACGCAAAGCAATGTTATAATGCATTATACCAATACCGGAAGTCCCACACAGAATCGGGTTGACTCTCGGATCAAACCGCAAAATATTACACCATTACTGCTCTTACTAAAATAGTTGGTGAGTGAGTGAAGTACTACTCGTTGACTACTGTGAAGCTTTCGACAAGGTCAACCAAAATTTACTATTGTTGAAGTTGCAGACAGAGCATTTGATTGGTCTCAGTCATATCTCTCGAGTAAATGGCTGCCGGATTTTTAGCCTGCGTGACCAAATAAAGTATGTATGTATGTATGTAAGGTCAGTTGGTCTGCATTGATGGCAAGACTTCGTCTTTGGCTTATGTTAACCATGGAGTACCACAAGGATCTATTTTGGGTCCTCTTTTCTTGATCTCATTTTTCAATGATTTGCCGCTTTATATTACAGTGCAGACAGATCTGAATGCTGATGATACGACCATTTATAAGCTCTGCTGACTGTAAGTCTATGCATAAACGTGAACATGGCCTCAATAACTCTACAGCTGAAATCCTAAACTGGGCTGTGACAAATGTAATGATCGTGACTGGCGAGAGACTTGAATCCAAATTGGATTTTTAACCATCAGTGAAGTTAAGTGATCATGAACTAGTAAGCAATGTTTCTAGTGCTGCTCTGTTGGGTTTGGGCATTGATAATCACTTATCTTTTTGTCTACATGTTGATAAAATTTGTAAGAAGCTTCCTCAACGTATCGCGCCTCTCAGAAAAATCAATTTATCTGCCTCTTAGGCAAAGACCGTTATAGTACAATTCGATAATTCATCCTACAACAAACTACGCTAGTGTTATCTGGACATATGGTGATCAAGATTCTTTGAATAGAGCGTTGAAGGTGCAAAAAAAGTGCGGCTGGGGTTGTTCTGTCTGCCGATAGAGATTCGCCCTCTGTACAATTATTTAATAAGTTGAAATGGTTCCTTTTTATGAAGAAAATAACATAAGTAGTTGTTCTCTAGTCTTCAAACTTATTCAGGGTACCGGCTTACCCAATTATTTACTCAAACATTTTGCTGTTATAACCAAGTCCATTCTAGAAATACTAGGTATGCTAAATTTAACTTAGTTTTTCCTAAGTATATAATGATAAAGATAATGATAATAAATTTATATAGCGCACTTTTTCATGTGAATATGTTCAAAGGCGCTTTACACTTCTATTGGGTGAGATCGGACGTCAACATGTAAAGGCGCCTCTGGCTGCCGCTATCAGTCCATGTATGATCAAGACAGAAGGTGCAAAGTCGTTCTTAGTTAGAGCTTGCAAACTTTGGAATAAGTTATCTTTAGAACTAGACGCATGACTGCGTGAACTCGGGCTTTCTTTCAACATCTTGCTATGTAGACTATGTAGAAGTCGAACGCTACACAAGTCGTCTTTAAGCAACGTGAAAATCTCAAAGTTATTTGACACCAGATTTGTTGGCCCTGAATCAGGTGATGTCAGAAACATATATAACAACATATATAATATGGCCCTTCCTTTATTTTCTTCTTAAACATTTCAATACATGATTCCACATTTTTATTCTTATTGCCATAGTATTTTTGTTTGCGTTTCTCAAGCACTTCTTGTTTTTTAGCTGCATCCATTGTTTTGTATTTTTCTGCATGTTTGTCTAATAAATCTTGGTTTTTAGCTGTATCCATTGTTTTGTATTTTTCTGCATGTTTGTCTAACAACCTTTGTTTCTTAAATGCATCCATTGTTTTGTATTTTTGTGCTCGGTTCTTTTGCAGTTCTTTTTTATTTGTAGAATCATTTGCTTGTTTTCTTTCCAATAATATTCTCTTTCTTGATGGTTCCATGCCTTTATAATTCTGTTTCTGCCTTTAATTTTTCATTATCCTTTTTCATTCATTCTTGTTAGCAGATTTGGTTGAACATGACACAAACTGTATTTGGTAATGTTCTGCTGAATGATATGTTTTTTGAACATTTCTAATAGCCTTAACTAGACAAGCAATACCATTTATCTTTTTAGTATATTGAATGGGAGTCATTTGACTTTCATCATAGATCAAGAGGGAATATACATATTTTGATTTTTGTATGGATTTTGAAATACAGCGAACACAAAAAGATGCGAACCATATCAAAAACCCTGTGCATTCACTATTATTCTGTATAATATTTTGGAGAACAGATTTGCTTTGCACTGACTCAAACAATACTCCTTCAGTGATATCACTTTTAAGATCAAAAATTACTTCAACTCCACAAAAATCAACACTTTTGGGCAAATTTTTATTGGATGGTGAATTCATATCTAAAGATAAACTATCACATAACCTTTTGCCATTATCGACAAATAGAAGATAATGTTTTTGAAGTCCGATAAGCACAGGATTTCATTATAGAATAGCAAAGTGAATAAATAGTCACAGTAGTACTTAACTTAATCTTCATGGTTTCACAAACACAAGTCTGAACAAGTATGTCATTTTCAGCTTCATTAATTTATTAGTCCTTTCACCTCAAACATAATATTGTTCTGTATACTTTGAAAATAATGCACTAAGTCACTAAGAGACAATACTTCAAGCAGCTCACATGTATCTTGGGCATGGCTTCTACCATATGAATCGTTTGCATGAGAATCAAATATTTTAAACCCCACATTACCATTACAATAGATAGCAATAGCATTTCACCCTACTGTCAATACAAAATTAGTGTAGTTTTCAGCCAAAAGTGATTCAAAGGCTCTTAGCAAAGAAGTACAGTATTGATATCCTTCTATGGCAGCTTCTTAATGAATAGTACCAGTGTAGCTTTCACTGTACTGAAGTTGATGGTCAGTTTCGAACACATTTAGCATTGATGGTAATTCTGACTGCATTAAAAAGGATTGCCTGGCAAACTGAGGCAAACCTGAATACAACTGATTTCCAATATTCATTATTTCCATGAGGTTATTAGCTGAATGGATTCCTTGTTTGCTATTGTAAATCAAAGAGCATAAACTCATTGCAACACATTGTTCTCCAGAATTCTGTCCAAATACTAGCTCATTTCCTTGGCTACAAGGGGCTGATATTGTTTTGCTTGGGTCAATATACATTGGAGTAGGACCAGGGTTCTTCTCTATGTCTGTACTCAGTTTAAATTGACAAAAAATTGATATATGGGGCTGCTTTTTGTACCGGCACATCAAATTATTACAGGTAAACAATGATAAATACCGATTTGCTCGAAATTCAAGCTTCATCAACCCTTGATAAACCCTGCTAGCGCAATTAAACAAAAGCTTCTTTTCATGTTGTGTAATTTTATTTAAGCTCGTTATCTTTGTACTACATTCATATTTTATAAGTTTCTAACCTTCACATAACAGCAAAGCTTGGAAGACTTCGGTAAACTCGCACAGATACGTTTGAAGACAAACTCCTTCAGCTTTCTGCTTTTGTTTCTCAGACACTTCAAAATTCGAACTGGCAATCTGCTGGGTTCTCGATCACGTTTACCCATGCGACGATTTCTACGTAAGCTAACAGGAGATAGCTGATTTGATATAGCATGATTTTCGATAGATAGTCCATTTGATAAAGCAGTCATAGCATGGTTCATGATAAAAGGTTCGCTCGTAACTGTATGCGCACCATACAAATTCTACGCATGCGCCGTAAGAGCTCTACGGCGATTTGTGACTGAAGGAAAAAAAAAATAACGAAGCCGAATTTAAACCTCGGGCGTTTCCTTCGGAAAGCCCGAGTAATTAAGTCGTAAGGATTCTCTTCCTGCATTTAAGAAGATCTGAGTTTATTTTATGTAATTTTTAAAGAACAGCCTAGTCTAAATCACTTTAGTAATTAGCTTGATATTAATTTAATTCAATATTTAATAGAACTTTTAGATTAAATAGTATAGTTTTTTTTTTTGATATTTGAATTCTGTAAAATTATTCTTTTTTCTAATTTTTGGTGGCCACACGTTTATTAGCTTTTAGCTATTTAGTGTTACCCTCTATAAATTTAGTGTTTACTCTCTTACTTCTTCACTTACTCACTCACTCACTCACTTTCTCACTTACTTACTCACTCACTCACCCACTTACTTACTCACTCACTCACTCACTCACTCACTTACTTACTTACTGAATAACATAGAGAGATAAATTAAATTCCAAAAGGCCTTTAATTTGAAAAGGTTTTACGAGATGCTAGTGATGTTACTGAAATGTGAAAGAGTAGCTTCAAACATTTGAGAGGTGACCTACATGCAGGAATGATAAAGACAAGTAGACTTCAAGTTTTCTGTTTCTAGAGAGAGACAACTAAGCAGAGACAAGAAATTTTACTTGTCAGCTTAACAACGAAGTACTTTCGGACAAAATAGTTGTTTCAGTCTACGTTTCAGACTTTATAGTTCCTAACCCTTTGGTTACAAATTTTGTACAGGGCCTGAGTGTACAAATTCTACAACAATCACCTTTGGTGAGTCGGCTACAACTTTAACAGCAGACTGAAGGAGAGATGAAGGTATGTCACGGTTTGGCTGGACAGACACCCACAGTCTAAATTCACTATCCACTGTTTTAGTTTCATGCATGTATGAGTCCAGTGCGGCTAACAGACGAGGTGAATTATGGGCATTGTGAAGCATCACCCAGTGACCCTGAGCAAAGGAAAAAACTATTTGTTAGTGCTAGCATTTGTGAAAACAGAAACCATTGCTACCGAGCTATTTCTTTAAGGCTCTTGAAGTTTCTGTATACCTGTATCAAGGCTATGTATAATGACCTACCTGATCATGGCTATGTAATGTGACCTACCTGTATCATGGCTATGTATAATGACCTACCTGATCATGGCTATGTAAAGTGACGTACCTGTATCATGGCTATGTATAATGACCTACCTGATCATGGCTATGTAAAGTGACCTACCTGATCATGGCTATGTAAAGTGACGTACCTGTATCATGGCTATGTATAATGACCTACCTGATCATGGCTATGTAAAGTGACGTACCTGTATCATGGCTATGTATAATGACCTACCTGATCATGGCTATGTAAAGTGACGTACCTGTATCATGGCTATGTATAATGACCTACCTGATCATGGCTATGTAAAGTGACGTACCTGTATCATGGCCTTGTGAATCATTTTTCTGGCAGCACGTTCTTCACCGACACCAACATTTGCTAAGGCTAGTACATTCAACTCCACCTGAAACATAAGAATAAACACCAAACGTTTAAAGAAAGACGACCACTGAAGTGCATATTAATTATCTTTTTAACTTCAGTACATATGTTTTCTTTCTACTTTGATCGCGGCACTGTTTAACCTTCCACCTGAATGTTGCATTCAAATAGACAACCAAGTTCCTCGCCATTCAATGGCTAGCAAACTTAACTATCAAGAGAACAAAGCCAACTGGTCAGCCTCTAAACAACCGGGATTCTTAGCGAGATTAAGCTTGTAATGTCGCTTTCCATTGGTACATTAAAGTTAAATACGCTTCCAACTCATCAGAGTGATCTATACATTATTCTATTTATTTTTTACTGAGTTCTGTTTAACGCAGTATCCAAACCTGCTTTTTATTAGCTCCTTCAATCACCAATTTTTCCACCATATTAGCCTCTTGGGTGTACAGCAGCACAATAGGAATCCGACAGTCACTTTGGCGGTAGGCAAATGGTAAATCCAGTGGCATCTCGGATGTGTATCTTAAACAAAAACATAGGTATCTTTAGTATACAAGACATGGAATATCTCTCACAATCACAACCTCTCGGCAAGTAATGTCAAGTGAACAGCTGCCAGAAAATAACTACTGTTTCAGAAGGACAGTTTTCCGGTCCAACAGAGCTAATAATATTTTAGTACACGAATCAGTATCTTAGTTAAAGAAAGAGGTCACCTGAAAGTGGCTGGTACACAGTTCCACCTTTACTAATGAGCTGAACGTAATATGTCACTAAAAGTGGCTTGACTGAGCTGAACGTAATATGTCACTGACAGTGCTTTGACTGAGCTGAACGTAATATGTCACTAACAGTGCTTTGACTGCGCTGAACGTAATATGTCACTAACAGTGCTTTTACTGAGCTGGACGTAATAATTATGTCACTAACAGTGGCTTGACTGAGCTGAACGTATATGTCACTAACAGTGCTTTGACTGAGCTGAACGTAATATGTCACTAACACTACTTTGACTGAGCTAAACGTAATATTATTATGTCACTAACAGTGCTTTGACTGAGCTGAACGTAATATGTCACTAACAGTGCTTTGACTGAGCTGAACGTCATATGTCACTAACAGTGCTTTGACTGAGCTGAACGTAATATGTCACTAACAGTGCTTTGACTGAGCTGAACGTAATATGTCACTAACAGTACTTTGACTGAGCTAAACGTAATATTATTATGTCACTAACAGTGCTTTGACTGAGCTGAAAGTAATATGTCACTAACAGTGCTTTGACTGAGCTGAACGTAATATGTCACTAACAGTGCTTTGACTGAGCTGAACGTAATATGTCACTAACAGTGGTTTGACTGAGCTGAACGTAATATGTCACTAACAGTGCTTTGACTGAGCTGAACGTAATATGTCACTAACAGTGCTTTGACTGAGCTGAACGTAATATGTCAATAACAGTGCTTTGACTGCGCTAAACGTAATATGTCACTAACAGTGCTTTGACTGAGCTGAACGTAATATGTCACTAACAGTGCTTTGACTGAGCTGAACGTAATATGTCACTAACAGTGCTTTGACTGAGCTGAACGTAATATGTCACTAACAGTGGTTTGACTGAGCTGAACGTAATATGTCACTAACAGTGCTTTGACTGAGCTGAACGTAATATGTCACTAACAGTGCTTTGACTGAGCTGAACGTAATATGTCACTAACAGTGCTTTGACTGAGCTAAACGTAATATGTCACTAACAGTGGCTTGACTGAGCTGAACGTAATATGTCACTAACAGTGCTTTGACTGAGCTGAACGTAATATGTCACTAACAGTGCTTTGACTGAGCTGCGCGTGAATCATTGTGGACAATTCCTTCTGGTAAGCTCATGTTTTAAGGTTTTGTTTCATTCTTACTTTCTTCCTAAGACAGACGTGACGAAGCACACAGTGGCTGGCATCAGACGATCTCCACGAATGGAACGAATCACCATGAACCTCTGAACAAGTGTATATCTGAAATTGTCAGCACAGGAATAGATAATAAATAATAAATTTGTTCACGTCAAGCCACTAACGCTTCACAGCGAATCACATAATGACTTTAATGACAAACAGTCAGTAAAATTACGGCTTCAACAACCAATCACAACGTTGGACAGATTCGTGTGTACCACCACCTGACGACACGCAACCCATTTGGCATTGAAGGCGCTTCCGCTCAAAAAAATCATTTTCACCCATACTTACGACCAGACGATCGAACCCGACTAACAAGTACTGAGAATCCTCGGCTGGAAACATTTACAATCCTTGAACAGTTACAGTAAGCTACGACAAACAGTCGCCAGAATAATGTTTTTTTTTGCAAGCCGAAAAAAAAAACAAGGACGTGATAGCTTGCAGTAATTCTTAAAAGACACAGATCAAACGCCGACTGTGTTTGTTTTTATATGGTCATAAAAACTTATGTCAGCCCTGGAAAATTTTCAAGCACCTTTCCGAAGATTTCCAATTTTTACAGAGAATCCGGAAGTTCACAGGTTATCATAGTACAATAGTGATCCGTCACTACCCTTAACGACAGTACAATGTACGACAAAAATCACGAACCCGATTGTTCATGGGAGCATCAGACAAACGAGACACAACTCAAGCTACCATTGTTAAGCATAAGTGAAGTTTACATACTTTTCGTCTAAGCCATCAGGTAGAGCTACTATTTCTGGTTTATCGTGTTCGGTGATTTGCCGCCATTGAGTCTCACGGCCGTCCTTTATCATCTTATCAAATGCATCTTGAAACCACTCGAAATGCATGGCCAACAGCTGATAAAAGGAACAGAGGAAACCGTAATTTGAATGATTAAGAAACCCCATTGATTTAACAACAGGCGTAATAGCGGACCTGTTGATATGGTTACATTATAAATTGCGCATTGAAATGTTACATGGTCGCTCGGAGAAACGAAATTTCTCTTCTCGTGTTATAGAGTTTCACTGGTTCGATGCGCTCACTCGTGAAATACTTTTCGAAACCCGAAGAGAAACTTCGTACCTCCGTGCGGCAATACAATATCCTCCATAAATAGCTATCCCCAGTAGATAGTTAGAGTTGAGCCATTGACAAAGGTACAGTAGGGGTGATACTAATTTGTAACTCAACAAACATATTCTTTAACAATGAAAGGAAAAGTGCACATTGCAACCATGTGGACAATCAGACAAAGTTTTATGCTACGCTGGTTTGAAATAATGAATGTAACTTCTCAGTTACATCCATTATTTCGAACCAGGGTAGCATCAAACTGTGTCTGATATCCTTTATTCAGAACACTTGACAAGCAATGTGTTCTGAATAAAGGATTTATTTCTTTATATATATATATAATTTAATATATAAAAATAGTGCTCTGTTTCATGGAACCACCTGGTCATAAGGTCATAAGGTTCGTGACAAACAAACCTGTAAATTAGAATATTGCTCGTCTAACAGCCAATCAAATGGCTTCTTGCTGGTAGCCCGTGACGCAGCTTCTGACATACCGCTGGGCTGAAGAGCAGTCTTCACTGCAGCGCCATAACACGGATGAATCAAAAATTCCCGATCACCGGGCCCCAAGCGTCCGTTAGAATCTTCAACCTGTAATCAAAGCATAGTGGCCTGAGCCAAAGACAACATAGGAAATGGAGAAAAACTATTGATTTACATTTGACTCCTGAATTCAGCTAAGCGCAAAAGCCGATCGAAAGAACCACACAGGGGGAATATAATTTTCTTTACCTCAGAGGGAATCTTCAAAGAAAAAAAAATCAAGTGGAAGAATGCCGAGTATGATTACGACGCTTAATAGCATAAAAAGTGAAAATAAGTGTATTAAAGGTTGTACAGCGTAGAAAGTAACACACCAGTGGAATCTGAATGTCATGAACTTATAGACGCACCACTTCATGATCATCTATAAACGTTAACATACGAGCCCACAAATGAAACCAGCTCTCACGATAGTAACACTCCATAGCTCGCTTAGTAGCGCCTTCAAACAGTTTATATGAATCTAGTTGTGTACTGAAATCTTATCAGAAGATTGCGAAGAGAATGAATATTCCAAAAATAGGCATCAGAGTAGCGACCGGAATCAAATTAGTTATAGGTATCAATACCTGGATTGTACTCAATCATAATTACTGCATGCAACGGAAAATGTGAAATAAGGCTGTTCTCCTCTCTAGCACCTTAGAAGACTACCATAACTGTAGTCCCTACCTCGAGTGCACACAGCAAAGCGAAGAGAAGTCTGTCACGCTCAAACAAGCCTCGAGCTGATGTGTAGTAAGCACTCTGAGTCAGTCGTTCCACAACCGCCTTCACAGCGGTCCTGCGTTAAGCAAAAAAACAGAGAAAATGAGGGATTGACCCAGCAAAAATAGAAAAGAATGTAATATGAGAAAGAGTAATTAGCTAACCTTAGACAGGAAAGACTGAAAATCAGATCTACCTTTCCGAGTGTTTGATAGCGGCATCAAACACCACCATGAATTGAGTGAGGGAAGTCTGGTAAGAAGGGTTAATAACCGCCATGCTTCGCGCTGCGTCAAACATAACTGCTGCTCGACAGGCGATTGGCCTGTAGCCCTCACGTGACTGAAGAATGGAGTTCTCAATACCACGTGCGCGGGTTTGTCTGTTTTGAGGAGTGAAATGATCATCATTTAGAATAAATCCATTTAAAGAGTTAAGGTTACTTACGCTTTAAACCACGGACACAAGCTCACAATAACAATCTAGTTTCGTTAATAAAAACAGGGTCACCTGCGAGAAACGGTCAAATGGAAAGGTAAAAACGAATGGGGATATTATATTATTCCAACCACAGAGCCAGTCAAAGGGTAGGGAGGGTGTTTAGCGCCCAAACAAACAAAACAGTTCTGGGTTGGACGGGATTTGGAGAAAACAAGCCACCGTAACACGATCAAGAGGCTAACGTTAGAAAATGTCA
This sequence comes from Ricordea florida, assembly GCA_949710005.1. NCBI lineage: Eukaryota > Metazoa > Cnidaria > Anthozoa > Corallimorpharia > Ricordeidae > Ricordea > Ricordea florida. The sequence goes on from OX453272.1 coordinate 48,130,695, forward strand.
GTTGTGTGCCGAAGAATTCAAAAGTAAAAGCATTGCTCTTGGATGAATTAATCTTAAAACGGTCCTACGATTTCTTCATTTTTATTTCTATAGCCCCTTGCCTTTGTCCGGGGTCACTTCTCAAAAAGAAGGGTGTTGAAACGAAAGAGAGAAAATAATCTGTTCATCTGATCTGCCTTCCAAAAGTTGGAATTACTTGACTGTTGTTGGGTATGCGAGTTTATTTCAGAGGAAATAAGGAGCGAATGATTTTGTAAGAATGCTGCTCAGTATATTAATTGTAACAACAAATTTCTACAAACCCTTCAACTATCTCTTCGTGCTGTTTTTTGATGGACGCCAGTTTTTTGGTGGCTGCCAAGTTGTGAAGGAGGCGATGTCCGCTGCCCAAGCACTGCAGGATGTTCTCCTCTGCTTCTTGTAAACCTTCCATCAGAGTTACCATCTCCTAGAAAAAAAAAAAAACAGATAAAGTGAATGAAATCAAAAGTAATGAAATCAAAGTAGCAAACTAGACAGCATTTATAGTGACTGTTAAGAGATTTAATTACTGTCTTAATTCTCCTCTGTTATCAAGTGATCTCATCTCGATGCATACCTTCACCACTTGAGTTCTTGTGTCCTGCATACGGGGCTTTTCCAATCTCAGGAACCTATCCAAGAACATTTCTTCCAGTCCATCACGTGACTGATTGAACTCCACAACGTTTACATAGGCTGCAATACTTTGTGGGACAGCTCGAGAGGGAGATGTCGTTGCCAATACCAACCTGATATTGTAACACACATTTAAGACAGTTACGAATATCTTAGAATTAACATCGTGCTCACGAAAGTCCTTCAGCAAGTTTAAAGGTGCCTGTTACTCAACAGTTGTGCTATAAAAGGTGAAGAGAAACGTGTAAGTAGAAAGAGAGAACTGTTTTGGCTCACCTAAATCCAGGCTGACATTCAATCTCATGTTCTCCGGCCTGTGGTTGAACAAGTTAAATTAAAAAATACAATCAAGACACTGAGGAACATGAATAAAAATGCAGTAGACAGCATACTAATGTTATGTTACCATAAGTTTGAAGGGTGTGGCGGAGGTGAGGAACTTGTAGCGACTCCTGAGAATGTAATAGAACCTGCTATCGTACTCTAACTCCTTTACATCAACATCTGTTACCACTAGGGTGGTGCCCTCTAACAGACAGGTCTCCAGGTGACCACGGAGCTCCTACAACAACAAAAACATATGAATTACCAAAGAAAACGGTTGGCCAAGCCAATGCTTGAAATACGAAGCTAAATTGAACAAAGCGTTCACAAAATGTTCGGTAAAAATTGTAAACAGGCATATGCGCTACAAATACGGCCGCAAATGGTGTACAGCAGAGTTCTAAGGAGGGAAGGGGAAGAAGTTCAGTAGTTTGCATGATTGAGGCTTTATTGGGCTTCAGTGAGACACAGATGAGAAAAAATGAACCACAAAACAGAGAAAACACAGGGACTGGCCGAGGGAAAAAACAGCAACAACAACAACAACAACATGATCCAATACTAACACACGCCCGCACACACAAAGAGCAAAAAAAAAAAGAAAGAACACAATAATATAGCTGAAAAGTTCTTATAAAACAGAGAACATATAGGAATTCGCGCTACGGAACATTATTACGGTCACTTTCATAATGAGGAGAAAGCACACAAGCGCCAGCGCATAACAGAAAAGATATGAGTGTATAAGTGCGTGTAACATGATTGTAAGTCTGTGGGCAAAAGAGAGACTTCACCTTGTATTTGACAAGCGAAGACTGACCAAGCATAGTAAGTACCCAGCTAATAGCAATTCTCTGAGGGTCGCATAGCAAAGCCCATGCATCAGATGACTTCTCTTGGGAGAATATACACACGGTATCCATGGAGATCGGATCTGTTGGCAACTCAAGGTTCTCCCATTTCTTTAACATTACCTGTTGAGTAGTCAGGCACAATGTAAATTTATAGTTTGAGTAATACACACAGAGTAAATAAAGAAGTAACATACTTACATTTATTACAAATACGAGTGTGAATAAAGGAAGTACACTGCAAAATTTTCTTCTCCATACTTTAAGTAGCTTAAATCACAGAAATACCTTTTGAGAAAACTGAAGATAATACTGACCTTCCCTTTTAGAAATTCGGGAAGCGTTAGTCGATCGAAAAGATGCTGAGACTGGACTTTAAGGCCGTTCTCCTTACAGACTTGAATGAAGAATTTACCCATACGCTTCCTAAAACAAAAATAGCACATTGAGGCATTGTAATTTTATGTGGTGACATGTTAGAAACGGTTACAGCTCGAAGCTTAAAGATCTGTGTGATACTGATGGGTGTATGCTTTAGAGGTTTAGAAGTCGTAACTACAGAACAAACTGATTTTAAGTTCAACAACAGTTTGTCAGAATAAATGAAAGAATACAATCCTGAGAGTCGCCATAGATATTCCCCAACAAGTTTTAAGGTTAACAGATTCAGTGCAACATGATCTCGCTGTTCGATGCTCGAGTTACGGTTGCAGAGTTTGTTCCCGAGGTTAAATATCTATTGACTGAAACCCTGAGTTTGAGTTTTTTTTTTTTTGAGTTTGAGTTTGAGTTTATTGTATTATACAAACAAATAGTATTACAGGTTTCCTGGCACCGCAAATAGCAGAGCTAGTCTAGGCGGGCCAGGAAATATATAGGAAAAAAAAGAAGACTGCTACAAAAAAAACTGTATTCAAGTGTTTGTAAAGTGAGAGAAAAAAGAAGAGGAAACGTTTGTGGGCTATGATTCTAAGCAGGAGTTAAACAAAAATTAAATTAAATAGCTAAATAACTTAATAAATACAGTCAAAATGTTCTTTTCTTCATTTCAAAAATTATTTCATCTAAATCATAATAAGCATCACCAGTTTCAAGTATATCAAATAATAGGGAACGAATTTTACTCTTAAATTTTGGTTTCGGAGACGTGCGTATCTCAGCTGGTAGATGATTCCACAATTTTGCACCAATTCTCGAGAAGGAGTTCTTTTGGATTTCAAGATTAGATTTCATTACGTAAAAGTTTTGAGATGTAGACGATCTGGCGTTGTACGAGTGGACCCTAGAAAGCGGGAGAAACAATTCCTTAATGTTAGTGGGTACAACGCTGTTACTCACGTCAAACATAGCTTCTGCAAGTAATTGATAATAAAGAAAGTTTACTGGCAATATTTTTGTGTTTATGAAAAGAGGAATAGCATGATCTCGGGGATTGGCAAAATGTATAAAGCGAAGTGCACGTTTCTGGAGAAGTAAGAGTTTGTTTAATTGTTTTTTGCTTGTTTGACCCCAAGCAATCAAGCCATATCGAATATAAGGTGCTATTAAAGAACGGTAAATTGAAACAAGTGTATTAAGGGGAACAAAATGTCGCAGTTTTGACAAAAGACCGACGGTTCTACTAATTTTTAAAAGAATTGTATTGATGTGGTTATTCCAAGAGAGTTTATGGTCAATTAGAACTCCTAAATATTTTACAAAATCTTTACATTCTAACTGTGAATTTCTATTTGTACTAGCATTATGGATAAATAGTTTAGGTGTAAAGGAGAGTTTCTTTTGATAAGGGCGAAAAATAACAAAATTTGATTTTTTAAAATTAAGACTGAGTTTATTTGAGGTTAGCCAATGATAGACATGTATAAGTTCCTCGTTCATAGTTAACTCAAGTACTTTAAGATTTTTATGGGAAAATAGTAAATTTGTATCATCAGCAAATAAATAGAATTTTAATTTCGAAGAACAAGAACAGATATCATTGACATATAGAAGAAAGAGAAGTGGGCCTAGCACTGAGCCCTGTGGGACGCCACAAGTAATACTTTAAGAGTCTGAACTAAAGGATTCTATGACAGTTGTTTGAGTTCTTTGCTTAAGATAGGACGAGAACCACTCATTTACAATTCCACGAAATCCATAATAGTCCAATTTTTTCAGTAATATGTCATGATTTACTGTGTCAAAAGCTTTCTGTAAGTCGATGAAGATTCCACAAGAAAAATGTCCCTTGTCCATATTTGACTCTATTTTATTGACGATGTCTAGTATGGCATATTCAGTTAAATGTTTTTGTCTGAACCCATATTGTGATGAGCACAGAATTCCTTCCTTATCTATAAATAATTTCATTCTCTTTTGCATAAGTTTTTCGAAGATTCTATTAAAACATGATAATAAGGAGATTGGTCTGTAATTATTTGGGTCTAGTTCATCATCGGCTTTAAAAATTGGGATCACTTTTGCCATTTTTAGCTTTGATGGGTAATTTCCAGTCTCCATAGACAGATTGAAAACGTCGGTTAGTATAGCCTTTATAGAGTCACATGCATATTTTAATATGAAGGTTGGGCAAGAGTAAAATCCATGTGACTTATTCGCTGGCATTGACATTATTTCAAGCTTAACTTCACTAGGAGTTATTGATTGAAATAGAAAAGAAGATGAAGGTGATTTTTCTTTATAGAGGAACTTAGTAAAGTGTTTCTCAGAGCTTGGGAGTTTAGCAGCTAATTTTGAGCCAACGGTTGCGAAATGCTCGTTAAAAATATTAGAGATTGTTGATTTATTGGTAGTAACTGTATTATTATTTAAATGTTTAAGCGTATTTATGCTTTTGCGTTTATTCCTTTTACGATTTAACAAATTATTGATACCTTCCCAGGTCTTTCTCATGTTATTAAAATTTTCGCTGAAGTAACTCGAATAATAATTCTTCTTGCTTATACGTATTAGATTAGTTATCATGTTCCGATAGATTTTATATTTTGAATTTTCGCCATTGTAGAAGAGATGATTTTTTGTTTTTATGGCAGCTCTTATTCCCTTGGTTATCCAAGGTTTAGATAGTTGTTTAATCCTCCTTTTAGATAGGGTCTTTATGGGAGCATGCTTATTAAGAATTTTGTTAAATTTACTATAGAAAGTAGAGAATACATGATCGACGTCATCTCCTCTTGATCGGAGTATCTCACTCCATTCTACTAGCGAGAGATCATTAATAGACTGGTCGCGTGAGAAATGCGAAAAATCGCGCGTTTTTCGATTCGAAGGTTTAGATGACACGTGGGAGCTTTTTAAAACGCAAAATTGCGAAAAATGGTCGCTGACATCAGAAACTATATTACCGCTCGCAATAACTTGATCAGGATTGTTTACAAAGATATTGTCAATTAGCGTTGCCGAATTATTCCTAACCCGAGTTGGCTTGTCAATTGTTGGAATCATGTAACAACTTTGTAGGCACATCAGAAAATCGTGGCTAGATTTTGAGCATTCTAATTTGAAAAGGTCGAGGTTATAATCTCCTAAAATGCAAAGTTGCTTTCCTGTTGCCGAATACCTTTCTACTGACTCTTCAAAATACTTTAAGAAGCGATCTGGGTTGTTATGTTGCCTATACATAACTGCGCAAATAATGTTCTTTTTCTTAGAAAAACATATTTCAATCCACAATGCTTGGAATTCATTGTTTGTAGTTTTTTCTATGACACGATAGTTGTATTGTTCATCTATGAAAAGGCCTACGCCTCCAAATGATAGAGGTGTCGGTGCATATTCAAAGTTGTATCCTGGAATGTGAAAAGCAGAAGTTTCCTGATTTGCATTGGTAATTTTAGTCTCCGAAATATTGAGATATTTTTACCTAAAAATAACGGCCAACGAAGCTCACTTCAAATTCTTACAACTGGCTAAAGTAACGGAGAAGGGAAAACACTGACAAATCCACCGCTACCCTTCGATACTGAGGAGTAACTGTTTTGCTATGCACCAAATGAGGTCTTGAGCTAAAGAATCAATAAGTAACGCAGAAATACTAGACTGTAACGACTGTTTTGTTGTTTATCGGACACAATGAAGGGTTGCATGGAGCTGAGGACAGGAACTAGATTAAACCACTATCCTGAGCTGCCAATCAGAGTGCAATTTACTGTTGTAGTAATTGCTTATGAAAACTAAACCACTTTTCTGTTTACTGACCTTCTGTCTACTCCCATTGATCCACAGTAAGTTAAGAACGCTGCTGCTGCAATGCAGTTGGACAGCAGTATTTCTGCTGAAGTGTATTCCTCGACGTAAGCTTTCCATTCTCGCTCGATATACTTTAGACTGCAAAAATAAATTAAGTTCAACGCGCTTCTCCCCTGCTAAACTCAACGTTTAAACAGTACGATTATTCATGGCGCCGATTTATTTCAAATCAATTCCACCATCCAAAAGCTCTAAGCATAAAAAGAATTTAGGCGTTCACTCCCCTTTGTAACGAACGTCTCACAGTTTATTGATGTTGGCCAAGCAGACAGTCTCCTTTCCGCATTTTAGAATACTCTCTCTCTTGGAACCAGTTTCTTACAGCTTGGTGAGGTTAATCATGTACTAATTCAAAGTAATAATGTAACAATTTTGTCTCTAGATGAAGGACCTGACTGCACCACACTCCAGCGTATTTCAGATTACACTTTCTCTTGTAACCTACCATTTTCTAACAGCTGGTGATGTTACCTTTGTAATAATCCAGTAGCAGCCTTAAGCCTCTCACTGGAGGACCTGACGTCATTTCCCAGGTTATGTTTGATCACAACGGCATCATCATACTCCGCCTGTAGCCTAGTTACCGCCTCTTGAAGGCCTGGTAGATCAGCTTCAGTTAACTCGCGCTCTGGCTCTGGTTCGGGCGCCTGGGGATAAACAGTATTGACTCAACAGTTAACATGGAATGGGATCAGGTGTTCCTTTACAATCAATACAAGCCACGAAAAAGAGAGCGCCTGGTAGCTCCAATTACAGAGATTTAATAAAGTACAATTCTACTTACTTGCGCTAAAAGTTCATGTCCCGAACAAAGTTGAGATATAGATAAATGTTTTTTTTTTATGTTCCGCAAAAACTATGTTATAAAATAAAGAGTTTATATCCTACTTAAATCTAAAGAATCCAAGCAACAGTGTAGTCAAGGTCATATAATAAGTGCATAAAGAAGATCTATGAGCAATATGATTTGTTGGGTAAACAGTGTCCACGGCTCACAAGTGACATCTACATCAAATCAATACTCAACAATATCTAACGTGTGAAAGATCATCGCAGTTACATACGCTACTTAATTAAGCAGCTGCTGAATTTTTCAGTTTTTATCTTCGCAACTGTTTAAGTAGTGTACCTAACCGCGATGGTCTTTCACGTAATAAATCTCTCCTCCAAAGTTCATAAAATTTGATATATCCACATTCATACTCAACACTATGCTTCCATGATACCATAGTCTAAGTCATTATAAACTGTGTTATTACGGCGCACTCTTTACCTTCTCTTTTTCCTGTTCCTGTAGAGCTTGTTCCATCTCATGACGCCTCTCATCCTCTTCCTGTTCCTTCAACAGATCTTCCAGGTAATCACAGGCCTTTTTGTACGGTTTATAGAGCCGTGTGTACTCAACCAGTGCCACAGTGTATTCCACTAGAACCGCCGCGTCCTCAGAAGAGTATTTGGCTGCCGTGATTGTGATTCCTGATGGTTTGCTTGCCGCCCCTAAAAAGAAACAAAGGGAAAAAAGGCTTCAATATTGAAGGGATATTCAACAGTCTTTAGCACAAGCCTTCAGCGGCTTTATTATTTTTTCTCCAAATAACAAAGGATGAAAGAGAGCAAAAGTAAATGATTGCAAACAGTAAGAAAAGATGGCGGGAAAGGCCGAAAGAAAAAAGGAAGTTTTAATACATGGAAGATAGTCTACCTTCTGTATCCGAGGAGGAGTGCATTCCTAACCTATCTGAAGCTATTACCAAAACATAAATTTACCTTGCGCTGTTGACAAACGACCAGAGGGCTGGTAACTACTGGCGCTGGCTCCCGGAGCAGCCGTACCCAGGTCACCGTCAGTCACATAACCTCCGCTAGATGAGGATAGGAAGGACTGGACACCTCGTAAGCTCTCCTCAGAGAGTCCGTCTTTCCAAGGGATGGTATGTAGTGATTCTACAAACTTCAATGAGTCGTTCATTATCTGCTGTATAGCCTTCCAAGTGTTACGATCAACTTTACCCTCCGCTGATACACCTAAGCAACAAAAAGCAAACATCAACAGTAAAACTACGATCATTTAACCTCACACTACCTACGTTTTACTCTGCTTAAAAAACCGGCCCCCTCCATGGTATTGGAACATGCACTGAACATGCGATCCTAGAGTTACAAACTTTAACACGATGACCCAGATCAAGGGTTTTTTGAAAGTTCTCGTCAAATTGGACCCATACTGACGACCTCCGCCGCCCTCCGTCCCCCCTCTTCCCCCCCCCCCCACCTCACCTACCTCTCCCGACCTTCTGTAAACGTGGTTGCGTCCATCAATTAATTTCGTCTGGGACATGCTTCGGGTTAATTTATTTCTACATTATGTTTTGTGGCATTACCCAGTAGCACAGCCTGTGATCCTGCTCGGTGTGACTCCCTGGGACCTTTTTTCCTGTGAGTAGCAGAACTAGCACGAGACGCTTCATCAGACCCTGTACCCAGGGAGGAGCTCTGTTCCCCTTTCCGCTCGTGTCTTGTGGGAGGTGGCACGGTTGTTCCTGCCCCACCGATTCCAATTGCAAACTCTGGTCTACCAAGTAAGACCATAACCATAACCATGACCATTCCAGCCATGGGTGGGGGGCTCTGGAACGCCCTTAGTCTTTCAACCAATGAGCGATCGACCTTATGCTGCCAGTGGTACACCTGCCATGAATCAAAAGACAAGATCCAATTGATTAACAATTATTTGATACAAAATTAAGGCAATTAACTCAAACACATAACAAGATGCCTGTAACGAGCTGAAATAAAATGGAACTCGTAACTACGTGAAAGAGACTGCAACACAGCTAATGTGGGTTCGCAATAAAACACACCTTAAATGCTTAAAGTACTACTCCTTCTAACCAAGAAAACCTACTGAGAGAATTAACACAGTATTTTATTTGACCTCTTGCACACAAGTAGATGAGAGCAACATGTTTCACTTGAACAATCGTTTTTAACTTGTGAATGCGAAGCAATGAACGAGTTATAGCTATGTGGAAGAAATTCCACTTCCGTCACTTGGTCCCTCCATCGATGTTAAGGTTTTGGGAGTCCGCTGATCCGAAATGTGACCGCAGACTCACAGAATACCGGTACACTGATTTCACAAGGAGAAACGATGGAGAAATATTTTGTAACCGGAGTGGTTCTACAGCCGCACTACTTCGGAAACGACAGGTTTTTTGTGGCGATGGATTTTATTCTGGAGGGATCTGTTCAGATGTCTGACATTTCTTTTACCTTGGGAAGTATTCTCGCTGGTTAGGCGTCGTAAACTGCTCGGCGAATGGACTTCCACCCTATATTATTTTGTGTTAAAGACGGTGTTTGGCGTCTTTACCCTTGCACAACTACGGTAAGCTTTCACAACGAATTTTTTGCTTAGGGATAGAGGGGAAAACACAAACATCGACGATGACTCCGTGACTTTGACTTACCTGTTCCTCCGCTTTTTTCAGAGCTTTTTGGGAATCTTCTTTAACCTTTTCTGCTAACGCGATCTCTTCCATGACTTTCAGTCGCCGGCTTTTCATCTTGGAGTTCTTTAGTTTTTCAAACTCTTCATCTAGCTCGTCTGTTTCGTCATCCTGGAAAGAACAACGTTCACAAATGCATATAAAACGTTAGATTTCCAGTGAGATTTCAGCAGAATAGGTGGTGAGATGGCAAAATAAACAATGCATACTCAGCTAATATTCACCAAACTAGGCACAGTTCACAATAACATTGCTAAGCCATATATGATATAATGCATACAAATGCTGGATAGAAATCTTCTACAGCTTTAATGTCACAAAGACTAAAAGTGGATGTACAATAAAGAAACGAGAGGAACACCAGTCACTTACCTGGCTCCTTCATCTCTGCCTGTTGGCCACACTGTTGCGACACTTTTTGAATCGCTACAAGTCCCCCACGTAAATATGACTGTTTTCCGCAGTAGTTTTACAACGGCAAAACACAGGTGCACAATTATAACACTGATCGCCATCTTAAACCTTAAACACATTTTGAAAATTCCCCCCCCTCCCCCCCTCCAGCCCCCTGGATTTAGCTCCTTCATTAGTCGACATTCCGTTAATTTTAAATGGCTGTCTTGCTTGAAATATTTTCAATCAACGAATTTTGCAAACGGCGCGCATGTTATGTGCTTCCTAGCGGCTTTGTTGATGTTTTTGTAACATCTACTTCTGGTCAAATTAAAACAGAATTCAATGTAATTAAGCTCAACTCAATGATCAAGAACCCTAGAATTCAATAAAATTTAATAAAACAATTATTCCATTCGCGCTTGTTGAAAATGAGATGGTATGCACCTCGTTGGCTATTTACCGTCTCATATCCAACGCCTAAGGGAACAACTGTTAAATATTCGCTTTGCCTCTCAGAAACCCCTGGTAGCTATGAATTCTTAAACGTTATAGAAGATAACCGTTAAGTTACCATTCTGAAAGGACTCTTTGAAGATTTGCCTCATGATAAGACTACATTTACCAGAGTACATATGCGATACTGACCAAGCGCGCGGTCAACATGGCTGCATATTGGCCAAAAGCAAGAACAAATGGCGCCATTGTCAGCCATATTGACCGAACAAGATTGGTCAATTACAGGATTTATTTTATGACCATTTTGTTTTGCTCTGTTTCGCGGGCCAATGCGGGAAATCCCGAGCGGGCAAGAAAGGCCCATCTTGTTCGGGTAGCCAATCGGAACTCAGGATTCGCCTCGTCTTGCCGGCTCCCGGAACCCGCCGTATGATAATCGTATTTCTAGTAATGGCTTTTTCACCTGCAACAAACTGCTGTCCTCATCGTCAATCTCACAGTCAATAAGAGCCACAAATGCGGTCAATGTAGCGCTGCCGATACCAAGCTTTGCTTTTAGTTTCTCTTGCGCTGTGACTTTAGATGTCAGAGACTCGAGCAATTCATCTGATTTCACTGTAGCTACTGACAGCTGCTGCTTGGTTTGTGATATCACGTCTTTGATTACAACTGCATCGTCACGTGTTTGTTGCAAGGTGGCCAGAGCACGTCTGTTATGGAATATCAGGAAATAGAAGGTAAATAAAGGTTATAAGTCTGTTTCGGGTGTGAGGATAAAACAGCAGTGAGATGATAACCTTCTACTGCTGCTTACTACCGAGTGGGGGATTCCTTGGGGAAAATGACAGGGATGCTTAAGTAACCAAGGATTCTGGTCTCATTTAGGGAGCTGAAGAGGAAATCCTCTATTTTAGCAGGATTGCAATGGAAAACTGCACACAAAACAAGAGATACGTCATAATATCATACGAATGTCTCAATTTGCAATTGAGCATTGTATTGCGGTGCAGCCTTCAACATCGGGTAATATTGATCTTTTCGTCAAAATAATTTGCTCAACAACGTGAAATAATTCCATGATATTTTTACTGGCTTTAGGTGATTACTGCTTTGCGTATCTTACAAAGTGTATCTAATGAATCTCCCTCCCTTCCTAAAAGCAGTTATGCTCTTTCCATATTAAGTTGTTAGGCAAAACGAACTTACGTGAGTTTCTCTACTCTTTCATAGGCATCCATACGCTTGTCTCTGAAGATATGTCTAAAGCAGTGCATGAACTGTATGAACGTTGTCGGACCCACAAACGAGTCACCAACAGGCTCTGATACGCCAGTTTCTTGATGTTTTAAACTTATCTTTTCCAACAAAATTGACAAAGAGCGTGGGTCACTCTCACTCGTCTGCTCAGGAGAAGACTGAGGACGGGTTAAGATCTGATTATCGCCCGCCCAAGGAATCTGACGACACTCTCTGAGCACGTGACCATGTATGGTGGACAGGGTCGCCACTACCTTCTCTCTAATGACGTAAACCAAATAAGCAATAATCGTTTAGGCCATAACAACGACTGAAAATTGGGGTTACTTAAAATAACAGGAAATACAGAACCCACGACAGTGAGGCGGAAGACACGCAGTCATTAGAACAACTCCATCCCCTGAAATATTCATGTATCACGTGGCCCTACTCGTTCCAAATAATTCAAATTTAGCAGTAAATGTGATTACAACGTTCAGCGTTGTTTTGCACGATGTTGTCATTAATAGCGTGTTTGTAGTTTGTTCCCACCTTGTCTGTTCAGAGATGTCTTGAAGCACATTGTGTCTATGTAGATAATGAGTGGCTTCACCTTCCAGTGCATACTGCGGCCAGTCTTTCACAAAATCCATCTGGCAGCCATACAAGATCCCCGGGTAACAACTACACAGATAACAAAGTAATGGATAACCGAAAGACATTACAGCGATTCACAATTAACTGATAAACACAATTAAGATTCTGGACCTTCTAAAACCAGCACAAGCTTAGAAGGCTATGAGAACGAAGAACTGCCTTATCAAGACCCATAACTCCAGTTATGTCTACGACTGTATGAAAGTATTATAGATACATATGACTCACAGTAATAAAATCCCATACCAATCAGAATTCTTTATGTTCATCTGGAAGAAAAGTGACTAGGACGTTTGGTGTTGGCTATCATGAATATCACTCACCATCGTTGTTGGGCAAGAATTCATCACGGAGGATGAGTGTTGCAAAAAACGTCAATGGGGCGCATATTAACATCCTTTCAACCTACTCACGACTAGTGTAAGGTTACATTTTTTATCTTCCCTTTAGAACTCTGGATCTCATAGCAAAATAAGTTTGTTTATTTTTAAAAAAAACAGTAAGAAGGACTATTCACAGTCTTCTAACAATACACAGACGGGATTAAAATTTAAAACAGCACAAAACGCGCAGAGGTGCAAACTTTCCACTGCCAACATTAATGTTTTTTTTAATTTTCGGTTAAATTATAGCATGAGCCTTCTTACCGTGAGCCGATTCTAAGCAGGCGGTGAGTTGGAGGAAGACAAAGAATGATATGAAGGTTGGCTTTCACTCGCGTGATGAAGAATTTCATAGGATCTGCCAAAAAGCTTGAGAATTTCTTCTTAATGGCTGGCATGAGGGCCTACAACAAAAACGTACAGCTAAATAGAATACAGAGAGTGAATCAACAGGCAAGTACATGAAAATAGAATGCAGGAAACGATGAACTTGACAGTCACACAGTACTACATAAGCAAGCTGGCATAAGCTACCTGTAATAAGCTGTCCAGTTCATCAACAGAGAACAGAGGAGGGTATTCACCACTGATTAGCAGACTGTTTAGTGCATCAAGGTACATGTCATCACGAAGATCAGGGGCCTATGGATATAAAAATGCATATACACAGATCAGGTAAAATGATTTGCCTTTTCGTTTTCTTAAGCACGCCACTGTAGTGGTTAGGAAACTCAGTGTTCAACTAGGAGGTGATTCGCTAGAGAGGAATATTGACTCCACGCTGCCCTGATTCATCCAGAGATCAAGTTAATAAAACTTACACAAGTGTTATTTACAAGTGTAGCTATTGCTTCAGAGCTTCTGAGCTTCACTTGTATATTACACTTTTTAAAGTTTTATTGGATTGATCCCAGATGTATAAATGGGTACTGCACATAACAATGATGTCTGTATGTAACCCTATGGGAGACAAGTATACCATTCATGAAGAATTATTGAGGTGCTTCACACTCCAGAAAACGGGATAAGCTCAAGATGTATGGAAATCATGGTTCCTATGCGGGTTTACCTTGACATTGACCTGGCCATATTTCTGTTCTTATTATAATATTCGCAACCATCACTGGTCATTACACAGTCGGCACAAAGATTTGTAAACGACTGAATGTTGAAAGTTACTGAGAGCACGTTTGTAACGACAAGATAGAAAACCATTCCTGTTAAAACCATGCAAGTTTACACAACATAACAGCCAGCCGGATAAAGCGTAATAATACCAATGCGAATAGAAGCTATACATAGGTTACGGTGCATTTCAATTCTGATAAGTGGAAATAGGACGTTTACTTTATTCCATGTGACCACACAACTCGGCAACCTTACAACGAAAGGTATTTGAGACAAAGCTTGGTTTAAGAAAGATAAAACAAGAAATGAAAAAGAGAAGTAAGACAATTAAGCTAACACCACAAATCGATGGACAAAGTCGCAATCACTTATATTTTGTAGTTGTAGTCACGATATTCTTGTACTTACCGTGAACAGAACAGTTGTAGTCTTTCCATCACAGCCTGCCTGACGCACGGCTGACCTCAGTCCATCAAGGAACGTGTTAGGGTAAGTACAGTCCACAGGGTGTATGGGGTACTCTAACATGTACAGCGCTAGGGCTGCCAACGAATTGAGATGTGTTCCAATAGAGCCGAGCAAAAGTGCATTACCTCTGTGGATAAACAAAGGTTTAATAACGAAATAGTAAGTGTGTCCAAACATACAGGGCCGATCAAGCGTTATTCATCAATTTTTTTAATAACAAAAGCGCGATGGACTTAAAGTGTATAACATCGAAACTGATAAAAATGAACAACCCCAGTGGATAGCAATAAAAGATGACTCTGAAATGTGCATTACAATCTCGATTATCCCTGCACAGTTCTTCCCCAAAATAAAAATGATTTAAAGCGTGGAGCAATAGTCCTTCACCCAGGTTGATTTAACTTTAACAATGGAGTCAAGATTTAATACAGCCTATACAATCTCCCCCCTCCCTGCAACTCAGAATCAGAACAGCACCGGCTGTGTAAAAAATTAATCGTTGGTGTAGAGCGATAGGCCAACTACCAAGCCATGGACAATGCATAATTTCTTAACTCTTCATAACTTTCAACAGGTTTCAATGTTACCTGTTTTTATAGCTCAGAATTCGATGCAGGCGAACCACGTGAAACATCACGTGTGTAGAAACCATAAGGTCCAGTCCTTCTCCACTGAACTCATCATTGTATCTCTTCAGGTAGCTTGTCAAGCAAGGAGACACTTCATTGATGTCAGTAATGGCTTGAAGAGTATTCTGCAACGAAACAATGATAAACTCATGACTTTCAGTTCATTAGATTTTTTCATACGGTGCACATAAACATTGAGAACATCACTGACGCGATACAACCCAGTCTTTCTCTGCTACCACCTGCGAGTTTTACCACTAAGAGTCCTTCGATTTATTTGATCTAGTTTAAGTTTTAAAAATGAATACCTGGTGTCAGCTGTTGATTAATTGCTCGCTTTTTTGGCATTCTCTTAGCGACAACTGTAAGTACTACACTGAGAGTCAGACGAACCTTTGGTGCTGCACGTCCCTGTGTGATGGGACGTTGAGCAAACAGTCCCGCATCCAGAGGAAATGTTATGAATAAAGGAGATGGTGAATTGGCGGGAAGCTCAGGAAAGTTCTGAAAGATAAAACAACAAGGAAACGCTTGTCAAGACTGATCAGAACAAAGTAAAGAAACGTTAGCAGCTATGCTCTCTTACTCAAGGGACTTGACAAGTCAAACACTTCCAGATTTCGGCAGACAAAATTTAATACAGATGAAAATGGAGCTTATTCTGACCAACAGCGAAAACACGAAAAAGAAGGAGAATCGTTTTCATTAAAAAGCAGACCAGTGATATTCTATGCCGGGTAGTTATACATGTAGGTGTTACCTCTTTAATGACTGCCTTAAGTGTCTTTTCAAACCATTTGATATCAACTGAACGGCACAAACGGTCCTTAACCACTCGTGTCACTTCATGTTGCCATAGAGATGCCATGTATTCTTCATCTGCACGCATTTCTTCTGAGCAGTTCTTCAGGCCCTGAAAAATGAAAATGACCCAATGCGACTGAGAATTCTGGCAGAGCACGTTATGTAGTACTAGAAATCTGGGTATTTGCATGTGGTTATTAGGATCGCGTGTACTTTCCGAGTTTTCAGTTGAGACGAATTCTACGAATTAGAGTACTTCGTGATGAACGTCAGTGTTTTAAAAGTGAGTACTTTATCGAGTTTTTTAACCTCTGAAGTTGGAGCGTTTTCAATATCTGTTATTTAACAATTATTCTCAGAAATTGCAGTAAATATTCCTAAAGCCACTATTCACCGAGATTGAAGAGAATAATTGTTTTAGTATACATACCAATGAAGCAACCTCAGTAGGAAGCTTAAGCAAACACGGCGACGATGCCGAGGATAACACAACCGGTGAAAAAATCAATTGTTGAAGCGTAATTCGTATGGCAAAGAGACTCACCAGACTTACGTTTGCAAAATGTAGGTGTATTGTGTTATACATTTGCGCTATTGTTTGGTCCTGACCTGGTCAACGTTTCATCGTGGTAGTGTTTTGCTTAATTTCCCCAGTAAAACCTGTTCGAAAAAGCTGTAAAGCAAGAATCGACGGCGGCCATATTTCGGTAGCTTGGACGCTATTTTGTTTTTTCTCCAAACAAAACCTCACTGGCACAAAGATTACCCGGAAGCCCCGGCTATATTCTCCTCCTAGGAGGTGGATAATGTTGAATACCTTGAGTGGAGAGCTAATCAGATTGCTCAAAAGGTTCATGATAACAAGTGTTGACTGTTACCTGGAATACCCTAGTGATGTCTCTGAGATTAAACTGATAGTGGCATCGGCCTGGTGTAGGAGAAGGCCTGAGTACATCGTTCATTCTGGTCAGCAGCATACATGATGCAGACACTATCTGTTCATGGAACTCCTGTGGCAATCCCATGCCTTGATTCTGTGCCATATTGGCCTAGAAAAGGGTATAAGACATTTAGATGAAGAGTAAGGAAAAACAACATTACAAGTAGTTGGGGAAGGAGAGAGGGGCCCAGTGCCATGCACACTGATTGACAAAGGTAATCATATGAGTCGGTAGGAGGATGGAGAACAAAGATAAAAATAGGTGGGTTAGGGGGTAGGAATAAGACAAGCACGATATGCTATCACCAGAAGGCCCAGTGAATTAGTTAAAATTAGAAGAAGCATGAACAAAAAAGCACAAAAATGAAAAGAGAAAAACAAACAATAAGAAAAAGCAGAAAACAACTCACCTCCAAGAGTGAAGTGACAATAGTGAAGAGCGACTCAGACGAAGGAGAAGGCAAACGAAACACTGCAAAATGACGCTGAAAAGATAAAGAAGGTAGGTAAAGGTTATTCTGTCTTGCAGGACAATGTATTACTCGTTAAGAAATAGAAAACATTTTCTGTGTTGCTTTCGAGTTATAGAAACACGAATGGAAGTTTGGGAGAACACTAGCCGATAGGCGAGTGTTTCCACAGATTTTTCGAGTTTCGCAAACTTTCACGAGTAATAGGTAGGTAAAAGTTATTCTCTCTTGCTTACCCCAAGAACGGGACAATGTATTACTCTATTATTTTACATAACAGCACAGCCATGCGCCAGCCTTTCTAGTTTTCAATAAAAACGAACGGAGTTACAGTGCACTACGATACAACCCAGTAAATGGCATGAATTTCACACCAGATAAGAAGCACGCGAGCTATAAAGGAAAATTGGTATTGGTATCTAATAACATTAAAACAATCTGCAAAACGTATCGAAGCACTTATAATACATTCGGCAAAACGACAGCCATTATGCGGCGCACCTTGAGCCTCTTTGGAATCTGCTGATGATCTCCGCTGGTCGCTGGTTCTGACTGCATGCTCATGGCTGCTGTGACGACAACTCCCTCAAGGACACGGCGATCAAACGGCCTCTTGGTGTTGAACAGGACTTTCTCGTCCAAGATTTGTCGCAGCAACTAAATGATAAATAATAGCAGCGCATATACATATACGTGGACATATACATTTAACAAATAAATAAGCCTCCTCTGGGCTTTGTTCTGTTATAAAGCACGCTGGAGGTGACGAGAGCACGAAAGAAGTGTAGGGGGAAACACGAGCCGCAGGCGAGTGTTTCTCCCTACTTCTTGAGTGCTCTCGTCACCTCCTAAGTGCTTTATAACAGAACAAAGCCCAGAGGAGGCTTATTTATTTGTTTTATAATAAAGAGCTAGCGATTTTCCACAAAAATGAGCTTTTATTTTCGATCAACTGCCAGTTTTTTTTTCAGCGCGCGCGCTGAATGTCGTCAGCACTGTCCCTTATACTCTAATAAAGTACAGCAATTTGGGCCAATCAGCGAGCTTGTAAGAAACGTCCAACACTCTCATTGGTTCAAAAGACAAAGGCTGTCAAACCATCAAAGTTCGAACGCAAAGCACTGCAAAGTTTTTGAACGCGAAATTTTTTCAGCTCAGTCAAGATATTTTTAAACATTCTCAGTCTTAAATTAATCGAAATCCAGTCAAATTATGGCCCATGAAGACAATAAGAGGAAAAAACCATTTGTGGAATTTAACAGAAGAAAACAAACAAGATGAACTGCTTAGCGTGTTGCTGAAACTAAAGACAGTGTGCCATGTTTTCTGAATGGACAACGCTCAGTTTATGTCAATGCGAGAACTGCTCTTTTCTTTTGTGCTTTTAGTCTCTGCTTTAATGAAAATGTTGTGGAGAGATGAATTCGACACACAAGCAAGTTTCTGTGTGTTTGATCCGTACTGTTTGTCGTTTTTACTAAATGCGACGTAAGGGAGCTCAAATTAAGAAACCAAGACTACAACGCCGAGTACTGTACCAGTGACAAAAGTGGATTTGTCTTCCTCTTGTACTGTTGAAGGTAGGCAAGTTTCATATCGTTTTCATTTTTCTTTGAAACTGTAGAATTTTCCACTTAGTCCGTTTGCAGTCCATTTCGAATTTTTGCCGTCAACCTTCACGTCTTTAGCGGAGAAGACTTGTAAATTGGTCACTTCACGTTGTTGTTTTGCATAGCTTGGCACTGAAACCAACCGAACTGTAATTCACTCGGCAATTTTATTGTTTCATTAAAAAACGCCATTGTTTGATGGTTTCGTGGTTGATATCGTAGTCTTATTTTTCTTAATTTAACTCCCCATTTTTACAAGTGCTGACTTAGTTGTTTAACTCGGTCTCTATATCTACATTTTCCTAGAGCTCCTCATCTTCGCATTCTTGTAAATGTAAGGGATGCTTTGTTCGAGCTCGTTCAGAATATTTTACGAAAAGCTAGTAAACTCTTTAAAAAATTCAGCCACTTTTTTCACTGCGCAAAGCCGGGTGATGACGCAAGCACCGTCCTTTATACTCTGATAAAGGACGCTGTTTGGACCAATCATATCGCGCGTAGTATCGGGACTGTATTATAAATACATATACATATACATATACATATACATATATGTATAACCGTAAAACAGGTTGAAGTAACAAAGTTTCTTGGTGTTTTATTTGATCAGCATCTTTCTTGGAAATACCATATAAGTCATGTGGCTAAAACGTATCTAAGACTATCGGAATCATAAGTAAATCTCGCTTTTTTCTCTCTTCCAAATCTTTGTTATACTTATACTACACATTAGTTAACTCGCATCTTAACTCCTGTAACATTCTATGGTGCTCAACGTATCCACTCAATATAAATAGGCTTCTTCAACTGCAGAAAAGCATCGTCAGAATCATCTGCGGAGCCCATACTGCACCTCTTTTTCGCACTCTTAATTTTCTTGATATGTTCAACATGAATGCGTTCCTTGTTGATTGTTTAATGTACTCAAATCATAATAACCTCCTTCCTTATACTTTTAACTCCATCTTGGTAATGTACCGACCACATTTCTGAAGAACAAATATTAAACAGTTCACAATCCTCCACCTAGGACCTAAACTATGGGACTCCCTTCTCCATAAACCCACACAATTGACAAGCTACTCTGCATTCAAGACTTCTTTAAAAGAATACCTCATCAAGAGAGCTATGACAATGACATGGCTGCTTACATTATATAATAATTAAATATGAGGAGCCTCTTCAATTCTTACAAGCTAAGAATAAGCCTGGGCTGCCTCGCCACACTATCTGTAACAAAAATTAATATTAAGATTTACTTACTTTTATTATTGATCTGTTATAAACTAATGTTTACCTCATTTACTTGTTGGACACCAAACTGGTCTGGTTTTGGAAGACTCAGATCATCTACAAATACGTTAAGAATTTTGCCTTTCTTTGCACCGTACACAAATCCTACAATAAAGAAAGAAACAAAGCAATCAATTACGTCGCCTCGCCCAACATTTTTTTAAGAAGATTACGTAAACACGCACGGACCTTGAATAATCAATGATATTATAATTTCTCGAATAATCTAAAAAGTTAAAAAAATCTACAAAAATGTAAAGGTACTGGAATAGGTTGGCAATAATAAGAAATCAATTATGACAAACCACAGCACAAACGGAATTGAAAGCCTGATGAGTATAGAACACATCTATGAGATTAATACTCTGATTTTACAGTAGAAGATATGGACTTGTAAGACCCACCCTGTCTGTGGTGAACATTACTTTCCACAAATTGCTGTAAGGAAGCAGCTCTTGAGGTACCAGAGTACACATATCGTTTCACAATCTGGTTCTTGTCCTCTGCAACGGAAAGCATTACACGAAAAAGAGTAATCGATTTACTGACGGCCATTTGATGCTCAAGTTTGTGCCAATTTAAAGTGTGTGAGAGTTCATCAGTATTTCTATCATAATTAGAGAAGGTTATGATACGCGCCGCACGTTTCTGTAGCTTTTGTAGTTTCTGAGAGAGCCCCTTTGAACAGCATCCCCACAATACACTACAATAATCGAAATGAGGCTGAATTAATGAATTGTTAAACGGTGAGAAGTATCTCACGTGGGACAATGAAATTCCCAATTTAGATCTTGACCAATATATACGCTTGTTCAACAGGGATTTGATTTATTTCGGTTGAGGGATTCTCAGATTAGACAGTTTTTAATGATTTACTTCAGATATCATTTTGAAAAGTGGCATGCACATAGCCACGCATGTAGCTATACCCAGCGTTATCGCAATTCTCGCATCCTTTCGCTTAAAGAGAAAAAGAAGACAGGCCGCCTGGAAGGCGGCGCAATTCGTTGGGTTCCCCGCTAACAGTAGAAAAGTGATATTGCCCAAAAAACAGAAGAGCAGAATCGCTTGGAGAATCACTGGCAATACCAACTCGAAGACAAATTTTCTCATTTCATAACACAGATTCCTAGTTATGACTGTCGTTTCAAGCCGCTAAAATAAACATCTCCCTACTAAACTTGAAATCCCCAGCCCGCTAGGTAGACTATATCGCTATTCATTATTAGTAGGTTCCTTTTTATTAAGAATCAGGGGAGGAAAGAAACGTGACAGAGCTAACAATTATTTGGCTAGTTATCATAAGCCCTGCAGCACCATTAGTTATACTTACTGCAACATCTCACACAGCCATAACATCTCTCACGTTTTGTTACCTTGTTTGTCCAGCATATCATTGATAAGTGAGGTCTTGCCACATCCTGCTGGTCCTGTCAATAGAATGTTTCTACCAGATGCGCTAGCTAGTTCCATAAACAGACGGGTACGGATCTAAATAAACAGATAATACAAATACACGCCACATGTAACAACCTGCATCAGAGCAAATAGGTATTATTTAAACATTGGGGTCACTATCTTATTTCTGATTGGCTAGAAGCCTCCAGCTAAATATTGCAGGTACTGTTTCGTTGTGTCATACCTGCAGACAAAATAAAGCTGTTTGCAAGTTTAATGTACCGTACAGTGACCTCCAAGTTCTCGTGAGCGCTCTCGTCTTGACAGGCACTGAGTTGTATGCGGAATAAAACAATAGCTGGCTTCGGTTCTCGCATGATAGAGATGTATCAAGGCCTTGACTCATCTCATCCAGTAATTGTTTATTACTTCTAATGAGCATAGATGCTGGCAGCAACAAGTCACCAAACTACTAAGTTAAGACGCCAATCGTAAATGCGGCTCAATGTAGGAATTACTCGTAATTTTGCGCCCACAGCAGAAATTCACCAAACTGGGTAAGACACCAAGTAAAAATACAGTTTAGTATTGAACCCGGGTCGAGTACAGGGCTACGGACTCCGCCATGGGAGTGTCCAGGATTGCGCTCAAGTACTGTTTAATAAGCACTTGCCACAAAATGACGCACCTCATTCCCATTTCAATATATGGACACACCCAAAAATGTGATGAAGTTTTCAAAAGGCGTTAGAAATTAAAAATCATCTCAATCACAATCCACTGACAAATATCCAATCAATGTGAAATGACACGTCACAAAAACCGCTTCGCTCCGTCGATTTATTTCTTTCAAGATAATAGACGCGTTTAGGAACAGCCAAAGCACTGGCATTTTTTACTCTCCATTCTCCTTTTCTCTTTTGTTAAATAGCACATCTTAAGAGAATAGAGAAAATGGCTGCAAACAGACTGGGATTAAGCCAGATAAGCCAGCGCAAGAATGCAAAAAAACTGATCCATACCGTGTGAATGGTGTCAACAAACACATCACCCAGAAGGTCTGCCGCATCAAAGTAGCTCATTTCAGGAACCCTACAAGTGAAGCAATAAGAGTTCGGTTCAGTTCAGTTCTTTATTTTTCTCATAAGTATTGTTTACAAATTGGACATGCCCACGGGTAGCTGATTCTAATCAAGGTGGGTCATGTCTTAACTAAAGAGAGTAGGTACACAGGTTTACAGGAATCAGGAAGATAAATATACAAGTGTATAAATTATAAAATGAAGTTTATGAGTTAATTAGTACCATACTTGGAGAAAGCACTAATAGATATCTTATTCTTACAAAATACTTAATAGATGTAGATCCATTAAGACTGTTCTTATTATTCTGAAAATACAATAATTTCTTAGAAAACCTTGACCTTTTGAATTATGCTTCGTATATCAAGATAAGTCTGAATACCGAAAAGTACTCTGTTAATTCTTCTTTTAAAGTCATTTTGAAAAATTTCATAATGTAAGAGGCATCTCGTTCCAAATTGTTGTTACAGTTCTAGAAATCGAGAATGCTGCTGGTTTAATGTATGACGAAATTTCTCTTAAGCCTATCTATTATAGAGTCAGTTTTTGAAGAAGTGTATTTCTCTAACCTAATGCTACTCTTGCTTTGTTGGTTTCCGGTTAGTGTGAGATTGGTTGTAGAGCTAGAAGGCCTGACAAAGAAACTCCTTTGATGCAGGTTTTGCTACCTATGACAAGGCAAGTGATGAAGATGGAGGGCAGCAGCCTGCTTAAGCAGATATTTTTTTCTCAACAGGCTTCTGACTGAACCAAAGTGTACAACTATAAAACGTCTCGAAGACACCCTGAAATCTTCTCTATGCATCTGCAACATCATGCTATATGTTTCACAGACATATGCACACGATCGCTCGAGATAGAATAACGCTGTAAAGAAAGGAGTCTTCCATATTGGAAGCACTCGCCTTAGCAAACTGGACATCAGGTGTCAAGCCAGGAACTCTAGAACCACTGATCCTTTCAGCTACAGCTGTTACATGCCCGGTGTGCGGTTGACCCTGTGCGTTTTAAAGTCTTATGCTCTTTGGAACTGCGGTATATTATTCCATCGTAACGAAAAAGAATGCCCCCCACCCCCACCCCCCGTCAGAATCTCCCGTACCCTATCTGCGCCGTTCTGTTACGTCTCTATATGATGAATTGGATCACACTGAGCCGTTCTGCTATGTCTCTGCATGATGACTTGGATCACACTGAGCCGTTCTGTTATGTCTCTATATCATGACTTGGATCACACTGAGCCGTTCTGTTATGTCTCTATATCATGACTTGGATCACACTGAGCCGTTCTGTTATGTCTCTATATCATGACTTGGATCACACTGAGCCGTTCTGTTATGTCTCTATATCATGACTTGGATCACACTGAGTCGTTCTGCTATGTCTCTATATCATGACTTGGATCACCCTGAGCCGTTCTGTTATGTCTCTATATCATGACTTGGATCACACTGAGCCGTTCTGTTATGTCTCTATATCATGACTTGGATCACACTGAGCCGTTCTGCTATGTCTCTATATCATGACTTGGACCACACTGAGCCGTTCTGTTATGTCTCTATATCATGACTTGGATCACACTGAGCCGTTCTGTTATGTCTCTATATCATGACTTGGATCACCCTGAGCCGTTCTGTTATGTCTCTATATCATGACTTGGATCACCCTGAAACTTTACTGATACACAATACGGGTTTACCTCGGTGTAAAAACCTGTGAATTTTTTTATTTGTTTTTTCACTATTATTTTCCTAGGATCTATTGCTTTGTCTCCTTTGTTTTCTTTGTTTTACGTCACTCATTTTAAACATTTATAAATGAAGCAAAACGTAGTAACAGTGAGTTTACCTCGAAACTGTATTCAATCTAATTTTTCAAACAGAGTATTGTTTCATAAGAGAATTCCATATATAGGTAATATCAGCTTTGAACAAGCCATAATTAAGGTAATGTCCAGCATAAAGCCATGCATTATCACTCTAACTCATCGCTTGAAGGCGAAAAGCAGTAAAACTATCGAAACGTCGCGATCTGCTTTTGAAGGCCGACTCTGCATCGTGAGATAGAAGAATAAACTAGTGTAAGTAACTTTCTGTACACTTGACAAACCTTGACTGCCACGGGTCCCATTCACCAGACTCGTCAACATAATAATCAAACACAGAGATCTCTTGATCGTAGTCTGGTAAAGCTGTGGTTAGTGAGAGCAGCAACTCGCTGAACCTCCTTTTGTCTGGATCATCTAATAGACCACCAAATGACCATATAAGGGAGAACAGGTACAGCCTCTCAATATGTAGCTCACCGCCAATGTCTGTGTTACCCTGAGATGAACAAGCGCAGTAAAGCAACTAAGATACGTACAACAGACGCCGAACGGTTAGCTCAGTTGATAGAGTGCCGGACTACTGTGCGGGAGGTCGGACCGACACTCAGGGTCTTTGAATGACTGAGGAGAAAGTGCTTCCTTTGCAATGGCATCTGCAAATGGTTAGACTTTCTAGTCTTCTCGGATAAGAACGATAAACTGGAGGTCTCGTCTCACAACTCTTGACAATTAATTCTGTGGGACGTTAAAGAACCACTAGGAACGTAACGAACCCTGGGATGAACCATGGGACCTATGAGTCTCGTTCGTGGTCAACCCCACTGGGCAGGTCCGCTGTCCAGTAAAAGCTAGATAAATCCTAAATCCTAAATCCTAAACATATCAGCCATGACACCTTTAAAATATCAGATTTGATAAATAAACTAAGTTGCTATTTATATATATAAACAGCAAGGAAATGGATAAGCAAGACGCCTCTCTACCCAAATTGACTTCCATACTCTTTATCCATACCTCGATCAAAGCTTTTAACATGGCGAGACAAGTGCTAAAGAGTCCAACCTCGCATACTCTCATATGTGGTCTAAGTTGAGAATGAAATAGTTTGAAAGTGTTAACACAACGGGGCTGTGACATTTTATATGCAGAACCTAACTAAAGTAAATTCCAATTCCCTACGTTTGTGAGGAGGTAGCGTGGCCGAGTTGTAAGGGCGCCAGACTTGTAATCTGGTCACCGTCCCGGGTTCAATTCCTGTCCTGACCACTACCTGGATAGGTAATACGGTAATCCCAAGTTTCAGACGCTCGACCACGCTTGTAAACAGCCATCTGGTCCTCCTTCACTTAGGATTCTTAGCAAAGTTTAGAATGCAAAGCCCCATAAGCTCTCTAGCTTTAATCACCACCGTTAATAAATAAAGTTTCTTTACTTTTTTTTCTTACTTGCAAAACTGACTATGAAAAAACAGCACATGACCAGGGTACAACTTGCTAGAAGTAGTTGAACCTCCTTGACAAACATATTCAGCGGGATATGACACGAGTAGATAAATGGTCAAGAAAGAAAAAGAATGAAATGGAGATGTGACATAATACGCAAACCTTGCTTCGTACTGTACAAACTGCGACATCACATCCACAGTTTTGTTGAATGCTCGTTGCAAACACTATCGAAAAGGAACAAGTTGAACATCCTTATTAGTTGGAATAAGAGGCCAATAATAAAGAAAAAGCAATGCAGAGCCTTCACCATTGAAGATAGACCTGTCAAATAACACCACAATTTCTATCCATGAATGTTACGTGTGAGAAATTCATTTCTATTCAAACAAATTACTATTTGACTTACATGACTTTCCTGTGGAGATCTGTGGGCCAACCAAGCCTCAGCGAGTGGTCTCCACCCCAGTACACTCTCGTCCATATAGACGACACTCTACACGATGAACAACAAATACTTTACATCAACAGCAATCCGTTAACTCACACACGATAAACGAAAAGCAGCTATGCTGATGCCCTCGTCTATAAATAATTAAACTCACTTTGCAACATTCAGGTTACATACAGCTGCTATCCATCATATGAAGGAATGGAGAAGTGACAATTACAAACCCCTAGTCTTCCTCAAGAACTACCGTAACTTGCACACCATCTCAAATCTCGCAATTTCAATTTCTCGCAATTTCTCTGTGTAGGTTGTGACTGTGCGAGTGGCAAAAAAGCCCACGAATAAGAGAAACAACACCCTTGAATAGATAAAAATCATTTAACATCGCATGGTACTGAATATTGAGACAGGAAACTCAAACACATAGTGGTTTGCTTTACAGCTATCTAAAATTTGGTTATAACGAACTCCATTCAAACCACCCTAGCCCAACGTCTTTAATACGGGCTGCTTCGTTCTTCATGACAGTTTGAGATGAAAATGCCAGACTGCATCTTGCTGATTGAATTTCTACGCTCATCCACAAAGCACTGTACTTACAGCACTGTACTTACACAACGTGACACAGTGGACGGGGAAGCATCGCTTAGGTCGTCAGTCTCAAAAACCAGTTTGATATTTTCTGACAGATAAAGTCTCTCTCCCGTAAACAAGTTGAGATACTGAAATCAATTGAAAAACATTATGCAAGACTTACAGGACTTAAATTCATGGCACTCAAGATAAAAGACATACTCACTGGAATGTAAAGAATATTTTCAACAGGCAAGGTATACGGTGGACATGACATAAAACAAAACATAGGAGCACACAATTTGCTCTCGCCCCATGTCACTTAAAAATAGATATTAGTGTTAAGCTTGAATGAAACAAACCCCTAACATGCGTTTTCGAAAAAAAAGGATTTGATTTTTTGAGCAGAAAACAGATGAGGGGAAATTTTCCATAGGTGCCCAGACATAACGACGTCACATCTCACCGCTTATGTTCATATGTAAAGCGTATAGAACCGTTGTATGGAAAATGCGCCGCTTAAATAAAAAAATGTACCGTCATCGCCTAAACCAGAAATGAATCTCGTTGCATGAATAATAACAATAATAATAATAATAAATAATAAATAATAATGAACTTTATTTGAGTGTCAACTGTATCTAGCACTGACGTACTAATTGGGGACACTGTAAAGCACAAATCAAAATAATAATTAAATAATTAAATTAAGTCAAATCAAATGTTGGTTTTTGTGGAGAGGGGAAAGCCGGAGTACCCGGAGAAAAAACCTCTTGGAACAGAATAGAGAACCAACAAACTCAGCCCACATATGACGCCGGAGCAGGGAATCGAACCCGGGCCACATTGGTGGAAGGCGAGCGCTCTCACCACTGCGCCAACCCTGCTCCCCTACATTATCATAAAATATAGATGCACACCTCTCCTTTGGCCAGAGCACTGCTAAGGAATTCAGACCATCCGTGATGCAGTGGAGCATCTAAACACATCCATGTTGTCATTTTATGCACACTGTGTTCCTTGTTGGCTTTCTTGAAATACGCTGTAAATATGCCATCTTCAAAGTCCCCTGACGAGTTAACCCGACCAAACATCAGGGAGGGGTCAGACACAGCTAGAGGATTCATTCTCTGTAACTTGTGAGTATGCATCTGAGAGCCGGTATTCTTGTGCTTGACTAAAGAGCATTCAGTCAAGGTTTCCACAAGGCCAGCGATACAAGATGACTTGCCAGTTCCAGGAGGCCCTGCCACAATTATGCCTTAGAAGAAAAAAGAATAAAATTGTAAAAATAACATGCAACAGAAGCCAGGCAAGAGGCTCTTGCCTGAAAGATTATCGTGACACGAAATGAAATGGACAACAAGTTGGGACTACACATAGAAAAACAAGAACCTTTGACACTTAAAACGTCAGCCCTTCGTCGGAACGAAACAGCACATGCAGGAGGAAGAATGCGAGCTCGAGGATAGAAATCATTGTTAAAATAAGTTTTAGTGGACACAAGATTTACTAGTGTTATATTCAATATTTCGGCTCTACAGCAGAGTCATAGTCATGTAGTCGGTTCACAATGATGTTGAGAGGCAGTAGTTATCCCTACGATTAAATTAGAATTAAACACAAGGACATAAAACAGGACTAAAAATTGGCGGTCGCACGGTCGCCAGTGGCGAGTTAAAACTGACCAGGGCTACCAAAAGATAAGGTTTGAACGCCCGATGTGCGACTATGCTACAAAATTATGTGAAGTACAAAATTAAAAATAAAACTCAATATGTAGTTTAATTGGACTACCTTTCTCTTCATTTATTTGCCTGGACTCTAAGATCATCCATTTTAGTGAATTTTTAGTTCTGAAGTGGAAATTCTGCTCCATTTTAACAGTGATTTCACGAGCGATCCACATTCACAACATTAAGACGCCATTTTGATTTTGTGGTTGCCACGTGACTCTCAAAAAAAAATTGAAAAAGGAGCGTTCAATCAATCAATCAATCAATCAATACTTTATCTATGCACGTAACGTCTAAGAGCTGTACGTACGTAAGGTATGTACATGTGTGAGCAAAGTCCATACCACAACACTGGAATCTACGTCCCTTACTCTTTGCGAACAGTGTGTGCGTTCTTTAACGTCCCATGAAGTTATACGAACAAGGGTAGTGAAACGGGACCTACAGTTCATCGTCCTTCTCAGAGAAGGCTAGAAAGTCTAACCATTTACAGATGTCGGGATAATCAAACGAATTTATAAAGTAAGTTATACCACCGAAGGGTAAAAGGAAGGTGCTGACGTTTCGAGCGTTAGCCCTTCGTCGGAGCGAACGGCGAAGGGCTAACGCTCGAAACGTGAGCACCTCCCTTTCACCTTACGGTGGGTTAACTTACTTTATCAATTCGCTTGATAATCCCAATTTCTTGTGCTTTAATTACCCACAGACGCAGCACCAGTTTCTTTAGAAACTATCACAAAACCAATTACAGATATCATTGCAAAGGCAGCACTTTCTCCTCAGTAATTTACGGTGAATGCATAAATGTTAGTAAACCAATCTTGCTAAAACTACCGTGCCTCGGCTGTAAGGGTATCATCTTCACTAACAAGTGCATAAAGAAATTGAATATACTTTTTTCTGATAAGGTCAAATTTGTAACACATTATTCCACTACCAAACTTTTTCGCTACTGTTCTAACAAAGACCCCGCTCATTTACTACGAAAATCCAATGTAATCTAAAAATTAACTTGTCCTGATTGTTCACATTACATTGGCAAAACGCTCCTTAGATTTCGGCCTTCGCGAACATGCCACCAGATCTGACAGACCCATGTTTAATCATCTCACAAACAGCGATTTTTCAGCCTAACTGACCATACTAATGATGGTTTTATTGCTGTCAACCTTAAGGACCATATTAACAATGCAGTGTATAACAACTTTGAAATAATAGATTTTAATTACAATTGGTCAAAATCATGTTATCTCAAGGCATTCTACAAAAACAACTAGAAGCCCTCGATCAATGAAGGTCTTAATGCCTCTAGAGACCCAGACTAATTTTAATTTCTTCGTTTCACTTGTAAGTCCTGATATTTAATTCTAATTTATTCGTAGGTATAAATAGGGCGTCTTCAAATCATTGTGAACCGACTACATGACTAGAAACCTAAAATAGAGTCGAAATATTGAATATAACACCAGTAAATCTTGTATCAACTAAAACTTACTTTGACAATGATTTCCATCCTCGGACTCGCAATCTTCCTCCTGTATTCCAAGCTGTCGCCTGGATCTGGGTTTTGAAACAGCACATATCACTATAATTATGGTCACGCCTCCTAGTGCCGTCTGAGAATTACAAATTTACAAACTAATTACTTGAAAATATACATATTTAATAGACACATTATGCTCTCACTAAGACCAACATACAGAGACAAGTTCCTAAAATGGTAGATAATATTTTTACCTGAATTCTAATAAAGCGAATGTCCAGGCTAATTTGGCCATAGAAAATTGCTACTAATCAGACTCACTCGTACCTAAACATGAACAGTGAAGTTTGCGAAGGAATGAAGTCAACATTTCGCAGCACAGACATTTTCTGTAATAAAATTGTGTTCGAACTAGAAGAATCCTACAAGAATCCACACCTTCGTTATGTTTTGCACAGAGTTTCGTGACTAGGAGTAAGGTTCGATGGTTAAAATATATCAGGGTATCACTTTCAACTATCTTTACCGCGATGAAGTTTGGACAAGGTCCACAGTTGATGAATCTTGTTAATCCATGGCTGGTGAGGGACATAACCTTTCTCTCTTGTATGCTGAAGAAGAACAGTTTCAAAATCCTGTACCACTTTGGTAACATGGTAAGCTGGGGCAGGCGGCTTGGGTAAGCCGTAGAATACATCTCGAAGGACTCCATTGAAGATGCTCAGTTCCTGCACATTAGAGAAACATACTTAACATCAACAACGAAAACATGTTAGAAAACAGTCCTAAGATAATACGCGCGCTGATTGGTTAGAATTCATGTTTCTATAGCTCGATAGAAACACAGAACTAGTACGAGCTGTTGATGAAATGATGACGCGACCAAAGAGAATTTACATTTTGGTCATCAAGATTAAAAAGTTGTTTTCCTTTTTTTTGTCTCGGTGTTTTCTCGTGAAAGTTTGGGAGAACTCGAAAAAGCTGTGGAAAAACTCGCCTGCGGCTCGTGTTCCCACAGCATTTCTCGTTCACCCAAACTTCCACTCGTGTTTCTATTAAACAATTAGATTATGAGCTCGAGATTTCTATCGCGTGATAGTTGACGAGGGCGCAGCCCGAGTCAACTATCACGCATAGAAATCAAGAGCGAATAATCTAATTGTTTTAGTATAAATCTACTAGTCGTTCAAAACTTTGTCTTTTCTGGAACAGCCTCGACCAGTTAACTGTCTAAATCTTCTTCACGGACACTTCGAAAACGTGAAGAAGCGGCCGCCATTACGCTACTCACTATCTATCACAGAATAGATAGTGGGTAGCGTAGCCAATCAGAGCGCGGCATTTGTGATAGAACGCTAGTAGATTTATACTAAAACTCGATAGAAACAAGGTACATGTTTTCTATTTCTTAAATATTACATAAATAACGTTAAAGTTGTACCCTCATACAGATTGAATGTTACGGAAACATGAGTTTGTCAATCAGTTAACTATAAAGTATCCTTTCAATCAGCAAAGCCGGGGGGATCTGATAACCACCCAGGATAGCAAAAAAACAAACAAAACAAAAAAACACATATAGACTTCCCTTGCACTAACACTAGCAGTTTACCTGAAAAAGTAAATGTTGTACACGTCAGTGAGTAGAGCGAATGAGAGGATTATGGGTTACGTGCGATTTATATAGCGAAGTTTGGAGCTATGCTATTGGTGGAACCATAGCAGCGTGTGAACGGGAGTAAATTAGTTAAATGAATGAAAAACGTTCGTTGATACCATGGGCATTAAGAGAACGGAGTTCGAAGATAAATCTTTGTTCTACGTTTTAACGGCTTTCCGTGTTACCATGATGCACGGAAAGACCGGAGATCGTCAAGTTTTGAGTGGAATGGATCAGGGTGACACGGAAAGCCGTAAAACGTAGAACAAAGATTTACCTTCCAACTAGAATTCGGTTTCAACTCGGTTCTCTTAATCAACGAAAGTTGTTCATTCATGTAATTAATTTAACAATGTCAAAATGTAATAAGGGTAAGTTGAAGCCACACGTATGCGCACTGAGGTGACAGTGGTAGAAGTAATAAAACCCTGTTGCTACCAAAAAAAAAGATGAAAAAATTGAGCTCAAAAGCCAGCAGCCATGGACAGCTGTTCCGGCCTTGTTAGGCCTCATCAGCAAGGCACAGCTAGCAGATGAGCTCTGGGTTCCCACGTAATGAATGTCAATGTGATGAAAGATGGTAGGGTGGGATGTGGCTTGATGTGACAATGACAATTTTGACATTGTCATATCAAGCCACATCCCACAACCCTACCATCTTTCATCACATGTAATTAATTTACTCTCGTAATTTACTCTTGTTCACACCCTGCTATGGCTCCACCAATCCAAATTAGCCTATAATCCTCTCATTCGCTCTGACGAAGGGCCAGCGCTCGAAACGTCAGCACCCCCCTCCCCCCTTTACCTTACGGTGGTACAAATCACATTATCAACTTGTTTGATTATCTCAATTTCTTGTCACCGGCGCAGCACCAGTTTCTTAAGAACCCCACGATACTTCTTACGCATTCAGTTGAACACTTGAGTTCAGCTCAAGCCTCCAACATGAATTTAGACAAATCAAGCCACACCCATGTACGTACCTCAGGTGATAGCCTTGGACCGATACATTCTTGTAATGACTGTAACACCAATGCGTGTTCAATTCTGGCACTAGAGGACAATGCCGACGGCGTAGCTGGTTTCTTGTCTCGTTGACCAAACTGACTTCCTCTCTCCTTTACGGATCCTGCAGATCAAGTATTGCAATACGCCTTTATTATTAGGTTGCAGTTTGAACCTAACTTGTGGAGACACGATATTGTAGTGGTTAGCGTGTCGGTCTTCAAATACGAGGTCCGGAGTTTGAGCCCTGGCCATCAATGGAACTTAACTCCACACTGCCTCTCTCCATCAAGATGTATAAATGGGTACCAGTGATATGATCCTAAGGGTAACCGTGCATTGGACTAACATCCGTTCCAACGGATGGGGAGGGGAGGGGGGGGGGGAGAGAGTTACAATACTCTCATGGAATTCATTCTTAGTCAAACTGAGATAAGCGTCATAAGCTCCGCCCGTGTAGACTTTAAGGCTTATGCGCGCCTTTACCTTACCTTGGACATAACACACTATGAGACCACTTGAAACACTCACCAAATTGTGTGGCAACGGATTGAGTGCTGGAAGGTCTTGGAAGATCCACCTGACCAGTGTTCAATTTACCCCCCAGGGGACCATGAGTGGTACGTCTGTGTCCTGCTTGTTGTACGACGCCAATCAATGAAGATAAGCTGAAGGTGTGATGAGCCTTACCACTTCTGTGGGTCAAACCAACAACACAGGGCGAGCTTAATGCAACGTATTGAACGACATGATACGGTAGGACAAGATGTGGGACATATGTCTTATTAACCAAGCGCGAGGGTCTTACTGGGAGAATATCGGCCTTTGTTCTAATGGCCGCAATTTTTGTTTTTGTGCCACTCTGATTCATTACGGATAAATAAGATCGTGTTTATCGTGGATGGACATCCAATTTAAAGTATAAAAATTCATTTCAAATTAGCCGCATAAAACAGGAAACGATGAGGTAAAGGTAGCTTAAAATAAATTGCAATTACTACAAAAGCTAACCATTTAACTGATGAAATCTTGAGAAATCAAAGCGATTAGTGGCCAAAAAAATATAAAAAAAAAACACTTACAATTGCTCCCTGCAGATGTCTGCAACGAGCTTCAAGCGGTCAGCCAATATTTTGGGAGACTTCAAACCATGTCCTGCACAGTAAGCCCTCAGTATGAGAGAAACATCAGGCATCACCATGGCAACTGAACGAAACAATGCTCGGACTTCCGGGGGAGGATTGAAACTGTGTCCATCCGTGTAGATAGTTAGAAAGACAGAGAAGTTTGGCTCTATACTGACCTAAAACGATAAGCAAAATATCAAGACGAAGTCGATTTCATTTTGGTTCATAACCTTGACAACGTTCACATAGTTCACGAAGTGGCAAAATAACAAAGCAAGTGTCGGACATTTTGATGATTTGGTTTGGTATGTTGATAGCTTTACTGGAGTTTGGATATGTATCATAGCCCTTCAAAAACGATTTAATAATTAACAATTATTCGCTGAAGGCGAAGTGATTCTTGGTGAATATTCACCGAGACTCACTGAGCCTGAGGCGAATAATTGTTTTAGTATAAATACGCAGGTGATTATTTCAAAAAAGAAAAGAAAAGCATTTTACAACACGAAATTTTTTATTTCATCAAAAGCGCGCGAACGATTGGCAGCCATTTTGTTCGTGGAGGTGATTATCGGCTGATAATCCGAGATAGCAAACCAATCTGAGCGCGCGATTTTGTATAATCACCTGAGTATTTATACTAATGTGAAATAGTCACTGTCACCTCAAATAACTTATGGCGTAGCAGGAGCGTTACTACAGGGATAAAAAATCACTACCTGGGCTCGAGACTAACGGTAGCCAACTAGCCAAAGGCTAATAGAATTTCAGTTTTGGCTAGTGAATTTTACTTTTTTACTAGCCATTTGGGCTTGCAAAAATTGGAAAGCACTCTAGTAGTGGACGGAAAAAATGGATGTTATTTTTATATTAGATTGTTCACATACCCAGTTTTTCCGTAGGATTTTCGAGACTCGTACGCTTGGATTGAACAGCCGCCAGAATTTTTTGAGCGAACGCAACCTGGGGAGATGGGGGTAGGACCTTAATGTAACCTGACTAGGCCCTGTTTAGTAGTTTAGGCACTCTACCCAGGTTGCCTTCGCGCAAACAAACCAAGATGGGGGCTGTTCAATCGAAGCGCACGAGTCTTGAAAATCCTACCGAAAAATAGCAAACTATGAACAGTGTAAAGTTATTTCGGAAAAATAATGACACTCGAGAGAGGAGAAATTAATAAATACAGAGACTTTGTACGGTTTTCACAAAACTAACTGCCTTGAAAACGACTGGTTGAAAAAACTGTACCTGAAACAAATGATTGGCTCCTTCTCCAGGTACCGGCTCAGATGACGTAGCGCATTGTTTCATCATTGTGTGTAAATTATTCAGTAACATATTTTTTATTGTATGGCACTGTTTTACGTCATCTGTGCCGGTACCTGGAGAAGCACCCGAATGATTGCATGTTTCCCGCTGTCAGAATGACGAACGATGCTTCCCGCAAATTGTTAACTGCACAATTAAAATATTAAAAATCCTATTGAACGAAAAAAATTATGGGAATGATTTTGCGCAGTAAGGCACGACGGTATGAGAATGGAAAAAAAAGCCCTAGGTACTTCCTTAATTTAGAAAAGACAAACTTCTTGAGTAAAATGATTTCAAAGCTAACATTATCTGACGGTAAAGAAACCGATGACCCAAAAACAATACTTGAAGAAAAAACATAAAAAATATATATTCTACTAGAAATGTTCATCCAAATAACTCTGAATTTGATATTTTCTTTAACAACAACCTGTTAACACCCGTAAATGAGAATCCATCCAAAAAATACGAAGGCCTGCTAACCGAAAAGAGTGCCACCAAGCCATAAAAGACATGGATAACAGCAAAACACCAGGCTTTGATGGCTTTTCAAGTGAATTTTACAAATTCTTCTGAGATGATATAAAACAAAATGTCATCGCAAGCATAAATTATAGATTTGAATAAACGTCAATTATCAATATGTCAAAGAAGAGTTATTATAACACTAGTACCAAAAAAAGACAAACCCATCAGTCTCCTTAGCAACCAAAGGCCTATTTCACTCTTAAACACAGATTACAAAATTGCCACGAAAGCAAAAAGACTTGAAGCTGTCCTTCCACTTGGGATAAACCCTGATCAAACTGGCTATATCAAAGGACGGTACATCGTTGCAAATGTAAGACTTATTAGTGATAATGATAATGATAATGATAATGAATTTATATAGCGCACTTTTTCATATGAATATGTTCAAAGGCGCTTTACGTCAGCATGTAAAGACGCCTCTGGCTGCCGCTATCAGTCCATATATGATCTCACCCACCCACCCAACCCATGCATGAATTGTCAGATGAAACCAGACGTAGAGATAGACCACCACACCGGGAACTACGTCCCCTAATCTTTTCGAACAGTGTGTGGGTCTTTTACGTCCCACAGATTATTAGGAACAAGTGTTGTGAGACGGGTCCTATGGTTTATTGTCCTTATCCGAGAAGACTAGAAATTCTAACCAGTGATATTAGTGATATTATCAGCTACACTGCAGCAAAAAATCTCCCAGGCCTTGCTGTTTTCCTCGACTTTGAAAAGGCATTTTATTCTATAGAATGGAACTTCCTCTTTAAGGCTCTTGACAAACGTAATTTTGGGTCTGTGCTGTGTCACAAAAAAATGGCTATGCCTCTGATTTTTTCAATCTGGAGAGAGGGGTCAGAGAAGGTTGCCGACTATCAGGCACACTCTTCGTCTTTGGTATTGAAATCTTTCCTCTTGCAATTAAACAAAACTCTAATATTAAAGAAATCATAATATGAGCGCGCGATATAAAAATAACACAATGCGCAGACGATACAACAGTTTTTCTAAAAAACCCTGAATAAATGGGTTTTTACTTGACTTCCTGGGAAAGTTCGAAAAAATGCTCAGGACCAAAAATCAACCACACGAAGACAGCAGCAATATGGCTGGGAAAAAATAGAGAACATACCCTTTTCAACTTAAAGTGGCCGAAAGAATCTGTATATGTTTTGGGGACACAGTTTTCAAACTCGAAAAAAGTAAGCGACAAGCTTCACTTCTGGGCAAAATTAGATGTTTCAGAAAACAGCTTAAAAAATTGGACAAGACCGAAACTAACTTTATTAGGCAAGACCAACAATGTTAAATCTGTGGGCCTTTCAAAGCTTATTTACAATGCATCGGTAATGACAGTTTGAAAATTTTAGTGATCATGTAAACAAAATCACATTTAATTTTATCTGGGACAACAAAATACCCTAAATTAAGAAAAACGCGATTATCGGCGAACGCAAAACGGAAGTCGGAACATAATTTATTTTAGTTTAATGAAAGCCCTTAAGTCTATTTGGATAAAGCGATTTCTTCTGAGCGAGAACTCAGCTTGGACGTTTATTCCCATTGAATCTCCTTCACACTCAGGAGGCTTAACCTTCCTCTCAACCTGTAACTAGCAGCAAAGAACTTAACATCAAAGAGCTTCCACTCTTCTATGAAAGAACGCTAGAATACTGGTTTGAGTTTAAGGATAGACAGAGTAATAAAATGTCATGCACAAAGAAAACGATTATATGGAATAACATAGATAGTAAAAGTGATAACAAGACGATATTTTTCTGTACTTGGTTTGATAAAGAAGTTTACACCTTACATGACTCCTCGACTAGAATCTAGATTTCCTCAGTTACGAAGAATTTGAATTCCGATGCCAGATACTAACCAATTTTTTTGACCCATTATGGAGTAATAAACGCTATTACGCAAAAATATAAAAAGGCAATAAAGCGAACCGATGTACAACAAGAGCGTTATACAGAACCTTGAGAGAACTTTGAAGTGCTAACAACCAAAGCCATACACAAAAGTTTCGTGAATCACGAATTTGAAGAACCCACTAGAAAACGTCTTTTTGCCAATGGGTTAACTCCAGACTAAACCAGCAAATACTTCAACTTAACCTTCTCCATCACGAAAGAAACTAAGTTAACCATGTTCCAGTACAAAATTTTACAAGATACAGTTTTATAGTAAATTATTTCAAGCAAAACTTGCAACAGCAAGTAGTGATCTTTGCTATTCATGCTCAGAAACATAGCATGATCTAAACCATATGTTAGTCTTGTGCCTTATGGTGGCGGAGTTCTGGAAAATCTTTCTGGATTGGTATGAGACTTACACAGCAACAAAACTAGAGTTGTCAACCGTCAAAATCTTATATGGTATCACTGATAACAAGCTCCTAAGTAAGTTAACAAATCAACTCTTACTACTCGCGAAATACTATATATACAGGGTCCGAAATTGCGCTTTCCTGGTCGCCAATGCGACTAAAAATTTTGCACTGGCGACCAGAATTTCACAACCGGTCGCCAGCGGGCGATTAACTATTTCATGCCACGATAATTATTCAAATAATAACTTTGATTTTCAGCCAAATCGATTAAAATAAAATTCAAAGCCGCCCGCTAATTGGTCACTTACGTTTTATCTTTCCGCTGTTTTTGAAGTATAAAACCGATTTTCCTGTTATTATAAATCTACCACAACGTTTCACAGCTACGATCAGTGCGAAGCGAAGCTTCGCCGCCATGTTTTTTCAGCGGTTTCCGATAACATAAACTAACCAAGGAATGCTCTGGAATCCCAGAAGATCTACTATTTTCCGTTGCCCTTTCGTCCAATGGTGATGGCGGAAACGCAAATGGTGGAAGTGAAGTGGATGCTGTGAAAGCGAAAGCTATAGCTGGCTGTGAATTTAAAAAGTGGGGTTGCCTTTTACACATGATGGCTCTCGCTTCTGTGATAAGACGTTCGATTTACTCGGTGTACCCAAACGTGGCTTTTCGATATCGGGCACTAATGCACAATGTTCTTAAGCCTCGTTTACCTCCCGTGAATGATGATCCAGTGTGTCTCCTGTGGTCGAGACGCGGGAGCCTTGACAACCGACCAAACTCATGGTATGTGCCAAACCATTTCGTCCCTCTCCATTGGAATTCAGAAATATCTTGTGGGACGGCGCCAATTGAAGTGGCCACTGATGCCGATAACGTTTCTCCAACTGATCGGCAATCGCATGTCAGTAAAAGCTCTGCGACTAGTTCAGTCGCGTACATTTCTTCTCCAAAACGTAGAGACAAGAGAAGGTATAAAGTTGACTTGAAACATTTGGCAGTCGCACGAAACTGCGTATATGGCCGGCATCTGATTCGTTCGTGATGGTTTTTCAGTGGTAGGTGTATAAATAATCAGCGTGTTTGTATTTAATCTTACTCGTTAGCGGAAAAATCGCCATTGCGGCCCCAAACACGTTCTCTTCGTTATGATTCTTAAAAGAAAAATTGGCGACCAAAAATTGTGGCTTGTGTTTCGCTGCAAAGGAAAAATTTTATTGTCGCTTTTTGGAGACCACATTTTTCCATATGGCGACTGAAAAAAAACATTCCAGTCGCCAGCTGGCGCCTGCCTAAAAAAGTTAATTTCGGACCCTGATATATTGTAGTATTACTTAAGAATCTCTGTCTCTTGGCGCTTATTCAACAACGGTAAAAGATAAAACTCAAATCGAAAAAACAATTATCAACTAGGACTAATTCACCTGAGCGTTACTACAATAAAGGGAAACTCTTAATCGACAAGAAGTTTGCAACTTAAGGCTGTATTCTACTCTTCTTTATACTCTGTACGATAAAATGTAACGTGTTTTTGCAATGCATCGTAATGAAAGTAACCACGGTTTTTTCTTTGGTTTGTTTGTTTGTAATGTAAGTATTATTTGTGATTATTGTAAAGATAATGTAACTATTGTTAATAAAAATAATAATAAGAAAGAAAAAATCTTGTTTCTAAAAATAACAAAAATAATAGTTATGGGTCTTATTTTTCGTATTACTGTACTAACCTCCTTTCCATCCTCAAGAGTACAGGAGGATAGTCCACCTCTCATTGCCAGTAAAACTGCTTGAATCTCAAACAGCAGAACAGAAAGGCACTCTGCGCTGATGAGGTGAAACTCATCCATCAGGCCCCAGCAGCCCTCCTACAAAACAGATTAGTTAGTTACTGCTCTACAAGATTCACCGGTTAGCCCA
The DNA here is from genome assembly GCA_949710005.1 of Ricordea florida. Classification (NCBI taxonomy): domain Eukaryota; kingdom Metazoa; phylum Cnidaria; class Anthozoa; order Corallimorpharia; family Ricordeidae; genus Ricordea; species Ricordea florida. Next base: position 48,170,628 of record OX453272.1, read on the forward strand.
GTTGGTTGAGCACCGGTTAGCCCAGTTGGTTGAGCACCGGACTATCGTGCGGGAGGTCGTGGGTTCCAACTTCGGCCAGACCATCACTCAGGGTATTTAAATTACTGAGGAGGAAGTGCTGCCATTGCAATGCCATCTGTAAATGGTTAGGCGTTCTAGTAGTGGAATGTGTTACAAATTTGACTTTATCAGAAAATAGTGTATTCAATTTCTCTATGCACTTGTTAGTTACCCTTACAGCCGAAGCACGGTAGTTTTAACAAGATTGGCTTAGCAACATTTATGTATTCACCGTAAACTACTGAGGAGAAAGTGCTGCCTTTGCAATGATATCTGTGAATGGTTGGACTTTCTAGTCTTCTCGGATAAGGACGATAAACCGTACGTCCCGTCTCACAACACTTGTTCGTATAAACTTCGTGGGACGTTAAGGAACCCACACACTGTTCGCAAAGAGTAAGGGACGTAGATCCCAGTGTTGTGGTATGGCCTTTGTGAATGTAATTTCACACATGTACGTATTATAAATGAGCTTGTACATCTCCAAGGCGTTACGTGTATAAATAAAATATTGATTGATTGATTGGTTACACGTCGGAAAGTTTAAAGGAATTCGTTCAGTTCTAAAGAAACTGGTGCTACGTCGGTCGGGAATTGAAACGAAAAAGAAATGGTCTATCACGGTAGTTGATAAAATACGTTTTACCACCGTTGAATTTAAGGGGTGATGACGTTTCGAGCATACGCTCTTCGTCAGAGCGAATGGTAGGAATGTGATGAGTGTGTGTAGTGTTTATATTGGAAATGAGTAGTTATGTCAACCTTATAAAGCACGTTCATAAATACAGTTCTCGGTTAACTTGCACTTTAGGCTGGTTCGAATGCTTAAAACTACAAAAACATGAAATTCCGTAGAATCCGACCTACAAATAGTGCTTCGAGCTCATAAAGTTACTGGGTCCGGCTTTCAAGAAACAGACCCCAGGTAGTGTAATAAGCTAACGAACCTCTGCAAGTTACTGGGTGGGCTTTCAAGAAACAGACCCCAGGTAGTGTAATAAGGTAACGAACCTCTGCAAGTTACTGAGTTGGCTTTCAAGAAACAGACCCCAGGTAGTGTAATAAGGTAACGAACCTCTGCAAGTTACTGGGTGGGCTTTCAAGAAACAGACCCCAGGTAGTGTAATAAGGTAACGAACCTCTGCAAGTTACTGGGTGGGCTTTCAAGAAACAGACCCCAGGTAGTGTAATAAGGTAACGAACCTCTGCAAGTTACTGGGTGGGCTTTCAAGAAACAGACCCCAGGTAGTGTAATAAGGTAACGAACCTCTGCAAGTTACTGGGTGGGCTTTCAAGAAACAGACCCCAGGTAGTGTAATAAGGTAACGAACCTCTGCAAGTTACTGGGTGGGCTTTCAAGAAACAGACCCCAGGTAGTGTAATAAGGTAACGAACCTCTGCAAGTTACTGGGTGGGCTTTCAAGAAACAGACCCCAGGTAGTGTAATAAGGTAACGAACCTCTGCAAGTTACTGGGTGGGCTTTCAAGAAACAGACCCCAGGTAGTGTAATAAGGTAACGAACCTCTGCAAGTTACTGGGTGGGCTTTCAAGAAACAGACCCCAGGTAGTGTAATAAGGTAACGAACCTCTGCAAGTTACTGGGTGGGCTTTCAAGAAACAGACCCCAGGTAGTGTAATAAGGTAACGAACCTCTGCAAGTTACTGGGGGGCTTTCAAGAAACAGACCCCAGGTAGTGTAATAAGGTAACGAACCTCTGCAAGTTACTGGGTGGGCTTTCAAGAAACAGACCCCAGGTAGTGTAATAAGGTAACGAACCTCTGCAAGTTACTGGGTGGGCTTTCAAGAAACAGACCCCAGGTAGTGTAATAAGGTAACAAACCTCTGAGAGTTACTGGGTGGGCTTTCAAGAAACAGACCCCAGGTAGTGTAATAAGGTAACAAACCTCTGCAAGTTACTGGGTGGGCTTTCAAGAAACAGACCCCAGGTAGTGTAATAAGGTAACGAACCTCTGCAAGTTACTGGGTGGGCTTTCAAGAAACAGACCCCAGGTAGTGTAATAAGGTAACGAACCTCTGCAAGTTACTGGGGGGCTTTCAAGAAACAGACCCCAGGTAGTGTAATAAGGTAACGAACCTCTGCAAGTTACTGGGTGGGCTTTCAAGAAACAGACCCCAGGTAGTGTAATAAGGTAACGAACCTCTGCAAGTTACTGGGTGGGCTTTCAAGAAACAGACCCCAGGTAGTGTAATAAGGTAACAACCCTCTGAGAGTTACTGGGTGGGCTTTCAAGAAACAGACCCCAGGTAGTGTAATAAGGTAACAAACCTCTGCAAGTTACTGGGTGGGCTTTCAAGAAACAGACCCCAGGTAGTGTAATAAGGTAACGAACCTCTGCAAGTTACTGGGTGGGCTTTCAAGAAACAGACCCCAGGTAGTGTAATAAGGTAACGAACCTCTGCAAGTTACTGGGTGGGCTTTCAAGAAACAGACCCCAGGTAGTGTAATAAGGTAACAAACCTCTGAGAGTTACTGGGTGGGCTTTCAAGAAACAGACCCCAGGCAGTGTAATAAGGTAACGAACCTCTGCAAGTTACTGGGTGGGCTTTCAAGAAACAGACCCCAGGTAGTGTAATAAGGTAACGAACCTCTGCAAGTTACTGGGTGGGCTTTCAAGAAACAGACCCCAGGTAGTGTAATAAGGTAACGAACCTCTGCAAGTTACTGGGTCGGGCTTTCAAGAAACAGACCCCAGGTAGTGTAATAAGGTAACGAACCTCTGCAAGTTACTGGGTGGGCTTTCAAGAAACAGACCCCAGGTAGTGTAATAAGGTAACGAACCTCTGCAAGTTACTGGGTCCGGCTTTCAAGAAACAGACCCCAGGTAGTGTAATAAGGTAACGAACCTCTGCAAGTTACTGGGTGGGCTTTCAAGAAACAGACCCCAGGTTCTGTAATAAGGTAACGAACCTCTGCAAGTTACTGGGTGAGCTTTCAAGAAACAGACCCCAGGTAGTGTAATAAGGTAACGAACCTCTGCAAGTTACTGGGTGGGCTTTCAAGAAACAGACCCCAGGTAGTGTAATAAGGTAACAAACCTCTGCAAGTTACTGGGTGGGCTTTCAAGAAACAGACCCCAGGTAGTGTAATAAGGTAACGAACCTCTGCAAGTTACTGGGTGGGCTTTCAAGAAACAGACCCCAGGTAGTGTAATAAGGTAACGAACCTCTGCAAGTTACTGGGTGGGCTTTCAAGAAACAGACCCCAGGTAGTGTAATAAGCTAACGAACCTCTGCAAGTTACTGGGTGGGCTTTCAAGAAACAGACCCCAGGTAGTGTAATAAGGTAACGAACCTCTGCAAGTTACTGGGTGGGCTTTCAAGAAACAGACCCCAGGTAGTGTAATAAGGTAACGAACCTCTGCAAGTTACTGGGTCCGGCTTTCAAGAAACAGACCCCAGGTAGAGTAATAAGGTAACGAACCTCTGCAAATTACTGGGTGGGCTTTCAAGAAACAGACCCCAGGTAGTGTAATAAGGTAACGAACCTCTGCAAGTTACTGGGTGGGCTTTCAAGAAACAGACCCCAGGTAGTGTAATAAGGTAACGAACCTCTGCAAGTTACTGGGTCCGGCTTTCAAGAAACAGACCCCAGGTAGTGTAATAAGGTAACGAACCTCTGCAAGTTACTGGGTGGGCTTTCAAGAAACAGACCCCAGGTAGTGTAATAAGCTAACGAACCTCTGCAAGTTACTGGGTGGGCTTTCAAGAAACAGACCCCAGGTAGTGTAATAAGGTAACGAACCTCTGCAAGTTACTGCGTTGGCTTTCAAGAAACAGACCCCAGGTAGTGTAATAAGGTAACGAACCTCTGCAAGTTACTGGGTGGGCTTTCAAGAAACAGACCCCAGGTAGTGTAATAAGGTAACGAACCTCTGCAAGTTACTGGGTGGGCTTTCAAGAAACAGACCCCAGGTAGTGTAATAAGGTAACGAACCTCTGCAAGTTACTGGGTGGGCTTTCAAGAAACAGACCCCAGGTAGTGTAATAAGGTAACGAACCTCTGCAAGTTACTGGGTGGGCTTTCAAGAAACAGACCCCAGGTAGTGTAATAAGGTAACGAACCTCTGCAAGTTACTGGGTGGGCTTTCAAGAAACAGACCCCAGGTAGTGTAATAAGGTAACGAACCTCTGCAAGTTACTGGGTGGGCTTTCAAGAAACAGACCCCAGGTAGTGTAATAAGGTAACGAACCTCTGCAAGTTACTGGGTGGGCTTTCAAGAAACAGACCCCAGGCAGTGTAATAAGGTAACGAACCTCTGCAAGTTACTGGGTGGGCTTTCAAGAAACAGACCCCAGGTAGTGTAATAAGGTAACGAACCTCTGCAAGTTACTGGGTGGGCTTTCAAGAAACAGACCCCAGGTAGTGTAATAAGGTAACGAACCTCTGCAAGTTACTGGGGGGCTTTCAAGAAACAGACCCCAGGTAGTGTAATAAGGTAACGAACCTCTGCAAGTTACTGGGTGGGCTTTCAAGAAACAGACCCCAGGTAGTGTAATAAGGTAACGAACCTCTGCAAGTTACTGGGTGGGCTTTCAAGAAACAGACCCCAGGTAGTGTAATAAGGTAACAAACCTCTGAGAGTTACTGGGTGGGCTTTCAAGAAACAGACCCCAGGTAGTGTAATAAGGTAACGAACCTCTGCAAGTTACTGGGTGGGCTTTCAAGAAACAGACCCCAGGTAGTGTAATAAGGTAACGAACCTCGGCAAGTTACTGGGTGGGCTTTCAAGAAACAGACCCCAGGTAGTGTAATAAGGTAACGAACCTCTGCAAGTTACTGGGTGGGCTTTCAAGAAACAGACCCCAGGTAGTGTAATAAGGTAACAAACCTCTGCAAGTTACTGGGTGGGCTTTCAAGAAACAGACCCCAGGTAGTGTAATAAGGTAACGAACCTCTGCAAGTTACTGGGTGGGCTTTCAAGAAACAGACCCCAGGTAGTGTAATAAGGTAACGAACCTCTGCAAGTTACTGGGTGGGCTTTCAAGAAACAGACCCCAGGTAGTGTAATAAGGTAACAAACCTCTGAGAGTTACTGGGTGGGCTTTCAAGAAACAGACCCCAGGCAGTGTAATAAGGTAACGAACCTCTGCAAGTTACTGGGTGGGCTTTCAAGAAACAGACCCCAGGTAGTGTAATAAGGTAACGAACCTCTGCAAGTTACTGGGTGGGCTTTCAAGAAACAGACCCCAGGTAGTGTAATAAGGTAACGAACCTCTGCAAGTTACTGGGTCGGGCTTTCAAGAAACAGACCCCAGGTAGTGTAATAAGGTAACGAACCTCTGCAAGTTACTGGGTGGGCTTTCAAGAAACAGACCCCAGGTAGTGTAATAAGGTAACGAACCTCTGCAAGTTACTGGGTCCGGCTTTCAAGAAACAGACCCCAGGTAGTGTAATAAGGTAACGAACCTCTGCAAGTTACTGGGTGGGCTTTCAAGAAACAGACCCCAGGTTATGTAATAAGGTAACGAACCTCTGCAAGTTACTGGGTGAGCTTTCAAGAAACAGACCCCAGGTAGTGTAATAAGGTAACGAACCTCTGCAAGTTACTGGGTGGGCTTTCAAGAAACAGACCCCAGGTAGTGTAATAAGGTAACGAACCTCTGCAAGTTACTGGGTGGGCTTTCAAGAAACAGACCCCAGGTAGTGTAATAAGGTAACGAACCTCTGCAAGTTACTGGGTGGGCTTTCAAGAAACAGACCCCAGGTAGTGTAATAAGGTAACGAACCTCTGCAAGTTACTGGGTGGGCTTTCAAGAAACAGACCCCAGGTAGTGTAATAAGGTAACGAACCTCTGCAAGTTACTGGGTGGGCTTTCAAGAAACAGACCCCAGGCAGTGTAATAAGGTAACGAACCTCTGCAAGTTACTGGGTGGGCTTTCAAGAAACAGACCCCAGGTAGTGTAATAAGGTAACGAACCTCTGCAAGTTACTGGGTGGGCTTTCAAGAAACAGACCCCAGGTAGTGTAATAAGGTAACGAACCTCTGCAAGTTACTGGGGGGCTTTCAAGAAACAGACCCCAGGTAGTGTAATAAGGTAACGAACCTCTGCAAGTTACTGGGTGGGCTTTCAAGAAACAGACCCCAGGTAGTGTAATAAGGTAACGAACCTCTGCAAGTTACTGGGTGGGCTTTCAAGAAACAGACCCCAGGTAGTGTAATAAGGTAACAAACCTCTGAGAGTTACTGGGTGGGCTTTCAAGAAACAGACCCCAGGTAGTGTAATAAGGTAACGAACCTCTGCAAGTTACTGGGTGGGCTTTCAAGAAACAGACCCCAGGTAGTGTAATAAGGTAACGAACCTCGGCAAGTTACTGGGTGGGCTTTCAAGAAACAGACCCCAGGTAGTGTAATAAGGTAACGAACCTCTGCAAGTTACTGGGTGGGCTTTCAAGAAACAGACCCCAGGTAGTGTAATAAGGTAACAAACCTCTGCAAGTTACTGGGTGGGCTTTCAAGAAACAGACCCCAGGTAGTGTAATAAGGTAACGAACCTCTGCAAGTTACTGGGTGGGCTTTCAAGAAACAGACCCCAGGTAGTGTAATAAGGTAACGAACCTCTGCAAGTTACTGGGTGGGCTTTCAAGAAACAGACCCCAGGTAGTGTAATAAGGTAACAAACCTCTGAGAGTTACTGGGTGGGCTTTCAAGAAACAGACCCCAGGCAGTGTAATAAGGTAACGAACCTCTGCAAGTTACTGGGTGGGCTTTCAAGAAACAGACCCCAGGTAGTGTAATAAGGTAACGAACCTCTGCAAGTTACTGGGTGGGCTTTCAAGAAACAGACCCCAGGTAGTGTAATAAGGTAACGAACCTCTGCAAGTTACTGGGTCGGGCTTTCAAGAAACAGACCCCAGGTAGTGTAATAAGGTAACGAACCTCTGCAAGTTACTGGGTGGGCTTTCAAGAAACAGACCCCAGGTAGTGTAATAAGGTAACGAACCTCTGCAAGTTACTGGGTCCGGCTTTCAAGAAACAGACCCCAGGTAGTGTAATAAGGTAACGAACCTCTGCAAGTTACTGGGTGGGCTTTCAAGAAACAGACCCCAGGTTATGTAATAAGGTAACGAACCTCTGCAAGTTACTGGGTGAGCTTTCAAGAAACAGACCCCAGGTAGTGTAATAAGGTAACGAACCTCTGCAAGTTACTGGGTGGGCTTTCAAGAAACAGACCCCAGGTAGTGTAATAAGGTAACGAACCTCTGCAAGTTACTGGGTGGGCTTTCAAGAAACAGACCCCAGGTAGTGTAATAAGGTAACGAACCTCTGCAAGTTACTGGGTGGGCTTTCAAGAAACAGACCCCAGGTAGTGTAATAAGGTAACGAACCTCTGCAAGTTACTGGGTGGGCTTTCAAGAAACAGACCCCAGGTAGTGTAATAAGGTAACAAACCTCTGCAAGTTACTGGGTGGGCTTTCAAGAAACAGACCCCAGGTAGTGTAATAAGGTAACGAACCTCTGCAAGTTACTGGGTGGGCTTTCAAGAAACAGACCCCAGGTAGTGTAATAAGGTAACGAACCTCTGCAAGTTACTGGGTGGGCTTTCAAGAAACAGACCCCAGGTAGTGTATATAAGGTAACGAACCTCTGCAAGTTACTGGGTGGGCTTTCAAGAAACAGACCCCAGGTAGTGTAATAAGGTAACGAACCTCTGCAAGTTACTGGGTCCGGCTTTCAAGAAACAGACCCCAGGTAGAGTAATAAGGTAACGAACCTCTGCAAGTTACTGGGTGGGCTTTCAAGAAACAGACCCCAGGTAGTGTAATAAGGTAACGAACCTCTGCAAGTTACTGGGTCCGGCTTTCAAGAAACAGACCCCAGGTAGTGTAATAAGGTAACGAACCTCTGCAAGTTACTGGGTGGGCTTTCAAGAAACAGACCCCAGGTAGTGTAATAAGGTAACGAACCTCTGCAAGTTACTGAGTTGTCTTTCAAGAAACAGACCCCAGGTAGAGTAATAAGGTAACGAACCTCTGCAAGTTACTGGGTGGGCTTTCAAGAAACAGACCCCAGGTAGTGTAATAAGGTAACGAACCTCTGCAAGTTACTGGGTGGGCTTTCAAGAAACAGACCCCAGGTAGTGTAATAAGGTAACGAACCTCTGCAAGTTACTGGGTGGGCTTTCAAGAAACAGACCCCAGGTAGTGTAATAAGGTAACGAACCTCTGCAAGTTACTGGGTGGGCTTTCAAGAAACAGACCTCAGGTAGTGTAATAAGATAACGAACCTCTGCAAGTTACTGGGTGGGCTTTCAAGAAACAGACCCCAGGTAGTGTAATAAGGTAACGAACCTCTGCAAGTTACTGGGTGGGCTTTCAAGAAACAGACCCCAGGTAGTGTAATAAGGTAACGAACCTCTGCAAGTTACTGGGTGGGCTTTCAAGAAACAGACCCCAGGTAGTGTAATAAGGTAACGAACCTCTGCAAGTTACTGGGTGGGCTTTCAAGAAACAGACCCCAGGTAGTGTAATAAGGTAACGAACCTCTGCAAGTTACTGGGTGGGCTTTCAAGAAACAGACCCCAGGTAGTGTAATAAGGTAACGAACCTCTGCAGGTTACTGGGTGGGCTTTCAAGAAACAGACCCCAGGTAGTGTAATAAGGTAACGAACCTCTGCAAGTTACTGGGTGGGCTTTCAAGAAACAGACCCCAGGTAGTGTAATAAGGTAACGAACCTCTGCAAGTCCAACGATGATCTTTCCCATTCCTGATGATGACATATTTGGTGAGCAACTGAGTGTTACCAAGTAACGACCAAGAAGTGATGCAAGGCCCTGATAAATAAAACACACAAATTCTGTCACAGACGCATGAAAGTAACAAATTATTGTACATGGTTTCACTATCGGTGTTTATTTACCATAAACAGCCTCACATATTTGATGGCATATACATGTATACCTTGGCGGTAAGCAGAGCATAACTAAAGAGCAATTACTGATAAATAAGTTCCCTACTGAAAAATCAATATAATCGCTATCTTAGTTTACTGCTAGGATAGTGATGAAATGTCGCGCTATTCATAGATAATCTCAGCGCCTGGTTCTCTTTGTAAACATTAGTTCCTGTTACACACACTATGGTAAATATAATTTCTCAGGGTACTTTATTTCGTGGTGCATCACACCTGTGTTTTAGAATGCCGTGTTAATTGTCGTTCACACGCAAGTTGCGATTTTACACTTCCATATCACCCCATACTTCATTATGCAGCATGGCGTAACTGTACTGTTTCCTTCTTCGAAAACTAAGAAATTTTTCAGGTGCATTTTCCAAGAAAATACAGCATGCATAATGAAGAACGTGGTAACCGTCGAATTCAGTATCGTGATTGGCTTCTGTACCTTAGGCTTCAAAACACCATTGGGATTTAACACGTCAGCTGTCATGGGCTCTTCGTGTGATCTATTTTACTTATCCAAGGATACATAACGCGGGAAGTTTACCTCGAGAAAATTATTTCTAAATTATTTCTAGTCCTTGGAGACCTAAGTTAGCGTATTCAAACCCATGCTTTAGCATCATTGTCCCCACTTCGCTACGTTTTAATAATAATGATATGAATGAACTTTATTTGAGTGTCAAATGTACCTAGCACTGACTTACTAATTGGGGACACTGTAAAGTACAAATGAAATCAAATGAAATTGTATCAAAGTAAATCAAATCAAATCAAATCGAATCAAAGGTTGGTTTTTGTGGAGAGGAGAAAACCGGCGTACCTGGAGAAAAACGTCTCGGAGCAGAGTAAAGAACCAACAAACTCAGCCCAAATATGACGGCAGGGCCGGGAATCGAACTCGGGCCACATTGGTGGAAGGCGATCGCTCTCACCACTGCGCCAACCCTGCTCCCCTAAGCAAGAATTGTTCCTCCATTTTGTTACCCACCCTTCTCCCCTTCATGGGACTTCGTATGTCCAACGTATTGCTACATGTGTACCTCATTGCCCGGGCAAAATATTTCCTCCGATAACTATTACTCGGCAATGTAGTAAAGACTTAGTGCAATGGCTACTGAGCAAACGTCAATACTCAGTATTAAAACAGAATACCTTGACTGTTTCAGTCTTTCCTGTCCCCGTGGGACCAACCAAAGATCCTCCGTGAAAATTCCAAATGGCCTGCATTGTACATACAAACACATGAAATAAGAAATTAGAAAACAAAGACACACACTATCAAAACCAAACTGATACAACAATGTTTTGTGGGGGGGAGGGGGGCCTAGTTTCTAAAGAAACTGGTGCTGCGTCAGTGGGGAATTAAAACAAAAGAAATTGGGATAATCAAACAAGTTAATAAAGTAATTTGTTCTACCGCAAGGTAAAAAGGGGTTGCTGACGTTTCAAGCGTTAGCACTTCGTTGGGCTAACGTTCGAATTATCAACTTGTTTGATTATCCCAATTTATAATATGGCTACAACCTCGCTCGGTCAATATATCAAGGCCTCGGTCCGAGATTTCCCTGTAATGATCTCAGTCTCGGTTAATAAGTAGTATTTCTTCAGATAAAACAATGTCATCAGGGTACCTCGGAATGGTATCAACTAATAAAGGACATATTCAAATAAAACAGTACCCGCCTAGATTAGCATTTGCTATTTGCGGGATAGTGAAGCATTTAACATTATAATAGTACAATAAGATGTTAATGATAATAAACTTGAAAACTTGAAACTTGAAGCAGTATATACTGAAAAATAACTTAGCAATAGAAACAATCATGCTCACATTATCAACTGTTCAATCAAGCAATAGACCCAGGGAAAAACTAATCAGATCTTTCTGCAAAGTAATGTGGGAGGTTTTTTTATTATTCATTCCTCGTGTAGCAAATACAAATGTTGTTCGGTTGATCGCTAAGCTTTGACTTTTAGAATAGCTTAGTTCCTTCAGTTTTCAGCTAAGGTACGCTCAGTAAAACGAAATCCAAGTTCTCCAGTACAAGGAGTAACAAAGGATGAATCATATACGTGGTAGGAAAGGGACGTGTGATCCAGCACCTGAAAGAATAAACCAAGCTAGGAAAAAAAGAAAGGCTGCAAAAAAGAGCTGCTGTTACCTGTGTCAAGGTTAAAAAGCACCTCTCAGTGACAGGAGTTAGGGCAAGAGTTACTTCACAACCATAAAATTCACAGCCATAAGGCAGCTGAGAATCCAGCATATCAATAACAAGTCCACCGCTGTCCGATTCATAAGTTGGTATCTGAGGGGGTTCAGCAGACAAAGAACGGCCAATGCCACCCTCCAAGGACGGTACCCTCCCTGTAAGAAACATGTAGAGAATCTAGAATCTAGCCTTAGAAAACTTAATATTCCAGCTAAACAGGGGATATTTTGTTATGATAACAACACCTAAATACTCCAATCAATTACATGGTTAAAGAAAACAAAAAACAATATTTAGCATCTAGTAATCGGAAGGTCGTAGGTTGGGGTACTCGATGTTTTTCCGAGTTTCCTTTACTGAAAAATAAATATTTCACATCACTTAGGATGTTTGGCTTTATACATACGTTTTGCTGGAAAAAGGCATTAGATTGTGCAGAACGTCATGCTCACCCAATCCTCTGCTGTTGTCCGTGCCATAAAAACGAATGTTTCTTTTCCACTCAAAGTCGATCACATCTCTGAGTTTCCGGCGCCCTAGATCTTCAAAGACATCTCTTAAGTACATCCCTTGCTGTGACGAAACAAATTCCCTCAATTAGACCGCGACTTCGGCCTAATCCCGTTTAGGCCTGAGTTTTTTTTTTTTTCAGTTGGTAGAGCACTGCTCCGGTATCGCAGAGGTCATGGGTTCGAATCCCGTTTATGCCTGAGTTTTTTTTTCTTTCAGGCTTTAATTTCACAGCTACTTAAGTTGTGTACATAACTGCGATGATCAATTAATGACATTACTTTAAACACAGTTAAACAATTTTCAACCAAGCTGTAATATACCAGCCATTTCTACTTCACTTCCGCCGGTAGGTAAAGGAAATTCTCAGTTCTGAAACGACACTACAAGAAATACGTCTTTAAACCATATTAGGAAACTAGAGCTATTAATACCCCATAGTTCAGTAGTGTTTGTTTGTAAATATTGCGTAGCTATTTCACTGTAGAAAGTATGTTAGCGAGCGATTGAAGATGGGGGATTCATTTCTTTCAGTTTATATCTCATCCAGTTATGAATCGGGTTGATAAAGTAACTTAACCACCGTTAGAAAATGAAAAAGGACTTTATTTAAAGTTAGTCCATCGAAAGCGTCGTATCAGACTGCTGCGATTCAATTTCTCACCAACATATAATCATTTCATTTTATAAACTAAACCGTTTACACTCCTCTTTCTCGTTGTTCTCCCAGGGATGAAAACTGCATTGCGTCTATAAACTGTAGTCATAATGTTTATACTAATGATGTCTTCGACGTGTAACTGAGGATAGTTCAGTAACTGTTAATCGCGAAGCTAAAGGTGTACTACTGACCGATATTAAGTTCTCTAGGCGCAGTTTATGAGAGGTGGTCATTGGTGTATCAGTATGTTTCCAGGATCCCTTAGCCAGCAGACTAGGGAGCTTACTTATGACTGACCAAAACCTGCGTGATGCATTGGCCATTGCTTTACGATCGATGCGAATATCTGCAATGCCCTGCAACAAAATAAAGCATCCCAGTAAGATAACAATATGACTATGAACAGGGCGTTGACAGAGAAATGCTACAGCAGAAAGAAAACACATACTTAAGATAACATAGAAGGACAAATACGAAAACGTCTCTAAAGTAACAAGTAGAATTATTCATCACTTTTGGAACTCCCCGCAGAATACGACTCTTTCACGTTGATACTTCTTGAACAATACAGGCCGTTGTGTAAGTTGACCATATAGGCGTATTTTGGCATATAAGGGCTGATATCTTGGATTTGTGAACACAAAATGGCTGCTTCTCTTCCAGATCTTCTTTATTTTTTATTCAATATTGTACCTACATTGTACATGCATATATTTGTTCGTCAAAACAAAATATGCCCGAACTGAAAGGTCAATGAAATACGTAAACAAACGTTAACGGGGTTGTTGCCAACATTTTACAATGGAAAATAACCTTGAAGGATTCTCAATATCTGAAAATACCGCTGCAACCACAACTTCATTGATGGCCATACACTAAAATATTTCGAAAATGCAAAAAGGGAAAAGTATTGTCGGAAAAATGCATAGCCGTGTGTATTAAGTCAGCCAATCAAAGGAAACGAATTCAAAGAAGACAAAAAAACTGTTTTTATAACTGAGTTGGAAGGCCCACATGTTAATGACAGTGTCTTCGCATTACATATGCCATACTGACCAAGCTTGTTCGGTCAAGATGGCTGCTTGATGGTCGAGTTGTTTTTCTGCGTTTATAGGGACCGAAACGTAGTCGAGGTAAAACAAAAACACACAGCAGAACTCGGACACTATGCAGTCATCTTGACCGAGCAAGTTTGGTCAATAAAGGGTTTAATGTATGGCCATTTTGTTTGTTTTGCTTCACGGTACAACGCGGGAAATCCCGAGCAGGCAATAGGCCCATCTTGTCCGCTCGGGCAGCCAATCAAAACTCATCTTGAACGCTCGCGGAACCGTCCATATAATAAAATAAAGTAATAAATTAATAACTCACAGCCTCACATTCCTTGGTCCACGAGTACAGTAAACCAAGCCGACAAACTTGTGCAGGGTACTAGAGAAAGAAAAGTACAGCTTTGAGTTGGTGATGATGGCCAGTGACTGTATTTTCCTTGCCTTAGGTGTTGCGGAAGGATGGGTGAAAAAATCCACAGAGAAATATTTCGATATCATAACAAACTTTGCTATTAACATTCTTATTACAATCATACAAAATTTTTGGAGGCCGATAATGGTATTTCCTTACTTTTGAAATGTGCCATAGATATGAAAGGTATCACCTACGTAAATAGACTCGGGGAACTAATTTGAAGCCTTTGATACAAAAAACACTTCTACACAAATACAGTGGTATAACCAAACAGCCAAATTGTGCAATCATTCCTGGCCAAAACAATTATTTCATGACGTGTACGGAGGACTTGTGGCCACCACTGTGCATCAAAACAAAGTCTCTTTCCTCTAAAGAAATAGAGTGCCATTCATCTGTAGACCTAATGAACTCATTGAAACGCAAACCTTGACAATCCACTCTTCAATGCTGTTGCCAGATTCTATATCTTGGATGCATTCCACAATGCAAGAATGCAGAGATTCATTGATACTCTTGAGGAGGGAAGCCAACCACACATCTACACCAGCAACAAGGGCAACCTGAAAACACAATTAAAACAAATATAATTATTAAACGTATCACAAACCAGTCAAAGAGGCAACGTGATAACAGAATTAAAACAAATATAATTAGCTTATTACAAATCATGCTCCACGAGCAGGAAAGATGAAGCCATCTTCACGGTTGACTTAAATGTTGTGTGCTTCCATAACAATGTGTGTACTGCATGTTTGATATTTGTTTGTGGATCGAAAATGGGGCCATTACTCCGCCATTACTTTTAAATCAAAAACGAGCAAAATGGTTCATTCTGCTGCATACCAGTAAATGTTTGGATAGGTTTTTGCCTGCCTGCCTCCCTCCCTCATGCAGTGTATAACGTGCTGATAATTGTGTAAAAGCGAGAAAATGTAATGTAATGTCCATTGCATGGAACTACGCAATTAAAGTGTATATGAGGGACGCTGTGAACGGTGTGTAGAGTACGTTAGCGTGGTGCATTGTTAAACTTCGCCGGGCGAACTACATATCCGGCTTTCTACCGACCATAAAATGTTTTGAGTAAAGAAATAGGATAATAACAGGACCAAGGTCTTAACGTAGCTCCTCCGGATTGAGATATCCCTGCCCTACGCACAACAAAAATAGAAGAGGTTTCTCAAAACGATTTCCATTCAAATCCACAACAAATTACCTTATTCTTAAGTTTAAGAGTCTCTCCCATTTCTGACGTAACGGCTACAGCAACACTGTGAGGCAAATGATTGTGCCAATCATTCTCCAGCTGACGTGTATCTGTGACTGACGGCTGTAAACTTGAACGACGCATCGCTGAGTCCTTGTTTGCCAACAGCACCATGTCAGAAATCTTTCTAAACCTTGAAGCTGTCTGACCAGACTCATGACTTGGAATTGGCGACACGCCATCGTCTCTACCAACTCTGCTTCGAAATGAACCAAGCATTGCACTCTTCTTTGCTTGAATTGCTTCAGATTCTTGTCGAATCAGCGTCACATCGCGCAGTCTAGTAAAGATACACCTAAACCAAACAAAGATTCATAGAATACCAACTGCACGTACAGTACAAAGACCACTCACAAAACAATTTTCACGATATTAAATTGACACTCCCTCCAAAGGTCCTTTTAAAGACAAAAGCCAAACTACATCTAGAAATTTGAATTGCCTGACACCTGTGACAATATCACACCAATAATGTATAAACTGCATTCTAGAGCGACTATAAATACAGTACTCTCTAAGGCTCTTTTTGTAGACTAATAAAAACATTTTTGTATCATCAGCATTTTGATATGCCGCCATTAGAATACCTGCGATTAACTGAATACAACACCCCTCGTATCATGTCAAATGTAAATCGGCCGAAAGTCGAGCTTTGAATGACTGTTTTACCTGAAGTATGGCTTGACAGAATCCAGACTATATGGCTGACTCAGTATGGCTAACAACACAGCATCGTTCACAAAACAGAATCGTGGGAAAACCTACACCAAGATCCAAACCTTAATAGGTTAACCATCCACTTCAGTGCATAATATTCTCAGCATAATAAAAGACCCATTACACAAATACCTCATGCAATAACTATAATAGAAATTATGTATCTAAACTCAAGGCTAAATTGGTAAAAACGTTCCCGAGAAACATTAAACGAAACTCTGAACAATGTCTTTTGTGCACTGACGGTTTACGTAGTGAGGGTTTATAATAAAGGAGAAAATAAGAGACGGATTTGGGACAGTTTTGGTTTCGGATCTCCCTACATCCTTATTGTAAAGCTATTGATCATGAAGTCACGCGAACCTTGTTTTCAAAGACGTTTTTTGCTGGCTATTCACACGTAACCAGCATAAGGAACCTACTTGATCCATTGTTCGATCTTCAGTTCATCATTACAAATTAGATTAGATTTGTTTGGTCGTCACACCATTATAACGCACGGAATTTCCCCTCATTATACTACGCCCTTTAAACAACGCTCCCTGTTAACAGCACTGTATCAAGCACTTAGCCCTTAGTTATTAAGAGTCAGTTAACCAGACTGGAATTACGAGAGTTATCAAAAGAGATTTCGCTGGAGTACTTGGATTTCTTTATAACTTCGGAGTTTGCTTGTTTATATTAAGCTGCGTTGTATTATAATAGCGTTGTAAAGATCTAGTTTCATTCGAACGCTAAGCCTTAAATTTCTATCATAGTTTTTACCGCTTGTAATCACGATATCGGCTGGAATAAAGAAGAGAGAAAACCCACCCCAGCAGTTCTTACCGTGAGAAAAGTGGTTAAGCAGGCGGTCCTATTTCGCACCTGCATGTGCAACGTGTAATCGGGAACGCAACACTTGTTAACGAACTTTAAAAGCGCTCATTTGGTACCCCGTTTACTTTCATTTCAATCTCACGGTTGTTAGTACATTAAAACGTAAAACTAAGTCTGAAACAGAAGACAAATATTATCTGATTTAACATTGTTATGAAGAAGATTAGAGGCGGTACATTTACCTTCCTTTTTGAGTCCAGAAATCCAACCAGACTTTTAAAGCAGATCTCCAGTTCCTCAGACAAATGCCTCAAAACCTGACTCTTAGGCACGTCACCACCAACACAACACTGTGTGCACAAAAACACCAAATGAACAGTTTTTGAAGTAGTAGTAGTATTTTAATAATAATTATAATAATAATAAAATGGCTCTTGTTGGCGCGTTTAAGACTCTCAACGAGCTCACAGTAACTAGAAACATCTAAAAAACATATTATAATTATGCTAAAGCTATAACTAAATAAATTACGTGACTAAGATATCTACCGGAGGATCAGAAAAAATGTTCCAAAAAAGAAACGTTTTCAGTTGATTTTTAAAAATGGCTACAGTTGCAGACTGTTTTATAAATTGAGGTGGAGTGTCTCAAAGTTTTGGGGCACAGAAAGAGAAGTCCTTTGACCATAGGTGACTGTTGAGACGTTAAGAACTTGTAAAATTAGGCGATCAGAGGACTGCGGAGAGCGTATGGGTTTATGACAACTTATACGCGAAGTTAGGTTAGGTGGGCGATTGTCCAATCAGAATTTTATAGGTTAAAATCAAAATCTTAAAAAAAAGATGCGATATGAGATAGGAAGCCCAGGTAGGCTATTAACAATAACACCAACAACATTTATTTATACCAAAAAGAAGAAACAAAGATAAAAGCAATATATTAATTTTGAAACTTATAAATAAGGTATAAGCCGCCTAGAACAACCATTCGGCTTAGAAAATTAGGCAGCTACCTATGAAATACAATTAATAAAATTACGGTTATGGTTAAGCACGGGAGGATTGTGGTCTCTCCGACTGATTCCTAAAATAAAACGTGCTGCAACTTTGTAAATCAGGTTTGGTCGTTCGAGTGAATTTAGTTCTGAAGAAAACTGCTGACGACGACTGGCGCTTAAAACCGCCAACCGGTTAACTCAGTTGGTAGATGGTCGCGGGTTCAAACCCCGGCCGAACCATTACTCAGGGTCTTTAAATTACTGAGGAGAAAATGTTGCCTTTGTAACGACATCTGCAAATGGTTAGACTTTCTAGTCTTCTCGGATAAGGACAATAAACCGTAGGTCCCGTCTCACAACCCTTGTTCAAGATACCTTAGTGGGACGTTAAAGAATCCACACACTGATCCTAAAGAGTAGGGGACGTAGTTCCCGGTGTTGTGGTCTGGCCTTTGGGTTGGCGCTTCACATAGGGATAACCTCATTGCCCCTTTCCCCCTTCTCCAAGAAAAATAAGTTTGCAGTATGTAAGACCTTGGCGAAGGTCAACATCACGTGACGCCAGCTACAGATATCAATGTTTCGGTCAAACGTTGTGATTGGCTGTTGAAGCCGCGATATTGTTAGCTGATGGTCATCCCGAGTAACGTCAGAATAAAGTACAACTAGACAATCACACTGAAGCCATAACTACCAAGACTGCTAGGTTAATGCACTATTTGGGAAGCGCGTTTGACGCAGCGGTGATAAAACCCTCCCACTAAAAATGTGACCTGAGTTCGGTGTTTTAAATCGGTTCAGTTTGCTGTTGGTTCTCCTCCTTGCTCCGAGAGTTTTTCCAGGGAATCCAGTTTTCTTTCCTCCACAAAATAAACAACAACGGAACACAGGCAAACTGTGTGAATATTTTAAGTAAGTTGTTGCAGTGATGTGGTATGCGGTACACAACGCTTGACTTGCCTGCAAAACATTTCTTGTCTCATAAGCTCTTTTCATCATCTTCATATAGCTTTTGTCAACACGTGCAAACCGGTTATACTCTTGAGGAAGATCCTGAAATTATTGGCAACAATATTCAAACACTCCAGCCTACAGTAGCTCAGTATCGTTTGGATGAAGGTAATTGAGCCAAACGTTCCATTATATAAACTCTCCAGTACATGTTTTGTGACTGTACCACAGTGCAGTATCTTACTGTCAGATAAAACTGAGATACAGCCAAATATTTATCAAGCACTTAACTCCTGACATACTCTGACTTCTAGACCCTCAGTTTCCCCTTCGAAAAGACTGTCATTTTAATAAAGTAGTTAAAGAACCTGATGGCAGCTCTTTCACCGAAGTAACCGACATCAACTGCCACTCTTTGCTTTTCTCACTTTTTTCCAGATCAAAAAAAGGGGAGCTGTTTAGAAATGGCGTAAAATGATAGAAAGAAAAATCTTTCATTATATCTATTGAGTAACCAACGCTCATTTCCAGTATTTAAACGTGGCACTTAAAGTAGAAATGTTTACAAAATTGTTCATTGGCGACAAAACCAACCTTGGCTGTTGCACTATGGCTGAAAACCTCCTCAAGATGTTGCCAAAGATCCTGCACGGTCAACCACTGAAAATATAGAGTGAAAAAGGAGTGAAATATGGAATATAACTTCCTCAGTCAAAAAAACTTCATCTTCACTGATCAACTTAACGAGTAAAATGATGGTAAAGTGGAATATGACGTGTCAACACAGCGCCGTATGTCTTTACTCTTTTTGTCAAAGTTTCAGTAGCCAATGAGAAACAAGAAGATTGTCACATTGACTTACAAAGTATTAATGTGTGGGGTTGTCTAATGTGATCAACTGTAAAACAGTTTCTGAATGGATGAAATGCACCTCACACAGGTAAGTGATAAATGTGGATGTGGCTCCATGGAGTGGTCAAACAGGAAACCACCACCACCACCACCACCACCACCACCACCACATCAGTGGGTAACTGCGCTCGTCTGATATAGTTCTTTGCATTTTGCCAAACTGGAATGTCAGTTGTATCTGTGTTTTATGATTAACTAACCTTTAACAAGTGAAAGATCATCACAATTATGTGTACAACTTAAGACGTTGCGAAGATAAGACTTAAACAGCATTCGATGCGATACCGGTGAAATGCTCCACTCAACTGAGCTATCAAGCCAACTGGGAGCGAGCCTGGATTCTTATGAAGATTTATCTTCCCAACGGCTTATTGTATAAGTTGCGATGATCTTTCACTTGTTAAATCTTTCTTCCCCACTTCAAATAAATGAACTGTCACATCTACACATTTCTGTCCACTAACCTGTTCCAACACCTCGCTAATCTCCTTCAGTTTTATGGCCCATGCTGCCGCCTCATCTCGCAGCGGTCCAATATGACGTGAAGTCAACATAACAGCCAGAGTGGCCTGTGCATCCTCCAGCACATCCAGCAAATGCTCTGTGTTGCTGTGACTCAAACAAACTAAACCTCTGTTCTTGAAGTTTTCAAATGTTAGAACCTGAAACAGAAAAGTTAAACGAAATTGCAGCAACACTTCTCTTAATTTACTGCAGCAGAAATTATAGCTTAGCCTTTGCGACTCATGATGGTCCATGTTATGTGCAGCATTTTAAGCCTTTCTACATGGAATCATAGCTAGCCACTAAAACAAAACAAAAAAGAAACAGCTGCTTGTTGCGACCTTTTTGGCCCTAACTACGTATTATTTGCCTCTTCAGGCTCGCTTACTGTTTTACAGTAGATGAGTGTTACCTATTCTAGATTATGCCGATATCGTCTTGGGACATAAGGACAATGCAACACTCATGAAAGAACTCCAGCTTTTACAGATAAGCCACCTTTATCCTCCTCAACTGAAGCCTTAAAAACGTTAAAATGGCTACATCTAGTAGACCATAGAAAATATCACAGATGTATTTATATTTACAAATGTATCACTAGTCAAATTGATCATTCTCTAGTCCTGTCTGGGGCAAACAACGCCTAGCTTTTCATGCCGTCAATGATTTTAATAGTCTTAATAATTACATTAAAAATTCATCTACTTAAGCAACATTTAAGAGAAATTTGTTCTCTTCTTTTTGGCCTTTTTTAATTTCTTCTAGCTTCTTATAGTTTTTCTTTTCTTTTTCTTAATTGTAAATATTTCTTTTTTTCTAAATTGTATATATAAATTTTTATAGTAGTTGTAGATATCTTTAAGGACCTCTACGAAAACCACTTAAGTGATGTGTATGGCTTTGTTGGTTTTTGATGAAAATTAGATGACTGACTGGCTACTTCACCGATCGATAGATCGAGGATCAGTTACGTGGCTGGTTGGTAGTGATATATCATCCTAATGATGCATCCCAGACTAACCTGCTCTGTCCATTCTTCCTCTGTGCTCCTCATTTTGGCTTCCAGCTCCAGTTCTCTGCTGGCACATCGACAAATCTCTTCAATATCCGCTTTATGCCTATAGTCAATGCAGAAAAATCATTTTTAGTGTGTCATACGTTATGAAGGTTGCCATATAGACATGAAAATATCAGTATTCCGTTTAAAAATCAAATTTAAGATTGGACCAGAATTTGATCAAATGCAATACCCCCCTCCCCCCTCAAAAAAAAAAAAAGAAGAAAAAAAAAAACAAGCACTACAATAATTATGCTTCACCTCACTAATACCTGCAGGCATTACAACACAGTACCCTGAGCTGCACCACAATACTACTAAACTACGCACGTTGCACTATATAACGAAGTACATTTCGCTGCACTACACCATACCACGTATTACAATACACCACTTTCACTAGATTACTGGCACAACACTGCACCACGCGACATTACACCGCACTACAGTAGTTTTAATGCAATGCGCCATACTAAATACACTACACTCCTCCCACTAAGCTACTGGCACAACACTACACCATACTGTACACAACACTACACCACACGACGTTATACAACCCTGCACCACGTGACATTACACCGCAGTACAGTAGTTGTAATGCAATGCGCCATACTGTAATACACTACACTCCTCCCACTACGCTACTGGCACAACACTACACCATACATTACACAACACTGCATCACACGACGTAACACAACACTGCACCACGTGACATTACACCGCAGTACAGTACTTGTAATGCAATGCGCCATACTGTAATGCACTACACTCCTCCCACTACGCTACTGGCACAACACTACACCATACATTACACAACACTACACCACACGATGTAACACAACCCTGCACCACGCGACATTACACCGCAGTACAGTAGTTGTAATGCAATGCGCCATACTGTAATACACTACACTCCTCCCACTACGCTACTGGCACAACACTACACCATACATTACAGAACACTGCACCACACGATGTAACACAACACTGCACAACGCGACATTATACAGCACTACAGTACTTGTAATGCAATGCGCCATACTATAATACACTACACTCTTCCCACTACGCTACTGGCACAACACTACACCATACATTACACAACACTGCACCACACGACGTAACACAACACTACACAACGCGACATTACACAGTACTACAGTACCTGTAATGCAATGCGCCATACTAAATACACTACACTCCTCCCACTACGCTACTGGCACAACACTACACCATACATTACACAACACTGCACCACACGACGTTATACAACACTGCACCACGTGACATTACACAGCACTACAGTACTTGTAATGCAATGCGCCATACTGTAATACACTACACTCCTCCCACTACGCTACTGGCACAACACTACACCATACATTACACAACACTGCACCACACGATGTAACACAACACTGCACCACGTGACATTACACCGCAGTACAGTAGTTGTAATGCAATGCGCCATACTGTAATACACTACACTCCTCCCACTACGCTACTGGCACAACACTACACCATACATTACACAACACTGCACCACACTGACACGATGTAACACAACACTGCACAACGTGACATTACACCGCAGTACAGTAGTTGTAATGCAATGCGCCATACTATAATACACTACACTCCTCCCACTAAGCTACTGGCGCAACACTACACCATACATTACAGAACACTGCACCACACGATGTAACACAACACTGCACAACGCGACATTATACAGCACTACAGTACTTGTAATGCAATGCGCCATACTATAATACACTACACTCCTCCCACTAAGCTACTGGCACAACACTACACCATACATTACACAACACTGCACCACACGATGTAACACAACACTGCACAACGCGACATTATACAGCACTACAGTACTTGTAATGCAATGCGCCATACTATAATACACTACACTCCTCCCACTAAGCTACTGGCACAACACTACACCATACTATACACAACACTGCACCACACGACGTTATACAACACTGCACCACGTGACATTACACAACACTGCACCACGCGTCATTACACCACACTACAGTAGTTGTAATACACTGCGCCATACTATACTACTCTACACTCCTCCCACTACACTACTGGCACAACACTACACCTCACAACATTACATTTCACTAAGCTGCAGTGGACTACACACAACTGTACACTACTCACTGGAGTAATCCAATATCCAACAAATGAACCAATTTAAAGATGTGCGCTTCAAGTTGAAATGATGACCCTGTGACACTCATCACTTGTAACCAGTGGCGATTACGAATCTCCTGCGTAAATAGAGCAACCAAAACAATGAACAACGAAATTTGGAGCCTTTTTTACCTTGATTACTTGAATAGGTTAGGTTGTCTTCTTTAGGTTCCTTAGTGCATGAAGTCAAGCAACTACGGTACCGACCAGAAATTTACTACCAAATGATGAAGATGATATATATGGAATTCTGGTGAGTAAGTGAAATCTTGATGAATTTTACTCACAACTCAAAACTCAGAAAAAGGAAACCCAAATTCTCCCAGTAGGAGTTAAATCCTACGGTCTTCCTATTACTAGTCCGGAAGGTCTACTTCTGAGCAATAAGGAACTTTGGAAATGTTGTGAGAGAAGCCAATCCTTGTCGTCATTCTTTGAGGACAAGTTTTATCCTAGATACATCGTAAAAATTAAACCTGAAGATGGTCTTGGAAACATGGAACTCGTTCAACGAGTGACGAGTGGCTTGCAATCTGCAACCCGCTTTACAAAGTTCACAAGGATATTAGAACCCTCGGAGCAAGCCACTGTAACTCTACTTAATTTCAATTTAGTTCTTGATCAATTTTCATAAAGAATTCCAATGCACTTTTTGTCAGCCTTCTAACATTCTAACTATTAGACTGAGACAGTTCACGCAGTTTGAGATTCTAACAGATCCATCCACCCCATTTTTCGAAAAAAGCAATTGATAGGCAACATTTACTAGGTACAACCACGCATGATCTGTTGAGAAGTACACTGATATAAATTATCTTGAAAGAGTTTGGTTCAGACGTTTCACACCTAAAACAGTATGGTTTCAATTTTCACTCCCAATTCTTAAATTACTGATTATACCTTGGAATTGAGCTTGTGCAGCGTTGGAAACACATCTAGATAATGTTTAATCGCTTGTCTCATCTCTTTGTATGCATCCCATTCCTGTATCCTTGCAGGTAAACGAAGACACTCTTGCCAGTAGTGCTCCATCTGTAACCACACATCGTGTTAAGCTAAGGGTAGTTTGTATTTCACTGTCAAGGCAATTTCGCCATTGTTTTGGTTTTGTGAAATGCCTCAAACGCTTAAAAAATTAGTTTGTGCACAAGCACCACTGCAGCCAATCGAAATAATCAAGTTCTCTACTAACACGGCCAATCCTTGCCAAAATACCTTGGACGGATGGACAGAATTCATTATTTTCCTATTGTTTCTGAATACCCTTTCAAACACCGCTCCCCCTCTCCCTTACCTCAAACAATGTTCGGACATAATTATTTACAAATGTAAATCCAGAGGTAAATGATACGCCGCATGGGTTACCTCAACATTGCGAGGGGAGGCTAGTGAAAACCTAACATTACTGGGATGATGGTCGTCAGTTTCGAAGAGACAAAAAGTGTACATTAGTCCAACATTTTTGGCAAAAATTGTATATCTACATGGCATCGTTAAGTCTCTTTGTACATACGAATGGAAAAGAACTGTCACAATCATTACACCTGATAGGTAAACATATTAAAATTCTTAATGGTCTACAAACAAGTAGCTACCAACATTCATAGAATCATTGTTACATAAAACGAAGTAATACTTGTGTTATTGTTGTTAATGTTGGAGTCAACTACAGTACAACGCACCAAAAACTTTAACAAGACCACACGTACCTCTTGATTGGCAACTATTAAGTCTACCTCTGACCACAAGGTATCCCTAAACCTATAGATAATAACAGATAAATATTTATGGTATCAGAACGAAATCCTGTGCACTGAGGTGTTTGCTATCAAACCAAGTACAACGTATCAATACAGACCTCTGATCAAATGAGATAAACTGCTGAAATAAACCATAGAGAAGACCAAGCAGTTTCAGTTCCTAAAAAGGAGAGAGAATAACAAAATAAAAGGCATGTTTATTGAAAAATGTGAAGTTTTGATTTTTCTTGAGCCACATTACTTCCAATGAGACCCTTAGTCTTTACAGTGAAGCTTTGTGACGTTTGTTTGAAACGTCAGCTGCCTACGTCTCCACCACCAAATAATGAATCTTATCAACCTTTGTTTCACAACAACTTAAATATCGTCTGTAGTTGTCCGTTGTCCGTTGAAGTAGCTCATCAGTGTAGTAACCCCAAGCCACTATGATAAACTGTGACCCAACAGTTAAACCCACCAATCAATTTACTGAGATTGAAAGTTTCTCCACAATGACGTGCAACAATCCTAGCCAGAAGTCAATTCAACAGAACTTCTATAAGTGTAATTTACAAGTGTACCTAAAATAGCTACACTTAAATACACTCATCAAAGCTTTATTGAACTGAGCCCTGTTCTGTAGCTACTGACCTTTTTCCTGTTCTAAAAGAGCATTGTGCACGTTCTTCAACAAGAACAACAGTTTGATTGTTTAACAGGCATGTGGGCTGCCTATACAAGAGCCACTTCGATTGTAAAACTCTAGAATAACCAACCTCTCCCGTCTTGTCCAGCTCAGGGAATGGTGTAGGAACGATTCCAAACAGGAGCTGAACGGAGTCGAGTGTCTTTCTCTTGGTTTCAAACTGAGTGTAATGTTGTTGAAAGTCATGTAGTCGAGCTACTGCCTCAGCGGGCCTGACTCCAGGCACGCCAGGACCCTGGGAATCAAAGCTGTTCCGAAACTGAATCACATTCACAACAAATGCCTGCAAAATGATATACAATCCAACAGCTGTCGATACAGATGTGATTGATTTATCTCTAGATGTACTACAGACGTTATACGAAATTATCAACGGTGTACCGCTTAAGAAACTTTTGAACTTTGAGCCTGCAAAGAACCATTAATTTTTTTATTTAACTTTTAGCAATAAGCATAGTTACGCAATTTTAAGACAGTGCATTGTAACAAGACCAAAAGGAAACCTGGAAGCATAGTGCAAAGTTACATCTGCTGTGTGTACTGCATGGTTTACATGCCTTAACATCTTTGTCCAATTCTTGCTCAAAAATCCCACGTTTCTGAACCAACAATTCGTCTCGAACCTGGAAAAGAGAAATACAACAAACCTTGCGGCGGTTCTATTTTGCAGGCCACATTCCACAGGTCAAAGCACAGGTCACCGCTCTACAGATCAATCAACAAGCTCAAAAGAGTCTCCTAGCCCTAATGACTATCCAAAATTTGTTCTACTGTTTGGCTTAGTTACCAATCGATAAAACAGTGACCTCTACTTCTGACTCGTGGAATGTGACCTGTAAAATAGTCCCTGCCCAAACCTTGAGACATGCTAGGTTCTCATGCATTGCTTCATTATGGAGATATCCCAGGCTAAAATAAACTGCAAAATTTAAATAGGTCACAGAGACGAGTCTACCGTCGAGAAAAACAACTCCTGTTCTGAGAACAAACAGAAGGGTGTATTGACTCGTTTCAGATATCTAAACCGTCCTAGGAAGGAAAGCGTCTAAAACCAGCAGAAATGTTATATATAATTAACAAGTACTTTTCCTTCATAAATAGATCGCTATCAAAGTAGAAGCGATGGCGTAGTTTTAGCATTGAAAAGGAAAACTCTAACATTAGCGTATACACAGAGAAATGTCTAAGGGACAAGCCTTGACTTCACAAAAGAGGGAGGTATTGTTCAAGTATGACGTGGAATAAACAAAAAGATAGCCCTTAGAGTCTCCTGAGCGCAGTGCAACTTATAGTAGGATGTTTCTGCTGTTAAGACTGAACAGCCGTTGAAGTGCTATATCTAACGATGCTACTCTCTTACCTTTTCCGCCAGATCCATGAGTTTGACCCACTCATCCCGGAGACTGTCTACTTCTTGTACCTCCCGTCGAGGCAAGCACAAGTTATACTCCCTTTATCAAACATATTATCAAAATTTCAAAAATAATTCATAATGAAGCACTTGCTTATGTGACTCTGTGCAATAAAATGAACGTCTTGAGACTCAAGCATACCCTGTTAAAACTAAATTACATTGGACAGTAAACGAAAACCCTTTACACATTCGACGGCGTAAACATACTTATTTTGCAAAAATAAGTATGTTTACGCATATCATTCGCTCCGACGAAGGGCTAACGCTCAAAACGCCGGCACCTCCCTTTTACCTTACGGTGGTATAACTTATCAATTCGTTTGATAATCCCAATTTCTTATTTTGCAGAATATTTGGAAAATATCGCGGTTTGCGGAAAAATTCCAACATCAGTTCCTGGCCACTTTTCCAGTTAAAATGCTAATAGTACCCAGTCTGTATTCAATTTTGGGTAGATGTGGTTTAACTATCCATCCTATATTTCAGTCCGACAAGCGAACTTTCTCTACGGGCTCATTACTACAATTTGTATAGAGAAAGATGCATTGAGTATATTTCGTAATCGGTATCTCAAAATGTTCGAAAAACGAAACTCGTTTCATAACATGTTTCAAGTTGATAACTTTGGCACTCGCTGTTCACTCCTGGGTGTTAGTAAACAAATGTAATGTCACTGAGTGAAAAAGAAAGGTTTGTACCTCAACTTTGCATAAGTGTTCTCCACTGGCAGGTACACATCATCAATGGTGTTTTCCATGTCTCCAAGTTCTTGGAGCAGTTTAAATGCACTATTCAGCTCATCGAGGGTGACAACAGGCTGTGACAGACGTTCATAAATGCTGTTTCTATGAGAGACTATCTTTTCCAATTCAATCTGTGGGTGAAAAGGACCTATGTTATAAGTTTATAATAGAATCGACAGAGGTACAGTGATCAACAGAAAAAGGAACAATATAAATACAAATGATACACAGCACAAGCGATCACCAAACACTGTACTGTCCACTGAAAATACCTACTGCACAGTTCAAGTATGCTGTTAGTATCTGACCTTAGCTTCATCGTGAAGTTGAGTGGAATATCTCATTTTCCAGGCCACAGAGAAACCATATAGGGAATCCTTTATGGGTGAGGTGTTGAGACAAACAGATCCAACATTTAACCTGTCAGGGATCCCTATTACATCTTGTTCTATCGACTGAAGTCTTTCCACTTCAATTTTGAACATTGTGGTCCCAGGATCACCCTCTACAAAAGCCTGATAGAGGGCGTGCATGTCATCCTTCCACAGAAAGTCATACCGACGAAACTTTAGAAGCTGCCTTTCCACTGTTTGTTGAAGGCCTGTGGATATCCAGAGGGAACACCTTAAATACTGCAGTTCTGATTTAACTAGCATTGGTAAAACGAAAAACAACAAACAAAGAGTAAAGTAACCTTCACAAACCTTTTTCAGTCTACTTATTAACCACTGGCATTAACACCAGCGTGATTTTTAATGCTACTAAACATTCCTCAAATTTCGAAGAAAAATTTCTTTGAACTCGGCGGAAATTTCGACCACGGGCACAGATCTTCCATGGATCTCGTGGAAAAGCTAGGAGGACGGAAAATACACTACACATGTACTACTGTATCTTTCGTACATTGTATCCTAAAAGGCCATTAAAAATGTTGCATCTCCAATGGCTTCCATCTCACACCTCTCATTTTTTAGGCTGGACGTCTTTTATTTCCTACGTTGCATAGCGTATTTTTAAATTTCCTTCTCGCATTTTTGTCTTTTTTCTGCAAGGCACTCTGTTTGCCTAGAAATAACAGTAACTAACCATGGTAATCAAAAAATACAGAGAAAATATAAATTACTTGTGACTGATGAGGAAAGTTCGCCAAGCAACTTGTTGACCTGAGGATCCTGAGCTACAGAGCGGTGGAATGATTCATTGACATCTGCCGCCCACCACATGATTGCTTTAGACACATCTACCACATGGACAGCGACACGATTAACCCCATGCTGAATGATTGACAGGGAAGGCTTGATCACAATATCTGGGATGTTAAACATTACATCCACTTCAAAATGAAGCAATCCTTCTTGATCGATTCTGCCCCAATCAGAAAACTGGGAAACAACAGAGTCTGCATATTCACTGTCGTCTGATTCTTCATCTGATGCTTCCTCCCAAAAAGACCTCCACATGGAAAGAACAGCAGATGAAATCATTAATTTTATACAATGCGATTCATACCCCACTCAATCCGGATTTTTCAAATCCGGGTTGGTTTTACCATGAACTGGTTGGCAAACTTGTTTTACAAGTAACAAATCCCTAAGGATGATTTCAACTTGAAATTGAAACTGGTATTTTTGTTACTCACATGGGTTTCTGAGCGATGCCTAAGGAAGGAATTCTCGACCTGAAACTGGTGATGCTGAGGGATTTGATTCACTGGCTGCTCCCAACAAAAGAAGATACCCATTCGGCCCGATTTTGCATATCCAGGTATAAACTAGAGTACAAAAGTCTGTTTGACCATTAAATTGACGCCAGTTACCGCATAAACTAAAACGTTTTCTGAGCTTCTACAAAGTGTCCACTATATGAAGCTGGAGAAAAACTGGGGATGTTTCGCGCCCAGAAGCTACACGATTCTCATCTGTCACTTTTTTGTCGATTGCTTGTATCCCCATGCACAAACCTTGTATCTGAACGCCTGTAGAAAGGGCTAGAAATGGTTTTATTGTCATGTGCTCTTTGATGGTTGTGGGGTGCTACATTCTCATGTAACTATATTTCGTTAAAAAGTATCCAAACAATGTTGCATGTTTTTCTCTTTGCCTGGTACAGGAGTAATTTTTTTTTTAATTGCTGGACTTTTAAAAACAACATAGTGGTACCTGTGACTTTTTCGCCGTTGAACTTCAATTCCACTTGGCATTCTTCCAAGAGGTTTCACACAATCACCAATAAGGAGCAAAGATGACACAATAGATTCCAACACTGCTTGGTAAACAAGGCTGCAGTAGTGTCCAAAGATGTCCCCAATGACTGTCTCATCTGTCAAACCACTAACAGCAGTGGCTGCTCTTGTCCCAGGAGCTGAAGACATAATTGTTCCAATTCTGGTAAAGTGGGGTGTCGGTGGCCCATGCCGATCCAAAGCAAGTGTTACACTTGGAGTCGGCGTGGCATGGGGACTTGAGGGTGACGAAATGCGACGTTGACTGGTAATAGCGATGACCTCCTTCAAGCGAAAAAGATTTTTTTTTTTTGGTGTGTGTAATAGATTACTTTTCTATTGATTTCAATAGAACATCTTTTATTTGAGGCATAAACATTTTGCTGCCAGAATAAATGTTATAGTTCACGGCAGTTTCTGTCAATTGACTCCTTCGCATTTAACCTCGTAAAGAGATAACTATATAAAAGTCTTTAACTCACTTAAGTGCTTAAGTCACTACGTACCCGAGTTATAGTTGTACAGTTAAATGTCTGTTTACGTCTACAACTGAAATGTTAAAACATATACAATGCAGCTGGCAAGATAAACACCATCTGCATTGTCACTTAATACTACATCTAATAAATATGTGAATGCTATTAAAGAAATAGGAAACGCGCTTGATTGCATTATTGAGTTATAAATCCGCGGGAATTTGCAACAGCACGAAGAAACTGTCTAGAGAAGCAAGAGCAGTAGATGAGTGCTTCCCTAGGGACTTCTGGAGTGTTCTTGAAAAACACAAGTTCTTATATAACTCAATGATAAACGAGAAACAAGTTTTTTTTCTTATTTCTATTATTAAACTTAATGCAAAGTTAACAAACGCTTGCTTTGCCAAAGAAGTAATAAATGTGAGCCACGGAATCGAAGCCCCACGTAAAATTAACGCTCGTAATTTAATCTTGGCTAAAATTAATTCAAGCCGATGAATGGAATGGTGAGTCGTTAGACAAAATGGCTTAAGCGATGAATAAACACATTAGTAACGTTCTATCACGAGAACATTTGTGTGTGACGTAGCCTGCGCGCATTTGTTGGACTGCATGCGTGATGTAAAGTAGGTCGTGTGCTTTACGGTAACGGGTGTTATAATACACTTGGCATGACCATGCAATCAGAGCGTGCGTTATATCGGTTTTATTTCATAAATGTAAATACGGTATCATATGATCTAATTACAGTGTGGACAATCTAACCCTGAAGGCGAGAGCATTTTTCAGCCATTTTTCTGCATTCTTTTGTTACCAGCCAATAAAAAGTTAGAGTATGAAGGCTCGGGCATTACGTTGACATTTTTCTGACATTATTCGGACGCTTTTTAACCCTTTCACTGCCAAGATCGAGTATTAATTCTCATGAGCAAGCGCTATATAGTTCACATGTTCTAGTTCGGAGAATGTGGCGCTTGATCGATTTAGCATCCTTGATTTAATCATGTTCTCAATTCTTATTATCTATTTGTGCGGTAGTGTATTGGAATTGTAGGGAGAATTTATACATGGGTCACTTGCGCCATTGAAAGGGTTAAAGACGGTCTTGGAAGGTCTATAAATAATTGTAAGCGCTTCGAATCAAATGAATAGAACTATCCTGCTCAACGCAACAGAAAAATTTATTTACAGGTTATATGTACTGATAGCTTGACCCACCCGGGAGTTTTCCGCGGATGCGATAAAGAAATATTTTGTTCATAGTGCATGACAACTTTGTTTGAAGCTGAAAACATGAATTTCAAGGGATCGTACTCAAGATTGCAGGTTAGTCAGCGTTGTTATACCAAGAATTTAATATATTACATGACCAATGGACATAATGTGGAATTATACCATAGGTTCCTGGAAGTTTACCTTTTGTTTTCATACACAAAGAAGGACTAAACCTGAGTCACCCTGTTTAAAGAAATTGTACGATTGTCAAATACAACATAGTATAAAGCGACTTAATTCGTGGTATTTACACTCTTTAAATGTTTACTCTTTTAAGCTCTCAAACCATCATTGCTACTTATACTACCACAATATATGAACTTGATCATGAATACACCATACTACAAATGTATGGGATGTTTTATTTATGACATGGGCTATTTCTTACCTGCACCCCTCTTTCCTGCCCCAAAGATGGCACTAATCTGAACCTGAGAAGGTTTTGTTGCCTTTAAATAGACAATAGAAATGCAACACGGCAAAGGATACAAATTTTGTTGACAAATTTGAAGAAAAACCATTAATTTTGCAAAAGCCAGCATAGTTATCCTGTTAATTTAAATTATTTGTTTCTAGCTCTGACAAGACCATGTGACTTTAATAATATTGCTTTCTGTAATTCATATATTGTGGTAGTATAAATAGCAATGATGGTTTGAGAGCTTAAAAGGGTAAACATTTTAAGAGTGTAAATACCACGAATTAAGTCGCTTTATACTATGTTGTATTTGACAATCGCACAATTTCTTTAAACAGGGTGACTCAGGTTTAGTCCTTCTTTGTGAAAACAAAAGGTAAACTTCCAGGAACCTATGGTATAATTCCACATTATGTCCATTGGTCATGTAATATATTAAATTCTTGAGTACGATCCCTTGAAATTCGTGTTTTCAGCTTCAAACAGAGTTTCTGCCAGGCGCTGTTTGTCCCTTCCCCAGTGCTTTCGAAAGGGTGACGCAAACGTAACTAAAGTGGGCGTAAATTTGCCAGCGATTTCTATTTTGCGCCCACATTTCGAGCGAGCTAAAAGAACCGTTGAAACTTCTTTGACATAGCAAGCAGAGCCGCAAACAAGACTAGAGCGAAACTCCTCATACCATTGCGCCTTTTCGTCAAAGCTTAAATTCAACTATCCCTCGAAAGAACCCGCTCACGGCTCGACTTCTTCACACAGAAATCGGTCATAAAATGTAGACTTTTAATATCAAAGCTTAAAATATAGTGTCAGAGTCAAAACTGGGGCAAAAAAAGGCCAGTCTAAACGAGTTTAAAGCCTACAGTTTCCATACTAGTTAGACATTTCTACCGAAAACAAAGGGCATATTCTTCTAGTAGATCCCAGCACTAAATCGTGTTTGGATACTAGTTACCAATCGACAACGGTCAGTGGCAGCCATCTTGAAGTGGGCGTCAAAAAAAAAATTGCCCGCGCCGGCTACCATGTGATACTTAAAAAAAATACAATCGTTTTCTTTGCTCTTTAACCGTTCTTTAGGTTTTCTTCATGCTAAGGCGCTTTGTTGACCTTCCAAAACCGGCTTTCAAAAAAACCCGAATAATGTCAGAAAAATGTCAGAAAAATGTCAACACAATGCCCGTGACTTCAAACCGAACTAACACCTCACTGGTCGCTTTAAAAAGAATGCAGAAAAAATACATGTATCTGAAAATGGCTCTTGCGTTCACGGTTCGAGTGTCCGCACTGTAAAAGTATATATAATTACCTGCAATGCATTCTCCACCTCTTTCACCATCTCATACAACCTCTTTCCTTGCTGAGAGACAGCTTTGCTCTGAGCTTCAACAAAGGTCTCAACACTCCAAACGCGAGAGTTCGCCAGCTTCCTGTCAAACAAAACAACTTTCTGTATTTCCCTGATTTTTCTTTCAATACCATAAGAAACCAGTTCTTTAACAGTGTCCACGACTTCCTTGAGCCTGGCATTGGCAGAATGCACCTGATGTAAATAAGCATCGATGTTCATGCTACTCCAATTGAGTGTGGAAACTCCTGGTTGCAGATAATGTAACACGGACTCCATGTGTGGTGTTAGTAGTTTGCGTAAAGGGGCAGGGACCTCTTGGCAAATATTGTTGTAATCCTGAAGTACCAGTTCCAGAGACTGTTTATACTTCTTCAGACGGTGTTCCTAAAAGAAGTCAATTCTGATTAGGTAATGGTAATGTTGAACAGAATCGACTCATAGTATTTAACAATCAACTTGTACAATACGCGTTTTAAACAGCTATTGTATTGTTTTATCCTATGGATAGAATGACTTCGATAAGTATGCAGTAACATTTGTGTTTCCTAACGATTTGTGTTATTGTTAGTAAACTGTATTTAGTTTCCTTTAACAGAGCTGTTCTGAAAATCACGCTTGTAATTAACGCACGCTGTGTATAATAATGTTGATGATGATAAAGATTTGTTTCATCATTTTTACTATTATTATTATTATTACTATTATTATTATTATTATAAGTGAAAAGGTGGATGATTGGGTTGGCCAGGTGGTGAAACTGGCAGAGTTTGCAGCAACCCAACCACAAGCCTGCTATGCGGCATATACCTTCGGACTGAAGCACAAATGGACGTACTACCTAAGAACATTATCTGATATTGAGGAACCGCTAGAACCATTGGAACGTGCTATTAGTGATGCTCTGATACCAACAATTACGGGCCATACATGCACAACGAATGAACGAGAGCTGCTGGCACTACCAGTGAGGATGGGGGGGCTGGGACTAGAAAACCCAGTTGAGCGTGCTGGATTCGAATACGCAATGTCTCTTCAGGTAACCGCTCCTCTTGTCACGCAAATCGTATCCCAAGCGCATGAACCTCCAGATGATGCTCTGATAAGATCTTTGCAGTTAACCACGCGTAGAGAGAGAGACATGTGAGACTGGACGAAAAATTAGAAGACCTGAGGAATTCGCTACCAGAGAAGACCAAGAGAGCGGTCAATCTCGCAGCAGAGAAAGGTGCTTCAAGTTGGCTAACTGTCATTCCGGTAAAGGAAATGGACTTAAATCTCAACAAGAGGGAATTCAAAGATGCATTCCATTTAAAGTATGACTGGCAGATAAATGACGTACCAAATGTATGTATCTGTGGAGAGCCCTTTAATGTCGATCATGCTATGATTTGTAAACGGCGGGGCTTCATTATACAACGTCATAACGAGCTCCGGGATCTTGAGGCGCAGATGCTTGATTTGGTCTGTCATGATGTTGAAATTGAACCAGTTTTGCAGGAGATTACCGGTGAGTCGTTAGCCAGAGGGGCTAATACAGCCCCCGATGCCCGGCTGGACATTCATGCACGGGGTTTTTGGTCTAGACAGGATTCCACATTCTTTGACGTACGGGTGTGCCACCCAAATGCGGAGTCGTACAAGGACCTCACCCCTCAGCAAATATATCGCCAGGATGAAAATGAGAAGAAACGTATGTACGCAAGCCGAGTTATGGAGGTGGAACAAGCCACGTTCACGCCGCTGGTGTTCACCACTACTGGTGACATGGCACCTGAATGTCAAGTCTATCGTAAGCGTTTAGCGGAACTCCTGTCAGTTAAGAAAGGCGAGGATTATTCGACTATAGCCTGCGAACAGGCTCCCGATTGGTTTTAGAGCGAGCTAGCCGAATGTAGTTTAGGGCGAGCGGGATGAGCCGAGAGCGGTCTGGTGACGAGGGAGTGCACAGGGGAGCCTGAGCCTGTAGACATTCCATT